>CM047806.1:52279795-52663285 GCA_026214975.1 Gentiana macrophylla
AATAAACATCGAGAATCATCGGGCTGATCCAATTCCCAACGCTCAGCTTCAAACCTGGAAAACCATTTGGGAGACAATTAGGTTTAGGGTTTGATAGTCAAGAAATTTCTAAGTTCAGGACTAGTACAGCTTGCACCTAAGTTTGTAGCTTTGCACAACAAATATGCCAACTAAGAAATCGACAAAATTAGAACTGATAATTACTCACCTCGCCTCAACTCAAATCGATGAAAATCAGAAAATCGCCAAAGGCAAACAGAAAACCTGAAAGATTTTATAGAAAGTATCGTAGGATCGAAAAGCGTAAATCGATCGTGAGATCACCAAAAGAACATTCAAGTCATATTCACAAAAGAATGAAGATCATTCATGGAATAATAGATTCTGAGGAAAGGAAGACTCTTTCCACTCGAGTAAGAAGACCTGAATGGACCTATGTTTACTCGGGCCACAAAAATGAAAAGACGTTTCGAGTCAAGAAAGCAGACTTTGTGCAAATCGACCATACTACACTAAAAATCAAGATAGGTATAAACCGACAATTCATCTAAGACTTACAGAACATGAAAACTAATCAAAAAGGACCCAAACAGATAATGGGTACCAAAAAGATCCAATTTGTTTTGTAGATAAAAGTCGACTTGTAAATCAAAACTGAAGCTTTGGAAACGATCCGAACGGACAACCGACTCAAAGTTTGGATAAGATCTAAGCTTAGACCTTTACAAACCGAGATATACCGTATCAACTAATACAAGCTACTAATGAACAAATGTACCTTACACACATCTCAACCGCTCACCTTTTCCACTCACCGCTTTTTTCCTGTAATTCAACGCTTGACAAGATTAATGACAAGACGCTTTATTACCCACCTGATTTTACAACCACCAAATCTACCACTTATAACTAACCTTGTGACTTACCTAAAAACATTTACACTCTATTATCTCTTTATAATCCATCCGTGAAAGAATTTGCTCTATCTTCATTTTCTCCAACAATCAATTAATGGCCTTAACCAGTAGTTGAACCCGGAATGATCATATCTCTAGATCAATTTGTGGCTAAATACACATGTAGATCAAACTCTAGCCAAAGAAATCGCAGACAAAAATCAAGAAAATCAAAGGATTGGAGCAAGTATTCAACATAAACTCAAGAATGTGTGCTGACAACATCGGGTGATTTTTTGAATTTGAAGAAAAAGCATTGAAGATGAGGATGTACTTACTTACACCACGCATGTCAATGGAAAAGAGATCAAGGTTACAGAGAACCTTATAAGCATATTTTCGGTTTTGAGAAATCTGATTCACCTCGGGCTTCTCAAAATATCTAAAGAACAAAGGAGAGAAACTATGGAAAGACAATGCTATCTAAGGAGATTCAAATGTATTATCAGCCTGATCAACAGTGGCTGCTCAAACCTCGAATTGCTTTTGACAAAGATGCTGAAAATTGCGAGTTGGAACGCTGGGCAATTTCAGTAATCTATCCGCACTAAGATAGATCTACTTTATATGATTTGGTTCAAGAGAATTTCAACTGCAAAGATATATTTTCTTGATTAATTGGTCGCCAATCTTCCGATGTACCCAAAAGAAGAATGTAATCTAGAAGAAATGGAGGTTTTATCTCAAGACTCTTACTTCCCAGCCCAAAGGATTATTGACCATTTTTGGGATTGCAAGTAAGAAAGGAAACTACGGTTGTTGATGGCAAAATTGCAAATGAAGGAAGAAAAATCAAAGAAAAGGAAAGTAGAGGTTCAAACTCAAACTCAGGAAGAAAAGGAAGAAGTCTTCCAAGAAAATCAAACTACAAAATTAAGCTACTTGAACATCTTGAAAGACGAGAGAAAGGAAGAGGAAACTTGAAGAAGTTATAACAACTGCATCAAGCATCGAAAGCACAGAGTTACCTTCACCAACAAAGTCACTTTCACCCAAGCTTGTTGAAAGTCAAGGGAAGAAATCCGTAATCGAGGAAACCCCCACCAAAACAGATCGCTGTTGGTTAAGTAGAACCTATTGTTGAGGAAGTACTCGCAAAGAGTCAAAGAAATAAGTCGCTCCATCACTACCAGAAACTCAAACTCGTGGAACAAACCCCAGAGCCGATGTTGATAATAAAGAGACGGATAGTGATGAGGAAATTGATTGGACCCGGTGTGATCAAATGCTTAACTGACATCTTTATCAAGATCTACACCACAAAAGTCAAGAGATCCAGAATTGAATACAGGGAATCTATCAAAGAACCGAAAGATTCTTAGTCACAAGAGCAGAAGTCCTGCTTGAATCAAGACCCGCATAAGTCATCACTCCTGACGAGCTTGTCGATGAACAAGAAGTAGTTCCGTAAGATAAGAAAGAAGAGGAATTAGTTGTAATGAATCTGATTATTGAACCAAAGAAAAGATTAGGTGGTTGAACCAACACTCAAGAGGAACCAGCTATTTTGAATCGAACTTGAATAGCTTGTAGAACAAGTTGTCAAGTAGAACTTGTTATCACCAAGTAAAGTTGGAAATCAAATCGCCATCTCGGCCTTTTTGATTGGAATCAAAACCACTTGATCCTGCTTGTAGTCGTAGGGGAAGCTAACAAAATCGATCAACTGAAATCAAGTAGCCGAAAGATTTGTGGCACTGTGGAATCATGGCTTGGAGATTCCAAAAGAAAGAGAAGTAACCGCAACACCATCTCAATCATCTCAGAAATATTGGATAACTAATCAGTAGCTAATCGCAAGAGATCAGATGCTTATCGTAATTGGAAACTCATCTTCATTTCTAATCGTGAGAAGTCAGCTTAATAAAATGGAAATCATAGAGAAATGGGTGTTCGCCTTCCACAACATCAATCATTCGTCCGAGCCGATCAACACCGGCGAATTTTTGAACAATGGATATGCGTTGATCGTGAGATAGTTATTGGAAGAGAAATCACGGTAGGAGAGAGTTCTCGAAAAAGATGACAATGATGATGATGATGATGATTCTCAAGGAGATCTTGATTTACAAAAAGTGGATTCTCGCTCTACAAGACAAAGAAGGAGCAAATGATGTTATCGAAGAAGGATCATCTGGCAGAAAGTTCAGATGATGCTGAAGAAATCAAACCGACTCACTCGGTCACCAAGATCAAGAAAAAGAAGGTTACACGCCTCCAAATCGATCAAACCGTGCTTGAGATTGCAAAAACCTGAAGTTTATAAAGCTTGTGAAGAATCATGATGAGTTCAATGTGTATATTTCACCAGCTTAAAGACGCTGATTAGTCAAGTCTAGATGAAATAAGAAGATAGCCTAAGAGAGAAGGAAATCATGGGATTACAAAGAGAAACTTATGCATTGCTTCTCCTCTTAAAGAAGCAAAAGTAGTCAAACTCGAAAAAGACAAAGTTGAAGAAAAGAAAGCTGAATCTAAAGATTTATGTACCTACATGTTTCGACATACTATCAAATCTTACTTCAATGAGCTTATAAACATTCGTAAAAGGACTTGCTATGTGTTCGAAATGTTCAAGGCAATGGAAGACAAAGAAAATGAAAGAGAAAACATGGAGAAGAGGTTAAACAAAGTCAACTGACCGCTGCATGATACTCTAATCATAATCGTAAAGGCAACCATTGAATCCGAGGCAAGAAAACTGAGACCCAAGGAATATGGGAAGGCATTCTTAACAATGTAGTTGATAGACCTGATCTTATTAGAGAATGCATGGAGAGACTCGCTTGTTGCACAAACCATTTTGGCATCAAATCAAGAAGCACCTAAACTCATACATTAGAGCTTGTTCAACAAAGATTTATGTCACTAAGAGGGAAAGTTTGGACTTGTTAAAAGTCATTGGACTTATTTCTATGTTTTGATGATGAGTGCCGACTAATTAGCCGTATAGTGCAAAGGCAAAAAGATGTCTAGATCAAATGTATAGGTTTATTAGAGTTTGATTTATGAATAGGTTTGATCAAACAAGATCAGAATAGTCACCGATTTATATCAAAGAGATCGGTCTTTATCTGCAGGGTAGATAGGTCAATCAGACTAGTTAGAACCCGCTGGCCGAAGACTGAAAATGAGGGCTCAAACTCAGCCATGGAAGGCTAGCGGATCAAACTTAGTAATTAAAGTCAAGGATATGGAATCGAATTTAGGCAAGTCCGTGATGACTAAATCGATTACATATACCTTGTGTACAAGGTCTAAGTTCCATAAGTTGGATGATGTTTGGAACTTGGTTATGATTAAAAGGTAATCTAACTTCACAAGTAAAAGTTAGATAAAAGAAATCAATTTGCATTGTATTTTACACACAAAAAATTGTCAGTTTCACAGAGATCGATAGTATTACAAGTAGATCGATGAACTCAAGTGATAATATACTAGATTAATTCAAGATTACATTGGAAGATTACATGGAAAATGATAATAACAACCTCTGACTTATAAAAAAATCGCATGTTGAGATTAAAAGGACGTTGATGATTCAGATTTTATCCAATGGATATAAGTTAGGGTGGACAGATCGCACTATCAAAAAGGAATTTCGATAAAGTCAAGATTATGAATAATGATAAAGCAAGTCAAATGACAGTAACTGTGAACGGCTACATTTGAATTTCAAATACAAGTCACATGCATTCCCACCTATAAATAGAGGACTCCAAACTCGTAAAATAATGATGAAAAATTGATAAACTTTTTAAGAGATATTTCTCGAGCCGCAAAACACCCTCACGAACTTATCGAACTTAAAGCTATCGATCCAAAGAAAATCTTCAAGTGTATTATGTATTCAAGCTACATCAAGTATACACACTTGAAGACCGCAAGTCTGGATTATATCATCCTAATCAAGTCACAAGAATCAATCATTTATTTGATTCATTCTTTATTTCATAAAGAACTCAATAAGACGCCAGAAGAACAGCTTGTGTGAAAGATCATTGTTTGTGGTGGAGCCGGTGAAGAGGCAATCCTACCCTTCAAGGACTAAAGTAGAAGACTTAGAGCAAAGAATCCTACATGTTCCTGCCAGCTTGTGAAGCCATAGTCATTGGTGAAGGACAAGCAACCTTAGGAATCTTTGTAATAAAATACATCAAAGATCTCTAGTGAATTACCTCCAACATCACAGGAGAAGAGTGGACTGACAAGATTACACCACCTGGAACCACTATAAAATCTACCTACTTACTTTCTGCATTTACATTCTGCACTTAGTTTATTATACACATCAATCTACTGAATCTAGCAACTGAAATCACACACATACACTACTGAGTATCTAATACTTAGTATCGTATTTAACAACAAGTAATAAGGCTTAATTTTGATATAATTCCGCTGCATAAATTTAGTAAATTAAATCACGCCAGACATCGAGGATCAAAGAAGTTATCGAGGTATCATCGTGATTGATCGAGGGATCAAGCAGACCGGCCGGTTGCTAAATTTGTTAACTCCAAAAGTTTTAAGTGTTAAGTTTATTCACCCCCTCTAAAATTAACCAAAGCCTTTTCAGGGACCAACAAAAGCCAATGCAAATTGACATGCCTCAACTTCTTGAATGTATTGAAGAGAAACTGCTGAACTCAAGAAAGCTAGAGGAGAGTTCATCGATGAAGAAATGAAACTCATAGCCAAGTTCTCGTAATCCACCGAGAAAATATCGGCTCTAGACTCTCAAATGTACAACGTCATCAAAGATCTACCGATTCAAGAGGGAGTATCATGAACAAGCCTTAAAGTCTTTTCTACATATGAAAAAGTTCTTGTTCATTATTGGATCAAACTAGGTAAATGGGAGAAAGACGGCACTTTGAATAAGGCATCGATGAAGTTGAAAAGATCAAATCGAGTTTGTTTAGAAATTACCGAGGACAAATGACCACCGTGAAAGACTAATGAGATCTATTTTTGTTTTTGTTGTGTTATTTAAAAGCAAGTTTTTAGCAAGCACAAGATGACAGATTCTTGGAATATTTGGGCGAATATCCAAGGAGTGGAATGCATGTAAACTAACCTAGCCAGAAAGAAGATGTCAAATCTTTGATAAGCAAATTGGTCAAGGAACCGGAAAAGAAACCGAAAATTAATTTCTTTTCATGTATTTGTATTTTATTACTCGTAACTCAAATTATCAATAAGATCTCGCCGCTTCTTTTGTGTTTTCGTTATTTTATTTTGTCTATGTCTTTGCATTGTTTTTAAGAAGGGTATTGACATCATCAAAAAGGGAAATTGTTGGAAATAAAATTTATGTTTTGATGATGATTCATCACTTAATCGGCTTATTGTTCTTAAACCCCATTGATGAAGTGTCATAACTAGTCATTATAGTGCAAAGCAAAAGATGTCTAGAAATCATTATATAGGATTTAATAGAGTCCGAGTAGTTGTATAAGTTAATCGTACAGCATCGTAATAGTTCTTGGTTCGGAATCGAGAAAATGAGAAACTGAGTTCTCAACTAAAATGGCCAAGAGTACTCCAATCTAAATCGAGGGATCGACTCGGGCTTATGAAAGAATCAAGAAGATAAGTTCACCGAGGACACTGCACTCAGCTTGGCTTATCTAAAAGACAAGAACCGAGGGTTCAAACTCAGCTTATTGAAGATAAAGAATCGAGGTTCAAACTCGCTTTTTTTGAAGACTAAGTCGAGACTACAAAGTTAGACTTCGTGCAAGTCTGTGATGACCTGAACTAACTTTATGGATCTTGTATGAAGGACTAAGAATCATAAGGACAATGATATATTATATGATCAATTGAAAAGGTGTACTCTGATTAATTCAATAATAATCAGATGAAGGATAGAGTACTAAGATTTTGAAGAAGAGTAAAAACTCAGTTAATGCTCTTGAAAACTGGAAACTGACCAAGTCTTGTTAAATCGCTTTGAACTGAAATAAGTAAAAATGAAGAAGTCAATTTAAGCTTTTGGGGAGATGGTAGTTCAACATGGTATCAAAGCCAATATGAGACCTTTTGGAAAAAAAAATTCGGACAGAATAAGTTCACGAAGAAGCTTAGACAGGGCTTCAGTAGTTTGACATCAACCATGGTCACATCAACTGTTGATACGGAAATTTTTTTAGGTGGTATGATAAAAGAAGAAAGGGATGCTACCATTATGTTTTGGGTCCCGCTCGAGGATCGATGGGGAAGTAGCCTGATTTACCGAAAATATTTGTACCCATTGTAACCGAGAAGATCACGATGAAACGATGAATTTTCAACTGCACGGTCACATCATTTGGTGGGGTGACAAGCCTGGGGGTGGCCGGGGTTATGGACGAGCAGGTAGAAAGGCCGGGCAAGGATGGCCTATTGTCGTGGTGGAGCAGATTCATGCCATCCCAAACACGAGCAAATAACGTGGAGTCCTGGTTGTACTTTAATGACCTCCGTGATCCCAAATCCGCGTATGATGAATGGATGACCACCGCCGGTCTTCTTACGGGATGGCTCATCGGATCGATGATGGAGCATGCTCTTCTTGAGATTGTTGGTCGTGGATACAAATAAGCTTTCACGATGGAAAACACTTGAAGATCTTTTCAATAGCCATTCGAGGCTCGGATTCTTGAATTCAAAGATGCCTCACCAAAACCACCAAAGTGGACAAAAGCATGGCGGACCATTTTGCCTGCATTTAAGTCCTTTGCGATCAATTAGTCAGCCGCAGCTACCCCGCCTCCAAGTCGGAGCCGATTCTTGCTACTTTAGGCGGTCTAGACAAGGATTACGAAAAGGCCATCGCCAATATCACCTCCAGAGTTGGATCTCCGACCGGCGTAAAGTTCACTGGCCCCGATTTCATATGAATGCCTGATTGCTCGATTCAACCATGTACGTAATCTGGACACTACACAATTGACTACACACTTTGCTTCTGGTCCACCCAAATCGCACACCAAGACCTCGTGAAATTCCTATCAATCAAACCCTAACTGAGGAAGAGGCCAATCTGTATGAGGAAGGAACATATGACGAGGTGGTCGGAGCTCCATGGTTTAGAAGAGGAATGGTTTGCCAACTCAAGGTAAAATCGACACATAACACCAATTTGTTGGCATAGGTTTGAA
This sequence comes from Gentiana macrophylla, assembly GCA_026214975.1. NCBI lineage: Eukaryota > Viridiplantae > Streptophyta > Magnoliopsida > Gentianales > Gentianaceae > Gentiana > Gentiana macrophylla. Next base: position 52,287,900 of record CM047806.1, read on the forward strand.
GAGGATTTCAACCAAATGGAACTCAAACCACTCAAACACAAAGAAGAATAAAAGAATCTCAAAACCCTAGACAAGTGTCGCCTTATCTTGCTACACCACAATCGCCAATGATCGTGCATGGTACCGGATAAGGTGGCATCCAATCATGTCACATCCAACCTCAAAAATCCTCTTCACCTACTGCATTTCTTAGTGTCACCCCTCTGCCCTCGCTGGATCTAGTCACCTTATGTTGATGCCAATGTATGGCACAATAGGTTAGGTCATCCTCAAAGAAGGTCTTAGACCAAGTTCGTGCAATGTAATAGTTCTGCTTTTAATGAAATGAGTTTCGTGAAGCTCGCCAATTTGGCAAAGGCCATGCTTTACCTTATTTTCCTTCTAATTTTCATGCTTCTAATGTTTTAAATCTTGTACATTCACATATCTCGTCCTGCACTTTAAAATCAACTCATGTTTACATATACTACATTCACTTCATTGATGACCATTCTCGTTTCACTTGGATATACCCATTTAAACTAAAATCTGAAGCATCTTCTATTTTTCTTGAATTCAAACAGCTTGTTAAAAACCAATTTAGCACTACCATTAAGTTATTCTCAGATCGACGGGGAGGGAATACATGACTCACCCCAATCTTGAAACAACATGGTATCCAATTTAAGCATCCTTGCCCTCACCTTCATGCTCAAAATGGCGTATGAGAGAAAACACAGCATATCATGTAACTAGGTCTCACTTTACTTGCCCAAGCCAAAGATGCCCTTTGGTATTGGTGGGAAGCCTTTCAACATTCTCGTGACCCTTATCAACATCCTCCCACTCCTCGCCATGCACCATAAGTCACCTTTGTTGAAAAATGAGCCCCAGCTTGCTATTTAAGTTTGATTAATTTTCATTATATTGTTCCATAAGTGACTTTATAAGCTACATCCGCTACTAACGAGCCATGAAGCGTATAAAGCTTAAATCAAATGGCAAAAATATGTTATATAAGTTTTGCAGGTTTTTTTAATGGTTTTGATTAAAATAAATTAAGTTTAGTAATTTACTGTAAATTATTTAATTTATTAAATAATTTATTTTAAAATATTAAATTAAATTTATTTTATTCTACCTAAATATTCTACATTCTCAGCAAATATGGACCTCGGCAATTTTTCTTTTGCTCACCTTAGGCCTTATATGATAATATCCTCTTGGACTTTAAATTTGTCTAGTCCAATCCCCAATCTTTTATCTAGCCCAAATTTTGGTCCACTACCTAAACCTAATATTCTACCATATAACCAAAACATAAGAATCCCTCCATCTAATCTTTGCTACCGACTTTCCCCTTCTTTCGGCTCCTTCCCAAACCTTCAACTTTGACCAAACTCTTCCATTTCCTTAACTGCAACCTTTTGATAAATATGTTATCTTCTCACACCCGATATATCCTTTTGACCTAGTCTTTTCTTGCCATCTCCCTATCCTGCTTTTATCTCAACCAAAATGATAATGCCTCTCGGTTGGTTGATGAAGGAGTCAAGATTGTACTGCCTTGGATTTCCGGTTTGAAGAGCCTGATTTTTCGGGAAATTTGACTACTTAACCGAGAGTGTTTAACACTCAAAGATGTTTCGGTCCCGACCATAAATTGGTCCGCTTTAGTGGCTCAGGGTCGGTTTGACTGAGTCACATGACGGTTCGGGTTGCCTTCCGGTTTATAAGATTCTCGAGTTGATTGATTTTTCACAAATAAAAATCGTAATCAATGCAAGCTACGGTTTATGGGTCAGTACTGGGTATTTATATATCTATTTTAAAATATATAATTTTTGTATTATAAGTTTATTAAAAAAAATAAAACAAAACTTTCGTTTTATAGATGCAGTCAAAAGTTTTTTTTTTTGCAGTCACTAATCTTTCTTCCTAGTACATTTGTTTTAGAAATATAATAATAGTATTAAAAAAAGGGTACAGCAGTAACGTTGCATTTTTTTTAATTTTAAATAAAATATAATAATATCTTCTAAAAAAAGGAAAGAAGAACGTTGCTTGCCTGTATTTTCAGCTTTTAAAAAAAAAAAAAAACGTTTTTAAAAGAATGACCCATCTTTTGTGAAGTTTTTGTTAAGATTAAATCCCTGAAAATTTGCATAATCTGTTTGTGAAATTCAAATTTTGAAGTTATCTACTCCAAGTTTTGACTATAAATACCCGGTATACATTAACAGGATTAGCAACATAGCAATCCAACATTTTCTCCTCTCTAAAATCTTTTCTCTGGCATTTCCGTGTGTGAAAGTTGTTGGTGTAAATTCATCACTGGTTCAATTATTGATCAGTGGTTGAATTTTGGAGAATCTTCATTGGTGTAAACTCAGTGGTAGATTCAATTGGCTTGTTTGGTACAATCTTTGAGGTGCTGCATTTTTCCTCGTATCATTTTGATTCGTAGTCACTTCTCTTTGTTCAAGAAGTTTTATTATTTTCGCCAGTAGTAGGTAATTTATTTGATTAATTGTTCTTTACTGGTAAACCGAGTTGTTTTGTTAGATCAAGAGCATTTTTATTCAAATTAAAGCTGTTTTTTATCTTAAATTTAAGTGCTCAGATTAAAGTTTGACTATTTCTCCCGATTTGATATATCAAGGTGAAAAGTCTAGTGAGGACAAATACTTTAATTTCTGGTACTGTTAATTTGGTGATAGACTCCTTTTTAATTTGGTATTATACTGCAATGTTGTTTTTATCCCCAATAAATTGTTACCTTTTTGGTTGTATTAAGATTAATACACTGTTAAATATTTTGAATCTGCAAAGATTCATATATTGTGTATTTTTCTTAATAAGTCCAATTTAATCCCTTGTGTATTTTTAATTTTGAGCAAGTTTTGAATTTATTGTATTCTCTGTATTAAAAAAATATCTGTGATAATACTTGCTTATTTGATACACATAGGTTGCTTATCTTAGAAAGATAAAATCTTCAATTTGATATCCTGTGTTGACAGTGTTGTGCTACTTGCTTTATTTTGAAAAAGATTTTTGTCACTTAGGATTTAATTTTGCATATTAGAAAAGACAAAAAAAATTTAATAATAATTGTGGTTTTATCCTAGACTTTATTTTTAGAATATTATTTGTGTTGAAATTGAACTTAAGGCTGCATATTAGCAACACACCATAATATTTGATCACTTAGGTAAAACTACTCGCTTCTAATAATCACTTAATCTCTCTTCCGCGTTTAGGTGTTTAGGATTCATGAGTAACTCGATTTGAATTAAAAGTGGTAGAAAATGTAAAACGGTACAAGTTCTTTCACCCCCTTAGAACTTGGTTATGACATTACGATCCAACAACCTTATGAAGTTCTTTCCATCGCACTCGACTACACATTCCACGTAGTTTTGGTTGTGCATGTTACCCCATATCCGCCTCTTACAATCCCCACAAATTTTCCTTCCATTCCACCTGTGTCTATCTTGCACTTCCTTCTCATAAAGGTCATCTTTGTCTCGATCACCTGGTCGGATTTACATCACCAAGAATGTCTCCTTCAATGAAACCAAATTTTCCCTTAAAAATGGCTTCCTTTAAGGCTCTTATAGATCCATTCACTATGATATTACACTTAGGTCTTTCCTTCCACACGAGTACCTCCCAACAAAGATGACAAATTCGTATGTGCCATCTACAAGTACCTCTTCACCAATGGTCACACACTCTCCAGTCGCACACTCTCTCTCTCTTCAGGGGGTACACTAGTACACACTGACACACAGACACCAAATCACTCACCTCAAAATTCACATAATCCCTCACCAACAAATCAGACCAGCCACACACCTCAAAACTCACCCTCAGCCTCACAACATTCTCAATCCTCTACACACGACACTACTGAAGAGGAAGAGCATGTTACAACACACATTCAATCCATTGTGACAATAGCACACCCTATGCAAACTAGATCCAAAAGTGGGATCTATAAACCCAAAACCTACACTTCAAGTGTTGAACCGCTTTCAGTCTCACATCCTACATAACCTGTTAAAGTGCCGGATGCCTTGACTCAACCATTGTGGAAAAAGGTCATGAATGATGAATATGATGCCCTGATGAGAAATGGAACTTGGGAACTGGTACCTCATTATCCTGCATAGAACCGTGGGAAACAAGTGGATCTTCAAACCGACGCTAAATCCAGATGGAACAATTCTGAAGTACAAGGCAATACTTGTTGCCAAGGGGTTATTACAGTCCTATGGCATCAACTTCATTGAAACCTTTAGCCCTATTGCCAAGGCATCTACTATCAGGGTCATACTAGCCATTGCAGTGACATTAAACTCGGAAATCAAAGTGTGGACATCAATAATGCATTTCGAATGGACCACTCAAAGAGACAGCTTTATATGCCCCACCAAGGATTTGTAGACTCTCAAAGACCTACTTATGTGTGTAATTTAAGGAAAGCCTTGTATGGCCTGAGACAAGCTCCAAGGGCTTGGTTTGTTGCACTAAAAAACAAATGATTGATTGGGCCTTCCAGCAATTCAGGTGTGACAATTCTTTATTCATCTTCAAAAGAGGCTAGCTAGTCCTGTATGTCCTGGTTTACGTAGATGATATGCTTGTCACTTGTAATTCCTCTCGGTAAGATACATAAGTTTGTCACCAACTCGAACTCCATCTTTGCATTAAAGGATCTAGTAAGCAACATCACACTTTCTTGGCATGGAGGCTCATAGGACAACACCTGTCCTGCATTTCTGACACAAAAGCACTATGCCACTCAACCGCTATCCGTGATTGAATATGGAAAATATTAAGTCGTGTCCAACCCCTATGGTAGCATGAAGATATTACACAGCAGATCAAGGTACACCTATGGCACCCTATTATCTACAGGAGTGCCATTGGAGGCCTCTCAGAGACTTTACTCCCGACTGCATCGGATATCCCATTTGCACCGAACTATCTCAGGTCAATTTATGCAAGACCCCACCGATGTTCATTGGAATGTAGTAAAAGAACAATGAGGTTTGTGAAAGGCAATCAGTAGGCAAGGAATACACTTCAAACCCAAATTCTTTTCACATCAAGGGATATTCGATGCAGATCGCCATGTGATCACATTGATAGAAAGTCTACAGTGGTTACTGTGTGTTTACAATGGGGACTCACTTATTACTTGAGCTCAAAAGCGAGGCATGCTGGTGTCCCGGTCTAGTGCATAATCGTAATACTGTGTCCCTTGCAAACTCCGTCTCATGTAACTTCGTGGTTGCAAAGACTTGATGAATGAGTTAGGACTCAAGCTTCCCAAAATTCCTGTAGCATGGTGTGATAACATTAGTGCAACCTTCTTGGCTCAGAACCTAGTGTTCCATGCTAGGACAAAACACATTGAAGTTGATGTTCATTACATAAGAGACTTGGCACTTAAAAGAATCATTTCTGGCAATTCATACCATTAGCGACCAACCAGCGTATGTCTAACCAATGCTCTCCTTCAGCCTGCTCAATCACTTCAAGTCCAAGTTGAATGTTGTTGCTCCACTATCCACCTTGAGGGGGCTGTTAAGAGTATTGAAGGTGATTAATGATGATATGGCTAGGTGTCCAGTGTAATGAGATTGTAGTGACATGTGTCACACAATATCCAAGATTAGATTCTGTAGTACAATTCATGTTATTTGCTTTGGTGTATTTATCCTTGTATTACTCTCAGAATTAACACAATGAAAACATAATTCATCTTTACCAAATATCTTTCTGATATTCGTGAGTAAAACAAAGTATTGAGTAATCTGTAATCTGGATTGATAAATAACAAGTAACAGTAAGTTGGTTTACCAATGTATTTACTTGTTTACTTAAAGTAGTGCTTTATGGTTCAGTCATTTCGAGTAAATGACTTGCTGATTACTAATTGATATATGTTGTTCGGTGTTAAAGCATTCCAATCCGTTCTGACGCCCAATGGTAGTCTCTGATTCCTGTCGGGAAACTTTTTTTTGTTTTCTAGAATTATGTTGATCTGCTATGTTAAGATCGATGCACACGTATTTTGTGTCTCTGGGAACAACAGATCTATGGTCTCCGTATGTTATCTATCTCTGTACCTACAGGATATAATTTGAGAACGTGTGATTTATCCGATTTTAGATTATTGAATTATCAGCTTGGTTAGTGTATTAACATGGGCCCACGGGTCGCAATTATATGTGTCACGCGTTTTGTGAATCTATATTGAGAAATTAAATTTGGCCTTGTTCACTCAAAAGTGGCAATTCTGTGTTAGAGGTGATAAAATTTTATTCGTAGAACATGATGGTATCTCTATTGTTAGATTATGGAAGTTGAATTGCTTTGGTGTTGTTTGTGTTTCCAATTGCAAATAATTCTGATACTGTGAATTATATATTGTCGATCTTCTATCATCAAACCGAAATGAAAGGGTACACCAAGATGAATCAATGTGACGGTGTCTTGCTAGACACTTGTGTGCGTGCGGTTGGGGCACTAGATGTTGCACCAAATGACTAATCGATCTCATCCCATGGATGGAGAGGGACTAAGACTTGAGAAAGTCTATAGTGCAATGAACGATGGTTTGAATGATCAAACCGGATTGACCAAAGATGTTGACAAAGTGAAACTGCCTGTTGAGCACAAAAGTGATGCTCCGTGAAAGAGCCGCGAGATTGGCTTTAAGATCTACTTACATGCTTGAATAATTTTGCTTGTGACACTATGACTAGTACTTGCAAATTTCAAATCCGTCGTCCATTAATGAACATGGAGTTGTTACCAAATTTGAAATTCGATCCTAATCACAAGTGTCAAGTATGTGTTTAAGCCATGTTGGCTAACTCACCGCTTGACCGGTAGAAAAGAACACATAACATCTAGATTTATGCAAACTAGAGGTGATAAAAGTATTATGTTACTTTTATTGAGTATAGACCAAATATTGTGCTATTTAAATGTCGAAACCGACAATAAGGCTCGTGATGCCTTGAGGGTTATCGTAATGAAGGTGAAAATAAACATAGCAAACGGATGAGATGTATCCGTAGTGATTGTGATGGTGGATATGATGTATTGTTTCATAAGTCTTGCTAAGGGCCCGTATCATTCATCAAACAACTACACCATACACACCACTGTCAAGTGGTATTGCTGAATGCAAGAACCGAACTCTTAAAAAGTTGATGAATGCTATGTGATAAGTTCTAGTTTGCCTTGGAACTTGTGGGGGGAAGTTGTCCTCTCAGGAAAACTCATTCTGAACCAGATCCTTTCAAAGAAGAAGGATGAATCCCTGTATGAGTTGTGGAAAGGCCAAGGTCTTACTACAAATTCTTGGAAATATGGGGGTGTTTGGCTAAGGTAAAAGCACCTAAACCAAATGTGGGGGAGTGCCTATTAGTTTCTGGTGCATAAAATCGACATCTATGATGTACATGATGATTTCATCATCAAGTCTATGAAAGTCGTTTTGTTTGAAAATGTCTTTCCAAATAAGGAAAAAGAAGAAGAGAAGAAAGCCTGAGTAAGCGGACATATGAGTCTGATGAAGAGAGTGATCCTCAAGAAATTGAGGAAGTTCATTGTAGTGCGAGGCTAGGACTTCCAAGTCTTTTGGTCCTGGTGAGGCAATGTCTACTCTAGAAGCTCATTTCTGGAAAGAGGCCATAAATAGTAAAATGGGGTCCATCATGCAAAACCACACTTGGGAGTTATTTGGTCCTCCACATTGAGATAAACCACTCTGGTGCAAGTGGATCTTCAAGAGGAAGTTAAAGGTTGATGGATTTATTGAAGGCATTGTTGGTAGCCTGAGGGTATCAACAGAAAGAAGGCTCTAATCTCTTACTTACCAGTTACGAGAATTACTTATATAAGGGTTCTCATCGATATAGCTGGAGTCTATAACTTGGAAATCCATCAAATGGATGTTTATGGAGTTAAAAGAAGAGATATACTTGGAACAACCCGATGGTCTCATAATTCCAGGGCAAGAGAGTAAGGTGTGTAGGCTTGTTAAGTCTCATTGTGTGCTCAAATATTAGCCATAGTAATGGCATGTCGAGTTTGACAATGTTATGTTGTCAAGTGGGTAGGACATGTGTATGTCTATATTAAGAACACACCTTTGTGATAGTATGTCTATGACATGTCGACATCAAAGTACTTATGAGAGTATCATGTATACGAAGAAAAGATGATGACTAGGACCTGAGAGTGCAGAGTCTGTCTTGGAAAGACTTAATGTCTTTGATGAAAGTCAGTGAGCACTCCACCTAACCTAAGTATGGACTTAACAAGTCAAGAATAGAGGTGAACATGTGGATGAAGATATTCTCAAGTGATTGAAAGTCTGATGTACATAACTAACTGTACACGACCAGACTTAGCATGTGTGGTGAATAACGAGTAGGTTCACTAGTAATCCATATCATAATCATTGGAAAACCTTGAATAGGTTGTTGAGGTATATGAAGTACACTATGAGTATGGGATTACGATATGTAAGATATCCAGCAGTATTAGAAGGACATTGTGATGACAACTGGATATCAGATACGAAAGTCCACCCGTGGATACTTATTTATGAGTGGTGGGGGTGTTGTGTCCTTAAAGTCTACAAGACAAACGTGCATAGCTCGTTCCACAATGGAAGCTGATCTTATAGCCTTGATAAGGCTGGAGAAGAAGCTGAATGGCTTATGAATTTCCTTGAGGATATTCCTTGCTAGTGGCTATAATTATTTCCGATAATTACGGATCTATTCCGTAAATCACTCCACACACGATACACCTTTACCAACAAATGCCTCTTATGACGTGATATTCTTTTAGGGATTTTTTTCCCTGTCATATATCACTACATAATATGATAATAGTACCTCACATAGTAACATTTATTGTAAAACCCTCACCTCTTTGTAGGGGTATTTAGTCATTTCGTAATTTGTTTTTATCCATTTTTTTAAGTTTTCTTTTCCCTTAAGTCAGTAAAATCCGACCTAGGCCCTCCAAAATCCTATATATATAGGCTCTCAGACAGCCTCAGAAAACATAATTCATGTTCTGGTTAAAGCTTGGGCCGGTTCCCTAGCTGTCACTCAGAGAAGCAAATCAGTTCATGTCTAGGATGAGTTCTAGGCAACCCAGGACAAGTTCCGGGCACTCTGAGACTAGCCAGCATGCTTAACCAATGGTTCATGAATCGATCATAGTTGTTCGTAGTTTGGCCTTCGGTTTCAACTCGTCATTAATGTAGGAAGTTCTTATTAAAAGGTTCCATCTTTGTTTTCAAGTTTATATTTAAGTTAGTTTTGATTATGTTTTTATGGTTAAATTGTACAAATTGGACATATTTATGTGTTAGGGTTTTGTTGCATACTTGTTAGTCATGAAACCCGACTTTATAGCTAAAGATCAAGCCGATTTCCGCCTCTCCACCGGGAAACCGCATGCATCGAGTTCGAGAGTTGGCTTCTGTGTGTCTTGTGTTCTGAAATCATGTCCGGACTAAAGTTTGGGCCGCTGCCCTTGGCCTTCACCATGAAAAGCATCCGGACTGATCCTAAACTTAAGTTCTGGACGTCCTAGGCCCGGAAAATGAGTCTGAGGCTGAAGCCTGGGCCGGTGTCCCTGGCCTTAGCTCGGGAAAGCACCCAGACTAATCATAGACTTAGTTTTTGGGCAGTCCAAATTAACATCAGGGTGTCCAGGAAGTCAATTTAGGTTTTAGCTTTGCTTATGGGTTATGTTTTCTATGATTAGTGGAGATAGGATGGTAGTTCTGTGTTGGCATGGCTTTTGTCAGATCACATAGGATATGTATGGTATTTAACATGAATTTATGTGTTTGATGTGTTCATACGTGTTTATAGTCAGTGACCTAGCGATATACTGAACGGAGTACCATGGGTTCTAAGTCCCATGTCGGACATGTGACTAATTTTGTTCCCCATGTCGCTTTTAAAATGATGTACCGAATGAGGCACCATGACCCAAATTTCACGTTGAATGTATGACTAGTCATGTTCCCCGTGTCGCGACAAGACCTTATTGATAAGCCCCATGTGTTTTAAGTCCCATGGGAGAAACAAAACAGTTAAGACATGAACATGAATATGCTCAGCAAGTTTGAAACTTTAACATGATAGACAAGTCACGAACATGCTATGGATGGTTGACAAGTACGGTGTGGGTTAGTAGATGGCTTCTGTAAGGTTGATCACTAGGCTAAACATGGAAAGTAAGTAACTAATGGAACGAACAAGTATGTGCAAGATAAATTAATGTAGTAGGTAGGCATGTTTTCAGTGCATGGTTTATAGTTGGTTTTTAAGTGGATTTTCTTTGTGTTTCAAGATATGCTCTTAAAGATGTCTTTATGTATTCTTCATGTTCTGCTTTAAAAGTAGTTTTCCTAATATATCTTGTTAGGTTCATTTTATTATGTTTTGATGATGGCCATACTAGCTGTTATAGCAACTATGAAATAAGTTAGAATTCTCTGTATAAGTCTTATACTTAGAGTATGACATGTTGTATAAGTTGAGTCAGACAAGTATTGTACTAGTTGGTAGGATGGAAAAGTAAAACAGAAATCCGGAAGAGTGAAGCCAACCAAGCACCAGCAGAGAAGCATGAAGACATTATGGTCTGACTTATAACCAAGGAAGTATGTGATGACCTTAGATAAGTCTAAGTTATAATTCAAATGATGAAATACATTGTAAAATATGGTGTACACTGATCTCACCCAAATTAAGGATCAGTGAAGTACAAGAAGTACCTGAAAGATCAAAGAAAATAACAAAGCAGTAAACCGGCAGAGTGAACTGACTATCGGCTGAGCAAAGACAAATCAGTGAAGGAAGAACTGAGACAACTAAGTCAGGAGGATCACTTAACCGTTCAGGGAACGGGCAAGTAAACTTTACTTGCTCAGATTTCAAATGATGAAGATCAAGCATTAAATGCACAATCAATTGAGGATCAATCAAGGACGGATTTTCTGCTAGACGTTTAAGAAAGAAATCTGATCACTAAAATCAAGGAGAATATAATTTAAGGGGAATCAAGAATTTAAATCAAGGATTATTCTCCAGAATAAATAGCCAACGGATGGAAATTCAAATCAAGGATAATCAAGGCTATAAATAGAAGGCATTGACATACAAGAAGAAAGATAGGATAACGATTGAATCTGATAAGAAAAAGGAGCGAAACTCACAATTTGAAAAGCCTTCTATCTCATTTCTTTAAAGGAAACATCTAGAGATCAACTCGTAAAATAGAGCTCAAATTCCACATCAAGCACTGAGATTGATCACAAGTCTGTGAATCCAATTCACATCAACTGAAGCAATTGAATCAGAGGAATCTGAAAAGGAGTTGCAATCTTTGTGATAGTCCTTTGAAGATTTGTTCTCAAGAAGCAGTGATAGAGACCGAGTCACTGAAGCTTTTGTAGCCAGGGAGTGATAGTCTGGAAGATTGTGAAGCTTGTGTTTCCAAGGACAATCTAACTATTGTATCTGTGAAAACAATAGTGAATTCCTCCAATCATCACAGGAGAAGAGTGGATTAAGGGATTACACCACCCTAAACCACTATAAACCTTTGTGTCAATTTACTTTCAGCAGTTTACTTTACAACACTTTATTTCATTGCATACTATATATGTGATTGCATAATCTACTTTGAACCAACTTTTAAAGAAGGGACTTATCCGCTGCCCAAAAGCTTTTAAATATAAGAATTTTTTTGAAACTCCACTATAGTCATTCACCCTCCTCTTACTATAGTTTTACCCTTCTCTAGGACCAACAATTGGTATTGGAGCAGTGTTCCTAGTATCAGAACCTGTTTAGATCTAATTTCTGGTAACAAGGATATCACATATTTTCAAAGTAGTTTTCAAATTTGTGCTTTTGAAATATATCTCTTATTTGTACTTATGGATTCCTCAAATTTCATGTCTAAGGTACCTGTATTCAATGTTAATAATTTTGATGAATACAAATAAGGATGTTGTCTCATCTTGCAGCAACTCATGAGGAGATGTTGTATGTAATTAATGATGGCCTAATCAAGATCAAAACTCTGATAACCACAGGAGCAGATCAAGGAAATGAGATAGACAAACTCAAGAAGCATTGGACCAAGGATGACAGAAGAAGAGTAAACCTAGATTTTGTTGCAAAAGACATGATCTTGAAGACCTCGACAATAATATGTTCATGAGGATCAAAGATTGCAAAACAAAGAAAGGATATGTGGGATAAATTAGCACCGATCAATGAAAGATCGAAGCGTTTAAGAAAAACAAATTATCTCATTGAAAATGCAAATTTGAGAACTTTAAAATCAAGACCGGTGAATCCATTGATCAAATGGATAATGATTTTCAAGCATCATCGTGAATCATGGCAACTTGGACATACATATCCTCGTAAGGAAGTTTGTCTCAAGATATTGAGAGGTCTACCTGAAAGATGGAAGATTATCACATCAAGATTTCAGAGGAACAACAAACTTGCAAACACTGACACTTTGACTCTGATGTCTCAATTAAAGGCTCATGAATTTGAGTTGAACGGTGAAGACAGTGCACCGGTAGAGACACACAAGGCCAGTGCACTGGTTGCACCCCAGCAAAGCAAAACAGATGACTCAAGTAGCAAAGAGACACAAGAGCTAAAAGAACAGGTAGCTTTACTAATCAAACGTTTTGACAGATTTAGCAAAAAGAAGCAATTTAGAGGAAGCTCATCATCAAACAAGAAGTCAAGCTCAAGCAAAGACATGAAGAAAAAGGTTGATGAATACATATGCTTCAACTGTAAGAAGAAAGGTCATTTCAAGGTTGATTGCCCTGAAGAAAAAGACAAAGATGAGGATAAGAAGAAGTACAAGACAACTGAAAAGAGAAAGAGCAAGAAGGCACTCAAAGCTGAAACTAGCAGTGAAAAGAATGAAGAATCTGAAAATGATTCTGATGATGATGATGAAGTTGACAGTTCAGACGATGAAAAGGCTTACTTATGCCTTATGGCTAAAGAATCTAATGAAACTGAGGTAACATCTAGCTCATACTCATCATCTAGTGCATCCACATTTGACACTGCACAATCCTCTATTCTCCCCTTAGATTCTGCAAACCTAATTCAAAATCTCATGAGTAAATTTGAAGAAATCCAATTAAATCATGAAATTCTGGAACAAGAATGTGAGAATCTGAGGAAGGAAAAGTAGAAGATTAAAGAAAGAACTTGATGAAATGAAAGTTGAACAAACTAGTAAGGAAATTCACTTAACTGATCAACAAACATCATATGATCACTCATCTGATGTTGAAAGACCAACTGAGAAAATATCCCTACCAGTTAAGAACACCACAAATTGCACCAGCTTACAAACCCTAAAAAGGTTTGGATCCAGAACTGGTCTTAGCTACAACAGTCAGGATGAGAATAGAAACAATGGCCAATACAATTCAATTAAGGATCGGACCTAAATTCGAAAAGAATGTACCATAGTTTCAACCACTCACCCTGCACCGTGAAGTCAAACCCAAAGGCAAAGGAAACAACCCGAGTAAATCATCATACCAAATGATTAGAGTAGAGGCTTCTTCAAAGGTAAGGGAGACTTTACCCTTCGTAAGATGATTGAATGTTGCACCCCAAAAATACAAGAAGAAACCATTTCATGCTATGCATCATGTGTTTAGGAAAAGCCAACCAAGGTATATTCCTGGACACAAGAAGCAGTATGGAAATAAGTTTCCTCCTGCATATTGGAGAGTGAAAAAGGATGCAAATGCACCGAAAAGTAGAGAAAAGTATCAGAATACCTTTAGTAGAAATATTAGAAGCTATTCTGCCATGCCTTATACATATGAAGTTGATGACTTCAATTTTCCAAAAAGAAGATCCTTTGGATATACACTTGGAGTAGGAGGCATGACCGCTAACAGGCATGGACCCAAACAGTGTTGGGTACCCAAACATACTTAACTTGTTTTGTAGGATGTCTGGTACATAGACAGTGGATGTTCTAGACACATGACATGGAACAAGAGATGGCTGACTGATTTTAAAGCTTTTCATGGACCCAAAGTAACATTTGGAGGCAAAGAAAACCCCAGCAAAATTAAAGGGGAAGGCATAATGCTCAAAAATAGTTTGAAGATTCAAAATGTGGCTTATGTTAAAGGACCGACTTTCAATCTGCTAATTATCAGTCAATTCTTTGACAAAGGCTACAATGTACACTTCAACAAGGAAGGATGCAAGGTTATCCACAAACCAAACCAACACAGCTTGTACTTGCAGAAAAGAAGAAAGACAACATGTATGTGGTGGATTGGAAGACAAAGAAAGGTTGAAACATGTTTGCTTGTCAAAAATAAACAATCAACCAGCTGGATTTGGCATAGAAGATTGAATCATCTCAACTTCAAGACCATACACACACTGTCAAAGAACAAGTTAGTTGAAGGCCTACCAGAGATCACATTCAAAAAGGAAAGCCTCTGTGATGCATGTCAAAAAGATAAGCAAATCAAAAGCTCCTTCAAGTCAAAGCCATATCAATCAACAACATGAATTTTAAATCTGTTGCATATAAATATTTTGGACCAATACACCAAGTAAGTGTAAGTGGAAAGAAGTACAATCTAGTAGTGGTGGATGACTTTTTCAAATTCACCTGACCATATTCATGAACAAGAAAAGAGAGACACTCAAAAGTTGCCGATTTGCTAAGAAGAATTCAAAATGAAAAAGAATCAAGATCATCAAGATCGAGATCATATAGAGGCACAGAGTTTCTAAATGAAATTATCGTAACCTCATCATGAAGAAAATGGAGTACTGCATCAACTATCAGCAACAGGGACTCCACAACAAAATGGTGTAGCAGAAAGAAGAAACAGGACACACAAAGAAGCAGTCAGAACAATGATTGCAGAAGCATGCTTACCAAAGAGATTTTGGGCTGAAGCAGCAAATAAATCATGCTATACTCAAAACAGATCAATCATCAACAAACATCATGGAAAAACTCCATATGAAATATGGAATGGAAGAAAACCTAACATCTCACATTTACATATGTTTGGATCTAAATGTTTTGTTTTGAACAGGAATCAACTACATGTGAAAAAGCTGATGAAGCAATCTTTATGGGATACTCGCACACAAGCAAAGCCTTGAGTACTCAACAAAAGAACTTTGGAGATTGAAGAATCAATTCATGTAGTCTTTGATGAATGGTGAGAGCCTACAAGAACTTGAAGAAGAAATCGCACACAGACAAGTCTATATGAATACAACAAAGGCTACATTAAAACAAGATGAGGCACCAAAACACACACACAAAGAGGCACCAACACAAGAACATGAAGTTGATGCACAAGCTGAAATTGTGGAAGAACCAACTCAAGAGCAACTTCAACTGACTGAATCGGGCGAGAGATCATCCTGAAAAACAAGTCATTGGAGATATTCATACAAGAGTTAGAACCAGAAGACAACTGGATAGAATGCTAACCTGTTTTCTATCACAAGTGAAACCCAAAACAATAGATGATGCAATCCAAGATACTGATTGGATTACAGCTATGCAAGAAGAACTAAATGAATTTGAAAGAAATTAGGTCTGGGAACTTGTTGACAGACCAGACATGGCCAACATCATTGGAACAAAATGGGTATTCAGAAACAAGATGGATGAACAAAGGACAGTTGTCAGAAACAAAGCAAGGCTAGTTGCAAAAGGCTACTCTCAAGAAGAAGGAATAGATTATGATGAAACCTTTTCCCCAGTAGCAAGATTGGAAGCAATCAGACTCTTTCTAGCTTTTGCAGCCCACAAAGACTTCAAAGTTTACCAAATGGATGTCAAGAGTGCCTTTCTGAATGGACTTTTGGAAGAAGAGGTATATGTGGAACAACTTCCTGGTTTTCAACTCAAAGGGAAAGAAGATAAAGTGTACAAGATCAAAAAGGAACTTTATGGACTCAAACAGGCACCTAGAGCCTTGTATGAGACACTATCACAATTCTTGATCAACAATGGATTCAACAAAGGAACTATTGATAAGACTATCTTCAAGCTAGAGGAAGGAACAAGCACCTTGTTAGTCCAAATCTATGTTGATGACATTATCTTTGAATCAGAAGATAAGAAGCTATGTGAAAAATTTGCAAACTTGATGAAGAGAAAATTTCAGATGAGCATGATGGGAGAATTAAATTACTTTCTTGGTCTACAAGTAAAGCAAATGAAAGATGGCATCTTTATTAATCAAGCCAAGTACAAAAAAGACATGATACACAAATATGGTATGGACACAAGTGGAACATCAGATACACCAATGTGTGCAAGAGTTGTTCTTGGAAAAGATGAAAGTGGAAGGGATGTTGATCAGAAGCTTTATAGAGGAATCATTGGATCTCTACTTTATCTAACTGCAAGCAGACTGCTCAACCAAAGGAATCTCACCTACTAGTAGCCAAAAGAATTATCAAATACCTGAAGAACACTATAAATGTTGGAATTTGGTATTCATAAGATGGAGGATTTAAACTGACATCATATTTAGACTCTGACTATGCTGGATGCAAGATAGATAGAAAAAGCACCGTTGGAACTTGTCAAATGCTAGGCAGCAGACTAGTATCATGGTTCGGCAAAAAGCAAAATTCTATATCCACATCAACAAATTAAGCGAGAATATATAGCAAAGAGTGCTTGTTGTGCACAAGTGCTATGGATCGATAAACAACTAAGGGACTATGGAATGGAGGAGAAGACAATTCCAATCATGTGTGATAACACAAGTGCAATATCTATCACAAGAAAATCCATAACTACACTCAAGAACAAAACACATTGATGTGAGACATCATTTTATCGGAGATCATGTTGAAAGAGGAGATGTAATTCTAAGATATCAATTGGTGACATCTTCATAAAACCACTCAGTCATGAAAGATTCAGCATGTTGAGAACTGAGTAGGGAATGATAGAAATTGACTAAGTTCTAAGGAGCAATAATCTGAGTAATCACTAAGTAACTTAACCAAATTGATCGAACCTTTGCCACTTTGGGTGTGCTCACTTGGCCAGTAAAGCATTGGTAATCAGCGGAGTTCACTTACCTGAATGTTAGGAATAGTTTTATATACAGTAGCTCAGTGAAGAAGTCACTACACCGGTGTTGGACTTATTTCTTAGTTTTGATGATGAGTGCCATACTAGCTGTTATAGTGCAAAAGCAAAAAGATGTCTAGATAAAATGTATAGGTTTATTAGAGTTTGATTCATAAATAGGTTTAATCAAACAAGCATCAGTAAAGGGTCATTGATTGATATCAAGATCGGTCTAGTCGATAGGGTAGATAGGTCGAGAGACTGTCCGGAACCTCGCCAAGATCAAGACCCGAAGGTGAGGTTCAAACTCAGTTAATGAAGGCTAAGGGATCAAACTTAGTAATTAAAGTCAAGGATATGGAATCAGATTTTAGGCAAGTCTGTGATGACCTAAACTGATTACATATGCCTTGTGTAGAAGGTCTAAGTTCCACAAGTTGGATGATGTTTGGAACTTGGTTATATTTAAAATGATGTAATCTAACTTCACAAATAAAAGTTAGATAAAAGTAATCAGCTGCATTATATTTTACAGACAAAATAATGATGTTCAGCAGACTGATTGGTATTACAGCAGACTGATGAACCTGCTGATATATACCTCGATTAACTCAAGATTATTGGAAGATTACATGGATAAGAACAGCCAACTACCTCTGACTTATCAAGCAAATCAAAGGCTGAGATTAAAAAGACGTTGGGATGATCCTTATTTTTATCCATTGGATACAAGTCAAAGGGGTGGACAGACTGCACTGTCAAAAAGTAATCCTGACAGTGTCAGTCCTATGAATAGTGACAGAATGCAGTGCAGATGGGACAAATACAAGGAACGGTCACATTTGAATTTTAAATTCAAGTCACATGCACTCTTACCTATAAATAGAAGACTTTCAACTCAGAAACAAGAGGATGAATTTTGGGAAAAATTTTAAGTAACAATACTGAGCTGAAAAACACCCTGCTGAACTTACTGAGCTTAAAGCTGCTGATCTAGTTATCTTCTTCAAGTGCTTTCTGTGTTCAAGCTGCATCAAGCATACACACTTGAAGACTGCAAGCTGCTGATTACATCATCCTAATCAAGTCTTTGCAATCAATCATTTATTTGATTCATTCTTTATCTTATAAAGAATCTGCTGAAGACAGTGAAGCATCTGTTGGGTGTGAAAGACTGTTGGTTTGTGGTGGAGCTGGTGAAGAGGCAATCCTACCCTTCAAGGACCAGTGGAAGACTCAGGAGCAGCAATCCTACCTGTTCCCAGTTTTCAGTTTGTGAAGCCATAGTTATTGGTGAAGGACAAGCAACCTAGGATTCTTTGTAACAGATAACTCAAAGATCACTAGTGAATTTCCTCCAACATCACAGGAGAAGAGTGGACTGACAGGATTACATCACCTGGAACCACTATAAAATCTCTCTACTTACTTACTGCATTTACTTTCTGCACTTAGTCATTATCCATATCAACCTGCTGAATCTAGCAACTGAAATCACACACATACACTACTGAGTATCTAATACTTAGTAACATATTTAACAACAAGTAACAAGGCTTAATTTTGATATTATTCCGCTGCACAAATTTAGCAAATCGAATCACCAGATGAACTCATGCTTATCAAGAGCTCTCGAGGTCTCAAAGAGACTCATCAAGTATCAAGAGTCTTCGAAGTTGCAATTTGTTAACTCCAAAGTTTTAAGTGTTAAGTTTATTCACCCCCTCTAAACTTAACTAAAGCCTTTTCAAGGGACCAACAATTGGTATCGAAGCGCAAAGGTTTCGCTCAAGGAATCCTACTTGTTGTACTTGTGAAAATTCTTTAAAACTTTCTTTCAAATTACTGATTTTCAAGACTTGCATCATGGACAACACACAGTATGCTAGAACTATGTTGATGTGTTCTCTTGATGTATTTGATGAGTATAAACGTCGAATGCAGGCATATCTTGTCGCTACTCATGATGAGATGATGGATGTACTAAGCGAAGGACCACCTGAGATTACAAAGGCGTGAATAAAGTGGGTGATGAGAATCGAGTACATTCCTAAACCAAAAGAGAATGGAATGCCAGAAGACAGAAAAAGAGCAAACCTCAACAACATTGCTATTGATATCATCTACAGAACCTTGGATAGCAATATGTACATGAAGGTCAAAGATTGCAAGACTGCAAAAGGAACTTTGGGATAAGATTCACTTAATCTGTGAAGGCAATCGATGCAATAAAGAAGAACAAAATCGGTGTGGCGGAAAAAGGTTTCAAAAGTTCAAGATGCTACCTAATGAAACCATTGAGCAAATGGAATCAAGATTCAATGCTATATTGGATGAACTTACCCTGCTGAGTGTAAGTTATTCAAAAGAGGAAGTAAACACCAAAATCTTGGAAGCTTTACCTGCAAGAGATGTTTGGAAAATGAAGGTGACTGCAATTGAAGAAATGAGAAAGTTGCATGAAGAAGATACCTTCAAATTGTTCTCTGATCTTAAGGCCTATGAATTTAGCAAGAAGTCGGTGCTCAAATCGAAAGGAAGAGCCAAAACCATCTTGCATTGGTCTGCTTCACATCATGAAGAAACATCAGGAGGACAGGATGATATGCTAGATGAAATGCAAGAGCAAATTGCCCTACTGAGCAAGAAAATCAGAATGATGAAGACTGGAAAGGCCCCTACAAGAAATTTCACAAAGAGGCCTACTGAAAGAAGGAAAGAAGAACCAAAGAAAGATAATGACTATCTATGCTTTCATTGCAAGAAACCAGGACACTTCAGACCTGATTGTCCTGAGTTGAAACAAGGCAAGGAACCTGATTATCTTTGCTTCAACTGTAAGAAGCCTGGACATTTTAGACCTGATTGTCCAGACCTACTGAAGACCAAGAGTCAACAAAGAAGACATGGCAAGAAGGCTATGGTTGCTGAAGATGAATCAGGATATGAAGTGGAATCTGAAAAAGGAAATGAATCAGATGACACAAAGACAAGTTCTTGATATGGAGGATTATGCTTTGATGGCCAATATGGATGAAATCGAGGAGGTATACAACATCTTTGTATCTATAAACACTCTGCTGGAAGTGATTGTGAATCAACCTTTGTGGTTCAAATCCTAGAAATTCGACAACAATGAGACTTTGGATGCCATCCTTAATCAACCGAGGATAATACAATCTGGTTATGAGGTTGTGAAGGCTGAAAAGAGGCTCTTGAGTTAGAAGTTGGAAGATTGAAAGTGAATTAAGGGTTCTCAATGGTAAGGAAAAGAAGTTGGATGAGAATCGGCATAAGCTCTGAACATCCAGCACCTCTGAATCTATTTGAACCATCTTGTTCCAATACTGCATACAAATCAGGAAAGGCTTATGGAGATAGAACTGGGCTTGGATTTGGAACTCAGCAATCTAACAAGAGTGGATCCAGTAAGGTTACTGAACCTAGTACCAGATTTGGTCCTAAGTTTGTGCCTGCACTAGATCCATCTCCCAGTAAGGCTGCTGAAGCAGTAAAACCCAATGAGAATGCCTCAAGGAAGCAAAATCAGAAGTCTCAGAAGTCAACAGCTCCTAGTAAAATGAATAAATCTAAAAATAGGACTGCTGTGCCTTCTAAGCCTGCTGATAGCAGACCTGCTACTAAGTCTGCTGGACCACAGAAGGGAAAGAAACAGAAATATTCCAAGGATAAGAATCCTAAATCCAAAAATGTTGATCATTCAAGGGATACTTATCTCAGGGGGAAAGGTAGACTGCTCCTCACGATAATGATTGGAATATTCCTGCATCTAATGCTAGAAACAGTAAGTATAACCATACTACTAGGGTAAGACCTAGACAATGGAATCAGCAGAGGACTTACACAAGACCTCAGCAGACTCCATATTACAGGGCTGTTCCTAACAGACAGCACACCTATGGTTATGCAAATGTTTCTAACAACAAGAATCATTTCAAACAGCATTATGTACCAAAAGGCCAGAAAACATATGTGGTTCCTACACAACCTCTTTATTAGAACCTATGGATGTGTGGAATACATGTATGAACCAAAGTATGAACCAAAGTATGACACATTTAGGAGAAGACCTTATGGAAACATACCAAGGGTCATGCTTGCCACTGACCACTATGGACCCAAACAGGTTTGGGTACCTAAAATGCACTAACTTTGTTTTGTAGGTGTCCGGTACTTTGACAAAGGATGTTCCGGACACATGACAAAGAATAAGCACTGCCTAACAAACTTTGTGGCAAAAGATGGTCCAAGGGTGAATTTTGGCAACAAAAATACACTGGATATACAAGAGGATATGGCACACTTATCGAAATGGACTTACAATCAAGAATGTGGCATATGTGGAGGACTGGACTACAACTTGTCGAGCAATTGGACAATTCGTGATATGGGATACAAGGTCACTTTTGACAAAAACAATTGTATTGTCATTAGTGAGAGAGGTGATCAAGTTGTACTTGGCGGTAGAAGGCAACGAAACATGTATGTTGTGGATTGGTCTCTCTGCAGCCTCGAAACTCTGCTGATTGTGCATACCAAATCTGAACTCAATTGGTTATGGCACAAGAAGTTAAATCACTTGAATTTTGATGATATTAATCAGTTGGTGAAAAAGAAATTAGTGATTGGTTTACCTGAGATCACATTCAAGAAGGATGCTATATGTGATGCATGTCAGCAAGGTAAACAGATAAAGTCAAGTTTCAAGTCAAAGACTAAACAATCAACTAACAGAGTGTTGGAGCTTATGCATATGGATCTTTTTGGACCAATAACTCCAACAAGTGTAACAGGAAAGAAATACACCTTAGTAGTTGTGGATGATTTTTCTAGATACACCTGGGTGATATTTATGAACAAGAAAAGTGAGACACTCCAAAGCATGCCTAATCTTTTGAAGAGATTACAAAATGAGAAAAGTTTAACAGTCATAAAGATAAGATCAGATCAGGGTACTGAATTTCTCAACAAAGTTATAAGAGAATATTGTGAACAGAATGGTGTACTACATCAACTTGTCTTTCTTTGGTACACCTCAAAGAAATGGGGTTCTTTGAAAGAAGAAGCAGGACATTAAAGGAAGCAGAAGAACAATGATTTGTGAAGCATTGCTACCGAAAGATATTGGGTTGGCAGAATAAATCTGACATGCTATACACAAAATGCAAACTTGAAGAAACAAGAAGCTCAAAGACACCCTATGAGGTCTGGAATGGAAGGATACCCAACATATCCTATTTCCATCCATTTGGAAGTAAATGTTTTATTCTAAATCACAAAGTTCATTTGAAAACATTCCAACCTAAATCAGATGAAGGCATATTCTTGGGATATTCTTGATCAATGAGCATTCAGTAATGAACAAGAGGTCACTAAAACATGAAGAAACAATCCATGTTGTGTTTGATGAACCTAAGTTTCTTGGAATGGAAGATGAAGATCATGAACACCGCTAAGAATCAACAAGTCACCGATCCAGTTGTGTGGAAGTTTTGGAAAGATTCAATGACTTAAAAGTTTACGATCATCGCCTCTTTGAACACCTGTGACAATATTATCGATGCAACAACCGGGCGCTTCAAGGATCTGCGACCCCTTGTAGAAGAAACTACAGCAGACCCTACTGAAGATGATGTTCCTGAAAATCAAAATAACCAAAATCCTCAATGGTTAAGGAATCACCCTGCTGAACAAGTTATTGGCAATGTACAGCAAGGTGTGAGGACTAGAAGACAACTGGAAGCTATGTTTACCTGTTTTCTATCTCAAATGGAACCTAAAGTTGTTGAAGAAGCAATTTCAGATCCAGATTGGATAATTGCTATGCAAGAAGAATTAAATGAATTTGAAAGAAATCAAGTTTGGACACTAGTTGAAAGGCCAAGTCATGCAAATATCATTGGTACTAAGTGGGTATACAGAAATAAACTTGATGAATCAGGTACCATTGTAAGAAATAAGGCCAGACTAGTTGCAAAAGGCTATTCTCAAGCAGAAGGAATAGATTTTGATGAAACTTATGCACCTGTTGCAAGATTGGAAGCTATCAGATTATTCCTAGCACATGCTGCATATAAGAACTTCAAAGTATATCAAATGGATGTCAAGAGTGCATTTTTGAATGGGATCCTAGAGGAGGAAGTGTATGTTCAGCAACCTCCTGGATTTGAAGTTAAAGATCAAGAAGATAAAGTGTACAGACTCAACAAAGCACTTTATGGATTGAAACAAGCACCAAGAGCATGGTATGAGACTCTATCTCAATTCTTGGTAGACAATGGTTTCACAAAAGGCACCATTGACAAGACTCTTTTCAGAATCAGTGAAGGGGACAGCACCCTGCTGGTACAAATTTATGTGGATGACATAATATTTGGTTCTGAGAATGATTTACTTTGTGAAAAATTTGCAAATCTAATGAAGAGCAAATTCCAAATGAGTATGATGGGAGAAATGAATTACTTTTTGGGATTGCAAGTCAAACAAGTGAATGATGGAATCTTCATTCATCAAACCAAGTATACCAAGGAGTTGCTGAAGAAGTTTGGTATGGAAAATAGCACTAAGAATTCAACACCTATGAGTACAAACATCAGATTAGATGAAGATAAAGAAGGCAAAGATGTTGATCAGACCTTATACAGAAGGATGATAGGCAGTCTGCTGTACCTCACTGCCAGCAGACCTGATATATCCTTTGCTGTAGGTGTTTGTGCAAGATTTCAATCTAAACCTAAAGAAAGTCATTTAGGTGCAGTTAAGAGAATTCTCAAGTATCTTAAAGAGACTTTGGGAGTAGGGATATGGTATTCCAAGGAAGGAAGCTTCAAAGTAATATCCTACTCAGTTACGATTATCTTTGGATGCAAGATTGATAGAAAAAGCACCTCAGAACACAATCGCTTAATGGGAAATAGACTGGTCTCCTGGTTTAGCAAGAAATGCAATTCTATTTCAACTTCCACCTTTGAAGTTTGAATACATTGTTCTTTGGAAGTCTCTTTGTACACAAGTACTATGGCTAAGACAACAATTAAGGGATTATGGAATTGAAGAAAGGGAAATTCCAATCATGTGTGACAACACAAGTGCAATTGCAATCACAGAAAATCCTGTTTTGCATTCAAGAACCAAGCACATTGATGTGAGACATCATTTTATAAGAGATCATGTTGAAAAGAAAGATGTAGTGGTTCTATACATTCCTACTGAAGATCAACTTGCTGATATTTTCACTAAACCTCTTGACACAAAGAAAGATTTGCTAAACTAAGGATCGAACTTGGAATCATAAAGATTGGTGATATTCAAGAAAGGTAATTGAATTCACCAAGGGGATTAGTCTTTGCTATGTTGGGTGAGCTCACTTAGCAGATTAGTCATTGGTATCAACAATTCCATGTACTTATGTTTGGACAATTGAGCAAATGAGGTTGCCAAGGGGATTGGTCTTTGTCATTTTGGGTGAGCTCACTTGACAGATCAGTCATTGGTATTAAACCTCATCTTGTATTATCAATTGAACAAAACAAGAAGAAAACAAGGTTCAGCAGAGTACTTTTGTCAGCAGGCTGCTGAAGTCTACTTATCAGCACACTGCTGAGCCCACCCTGCTGAGGATTACCCTGCTGGAGGGAACGTTACTCAGTCAAAATAATTAAAGTCAAAAAGCATATTGGCGGGATATTTATTTTATCCATTATTACCACAGTCAAACCATCCAACGGTTACAAACGTTATGGTGGAGTAATGGGCCACGTGTCAAGACAGCACTTAATCAAATTTAATCATGGTTACCTCAATGTACGTGCTATGACAGTTTCAACTACTCACTGTCTATAAAATCAGACTGTTATACAGCAGTTTCTCCACTTGCAATTTCTGCTTTATCTCTGCAAAATCTACAACGTGTGAACACAGATTTGAGAGCAATCTTTCTTCATCTTTTTCTTATTTCAATGGCGGAAAGGATTGAGGTTCAAATCGAATCAAGCCAAAGTGTAAGAGGCTATGTTGTTGATGCAAACAAAACGGAATCAAGCATTAATATAGGTCGAAGAATACGAAGGTTTGCAGGCTGGAGAACAAACTCAACATCGAGTTAGAAACAATATCATACACCAATGTTATTGATTTACGGAAGAATATTGTTATAGAAGAAGGAACTGAAGCATTCAAAACCACTGTGAATGGTGAGGAGCTTGTAATCTCCTCCAATCTGCTGAGAGAAGTGTTTGGTTTTGAAGAAGTTGTTGATGGTTCAGTCAATCCTGAAGCTATGGGCTTGGACAAGATGGCTTTTGTAGATCAGATCAAGACAAATGCAACTATCAAATCAGTACCAGGCATCAATTGCAAAAACATTGGTAATGAATACAGTCTGCTGAGCAAGCTCATTGCAAAGAACATACTTGGGCTAGTTGGCAGTATGGATACTCTATCAGGACCCAAGATAGAGCTGATGATTATCATTTGCAGAAGCATGAAATTTGATTGGGGTGGTTATTTCATTCATTATATGAAGAAAGTAGCCAAGGAGGACAAATTAAAGAAAAGAAAATCAAAGGCCTTACCCCTAGGTTTGATGGTTCAGACCTCTTTGAATCATCCGGAGGTTCCCGATCTTGAACCGATTGACATAAATCACCCAGATACAAGAAGGAGATTGATCATGCGATTCCTGGACTAGATGATGATGAAGAGGTTGCTGGAGAGCATGCTGGTGATAATGATGATGGAGATGACGGTGATGCTGGTGGTGAGCAGGTTCAGCAAACTAAGAAGATATCCATCAAACCTGCTGCATCAAAGAAAACTGCTGGAAAGAGAAAAAGTGCGATGTTAGAAAAATTACGTAAATCTTGAAATCAAAGAGAACAGAAAGGAAACAAAGACAGATCATTGAGTCCTGGCGAGGTCAAGTGGAGGTTCTTGACCTGCTTTGTAGTTAAAGAAGAATCTGTTGTTGAAATTACGACAAAACAACGAGAAGAAGATAGTAGAAAGAGAAAATCTCACTGGACATGATGATGATGATGATGATGATGATGAACCCCTATCCAAGAGAATGAAGGAGGTTGCCAAAAAAGAAGAATATGGCAAAGGAAAAGAATTGAGAATCTTGGAAAAACAAAAAGTCCAAGAAGAGGTGTCGGTAGAAGAAGAAGAGGTCGTTGAGGCCGAGCCCTTAATCGTTATTCCACCAGCTTGTAATCGGTGATTCCTCACCACGAGGTTATTAAGTCTATTGAAGTGAACAGGTTGTTGTTGAGCAATCATTGAAGAATCACAATGATCTGGCACTGCGAGCTCTTTGTAGAAGATGTTATTGGTGAATCTACTGAAGCTGCACAGGTTGTTGTTGAGCAATCTGCTGAAGAACCACAGCAATCTACTGAACCTGTTGTGGTAGTTGAAGAGGTGATTGAAGACTTGATTGAAGACCCTGCAAGTTTGGCAATAGCTCAGGGGGAAGAGCAGTCTGCTGCTAACCCTGCTGATGAGCATGTGAGTCAGGGGGAATCAAGTGTGATACAGATGGAAGTAGTAGGTACAACTACACATTCACAGCAACCTGCTGATTTTCAAACATCTGTAGAAGAGACCATGAGTCTGCTTGTTGAGACCTTTGGAGGTCAACAAGCCACTGAAGCTGCTCCCAGGAGATCTTTCATGCCCTTTGAAAGGCATATGAAAGAGAGGAAGAAAACTGAAGAATCTGTGGATCCCAAACTTCAGCAAATTGCTGATTATTTTCAATGGAAGTTTGGTTTCTACAAGAAACAAAAGCCAGCTGCTGAACCTATGACTGATTTTGAGGAATGGGCTTTTAACAATTTGGGAGTGGAGAACTTGCTGGATCTGGTTGATACCACTCTGCTGCAATCCAGACTGATGGATCTATTTGATGAGCAACAGAAGGAGGAGGGTATTAAGTTCAGAGATCCAAGAGATGGTGATGATGATTCTTCCTCATCATCTGACTCAAGGGGAGATTTCCCCTCAGGACCAGGAGAACCTAGTGGGACTGCTTTGATAAATGATCCACCTGCACAACAGTCCACTAGTACTGGTAAGTCTGCTGAGGGCCAGCAGACTGAAGAAATGGATGAGGATCTACAAGATCTCACCATGGATGATCTAGAAGCATTGATCAATGAGGGAATTACATTGAGTGATGGTAGGCTAGTTGATGAATCTGCTACATTTCATGTTGTAAAGCTCACTTGGACAACTTGAAGATGAACAGATTGTTGATGTGGATCAAGAAAAAGTCAGTGACTTTAGTGAACCAAGTGCTAGTTCTGAGGAATCCATTGAATATCAAGATGGATTTGACATTGAAGGCACTCTTACTAAAACTGCCATCATCCTGCACAAGATTGGTCATGCAGAAGGTTTTCAAGTGGATAATACCAATATCTTTAATCCACGGTGAAATTGAAGAGGAGGTGCAGTTCTTTGGGTACAAACAAACACTGGACAAAGGTTGAACAGAGGTACAGTGTGCTGAGTCTCAAACAAAGACTGGACACAGTTGGAACAAACTTTGGGTTTGGAGAAACCCCGTTAATAATGAGGCTCTTTGTGAGTGGAGCCTTCTGAGCCAAGACCACTTGTAGGGAAGGATAATCACAGAGTCGCTGGTGTTAATCAAGAAGAACAATTTCTTTGGATTATGACTACAATGATGAAGAATTTCAAATTTTTGGACAAGAAGAAGTTCTTTGAGAACTTTGCACAAGATCCAGTCATGGAAGACATTCTTGGTGCAATGGTTGAGGAAGGACCTCCTCTGTTTGGGAGAGATATGAGTAGAGCAATGGTCTTGGCAGATCCATGAGCACAATCTGAGTCGAGGAGCTCACTTTGATGGATCTACCGATAGTAGAATGGCCAATGGAGTGCCGCTTGAAGTACTAAATGAGTTGAGGACTCAGAAATGATATGCAACAGTTAAGAACTCAACTGGACAGACAAGAAAGAAGATTTGAAGAACTGATGGCTCTGGTCAATGAAAACAGACAATCTGCTGATACAGCTGCTTCAAACTTTGCTTCCACTCAAAATGCTATAAATGATATGATATATGATGTAAGATATATCAAGCAAGGGAACACACTGAAGGACAAGTTTTTGAAAGATCAACTTACATCCATTCATCAAAAACTTGACAAGCTTGCTTGAAGGCTCTTGAGCTCTTTCTTTGCCGACAACAACTCTTGTGACGATCCCAAATTTACTGAAAGGATCAACAGACTGGAAGAGACTCTGCAATCTAGGATTACTTCACTTGATACTAGAACTGGTACTATGGCAGGTCAATTACACAGAGTGATAGTATCACAGGAAGCTATTCATGGCCTCATCTCACGTTTTGTTGATGATGTCACTAAGGGGGAAGAGGGCCAATCAGCTGCAGCAAAGGAGGCTGCTAGACTCTTTGCACAAAAGAGATGGACTGATGATACAAATGCTTTTAGGCAACCTGCACCTGGCAGATTGCAACTCACTGATGATCTCTTATCACAGTACAAGAAAGAGTTTCATAACAGAAGGAGACCTTATCGTGACATGGGATTTCATGAAGGTCTTAACTCCTTCTTGAGTTTGAAGTTTTGGGAGGCAAGGATTAAAGCTTTAAGAGCAAGTTCCAGAGGTAGAAGAAGTAGCAAAGGTGAAAAGGTGCTGCCAATTACAAAAGCAAAGGATTCACTGAATGAATTTAAGGAGTCAGATATGAAGTTTGGCTTGAGGTGAATCGAGATCAATCTCATCTTGCTCAAGCATGGAACCCCAGGTGAAACAAGTCAATCACTATATTGATTTTACACTAATTGAGAATGAATGGATGACTGAAATGATAGAAGAGATTAGAGCCTATCAAGAGCAAACTGAGAAGGCTAGACAAGAAAGAGAGAAGAAACAGTAGATCAGCATATTTACATTATTTTATCTTTGCTGATGCTAGACTGTAATACTATGAACAATTATTTATAATGAGAATTGACTGAATTTGTTCTGTTTTTGTTTTTATCTTTTTGCTTTGCTGATTAGGTGAGGGTAGTGGCATCATCACCAAAAAGGGGAAATTGTTGGACTTATTTCTTAGTTTTGATGATAAGTGCCATACTAGTCATTATAGTGCAAAGGCAAAAGATGTCTAGATAAAATGTATAGGTTTATTAGAGTTTGATTCATAAATAGGTTTAATCAAACAAGCATCAGAAAGAATTTGCCGATTGATATCAATGCCAGATCGGTCTAGGTCGATGGGGTAGATAGGTCGATGACTGATGCGGAACCCGCCAAGATCAAGACCGAAGGTGAGGGTTCAAACTCAGTTAATGAAGGCTAAGGGATCAAACTTAGTAATTAAAGTCAAGGATATGGAATCAGATTTTAGGCAAGTATGTGATGACCTAAACTGATTACATATGCCTTGTGTAGAAGGTCTAAGTTCCACAAGTTGGATGATGTTTGGAACTTGGTTATATTTAAAATGATGTAATCTAACTTCATAAATAAAAGTTAGATAAAAGTAATCACCGCATTATATTTCTGAGACAAAATAATGACGTTCAAAGAGATCGATTATTATTACAAGATGATGAACTCACGATATATACCTCGATTAACTCAAGATTATTGGAAGATTACATGGATAAGAATACGACCAACTACCTCCGACTTTATCAAGCAAATCAAAGGTGAGATTAAAAAGACGTTGGGATGATCCTTATTTTTATCCATTGGATACAAGTCAAAGGGGTGGGCAGATCGCTTCATCAAAAAGTAATCTGACGAAGTGTCGATCCTATGAATAGTGATAGAATGCAGTGTAGATGGGACAAATACAAGGAACGGTCACATTTGAATTTTAAAATTCAAGTCACATGCACTCTTACCTATAAATAGAAGACTTTCAACTCAGAAACAAGAGGATGAATTTTGGGAAAAATTTTAAGTAACAATACTGAGCTGAAAGACACCCTGCTGAACTTACTGAGCTTAAAGCTGCTGATCTAGTTATCTTCTTCAAGTGATTTCTGCGTTCAAGCTGCATCAAACATACACACTTGAAGACTGCAAGCTGCTGATTACATCATCCTAATCAAGCTGCTGCAACTGAATCATTTATTTGATTCATTCTTTATCTTATAAAGAATCTGTGAAGACAGTGAAGCATCTGTTGGGTGTGAAAGATCGTTGGTTTGTGGTGAAGTCGGTGAAGAGGCAATCCTACCCTTCAAGGACCAATGGAAGACTCAGGAAGCAAACAATCCTACCTGCTCCCGATTTTAGATTTGTGAAGCCATGGTTATTGGTGAAGGACAAGCAACCTAGGATTCTTTGTAACAGATAACTCAAAGATCACTAGTGAATTTCCTCCAACATCACGGAGAAGAGTGGGTGACGAGATTACATCACCTGGAACCACTATAAAATCTCTCTACTTACTTCTTTGCATTTACTTTACAGACTTAGTCATTATCCATATCAACTCTTTGAATCTAGCAAGCTCAAATCACACACATACACTAATGAGTATCTAATACTTAGTAACATATTTAATAACAAGTAACAAGGCTTAATTTTGATATTATTCCGCTGCACAAATTTAGCAATCGAATCACAAGTGAGACTCATTTTTATCGGCCAGGCTCACGAGGTCTCAAAGAGACTCATCAAGTATCAATTCTTGAAGAAGCTTCAGTAATTTGTTAACTCCAAAGTTTTAAGTGTTAAGTTTATTCACACACCCCCCCCCCCCTCTAAACTTAACTAAAGCCTTTTCAAGGGACCAACAACCGGCCTAGTGACCAGCCAAGTCACTCCACCAAAATATATATTGGAGTCAACATCAAACTAATGTGTGAACTAAATCAGCTATATTCACGTGGAAAATCAAGAAGTTATAAAGGATTATTCAGTGGAAGATTACACGCGTGGAGATCAATTTATAATCATGGAGGTAACTATATTATTTTTTGAATTACAAACGCCTCGATTCCGGGGATTTATCATTACTTACCTCAATCCACCCAATTACACTCAAATACCATGATTTATATACATAAAATCTTTCCATTACTTCACAAAATCCTTCCATATTCAACTACGTTCACACTACCTCAAATCATCCTATATAAACCACACTTAGAGATTTTTCAAAAATCCTTACGCTCTCTTGCAAATCATAAACCCTATTATCTCTGAAAAATCGAAGCTTTACATTCTCAATCTTTTTCAAACAAAGGCTTCATCCTCTTCAACCACTCAAACTGGAAAACAATATGAGAAATCAATCGCCACTGGATCATTCTTTCAAGCAGAACACTACTTAAAGTTATGTGGAAATGACGAAGAAGCACAAAGATCAAGGCATTTGGATGCAAAAATCTACGGTTGTCAACCTTTCTAAATCCTCCCATCAAGGACATCATTCACGAAAGCCTCGTCTTTACGGAATCTTTGCCAAATTTGTCTCTGGGCTCTTCGCTGAAGAAGGTGTCGAAATGGGTGAAGATCGGATTGTTGCATCTGTCAATGGTACGGAAATGGTCATTACAGCCAAGGTAATCCGTAAGTACCTTAAACTCTCTAATAAAGGTCAAGAAAAAGTGGCTCTTGTTCCATAAAACTTGGATGAACTCTGGGTAACAATCGCTAAAAACGGTGAACCCAGGCTCTAAGAAACTCAAGCTGCCTTATATCCGCCTTGAAGAAACCCTTCAATGAATTCGATTTTCTAGTCGGAAAGACAATTGAAGGTATGCTAAGGGCAAACAATGCCATGACAGAGGCTAGAATGCGCCTTATGGGAATCATCTACAACAATCCGAGTTCAATTGGGCCAACTATTTCTTCCCGAGAATCAAAGAGAAAATTCAGGGAGAGGCCAATGCCGTTAAAAAGGGGCTAGCTGAAGGAAAGAAGGAAAAGGAAAATTTTCAGGTGAAGAAATCCTATGGGATTCAGTTACACTACCTGTTGCAATGTTTGCAAGTTCCTATTGTCAAACTCCACAAATTACATGAATCCAAAATCATGTTTACGTATGTCAAACAGAAAAATGAAGCAGGAGGTGGTAAGAGAAAGCAAACATAGCGCAACACCTTCAGCCAATGCAAGAAACAAAAAGTTCAAAGAAATTTGGACAAAGAGGATTTTGGAAAATTAATTGATGAAGAAGAAGAGGAATTAGAAGAAGAGGCAGAACCACAAGAGGAAGAATAGAGTAGTGAGGATGATCAACTTGAGCATGAATAAGTTGATGAGGAAAATGGAGATGATGAAGAAGCTCCAGTAAATTCATCTGACAGAGATATAGATGATAGAATTGCTGCTTATCTCGAGTGGAAGGAAGGTGATTCCAGACTTCACCTTCAAGACTCAGAACATATGCTTCAGGAAGAAGCCTGGTTCTTTAAGTTTCTTGGAATCACAACCCTGGTTGGTGTACTTGATGAATCTCCAATGTGGGATATGGTTGATGCAGCAAAGGCAAAAATACATCCCCCTTCCAATAAAGAAAGTAGTGACTCGGATGATGATAGTGATGATCATGATGATAATGGTGGTGATGATCATGATGATAATTGTGACGATCATGATAATGATGATTGTGCTGAACAAAATGATGATGGTGATGATCCAAAGGATAAAGATAATGGACAAGACAAAGAGGCTAAACAAACAGCTGATGCAGTTGATGATAACATTCTTCTGAGTTCTTTTCTACAAACACACGGATCAGCAAAGTCAACTCCACCATCTAAGGCAACACCTCAACAACTATCTGTTGACACTCCGGCTGACCCTACGACAGTATTGGACACCGCTCACCGCCTTTGCAACACCAGTCAAGGCAACTCCCGGCACAAAGCAAGGGGGAATATGAGACAATGATGCACCAGCATTAACATCTACTCAAGTACTTGAAGAAGTAGAAGCTGGTGTAGATGTCACTCAACCGACAGCACAGCACCAAGAATCAATTGAGGTTTCTCCAACTATGCAACACCAAGACAGAGGACAACAAACAGAACTAGAACCAGCTGATCTCTGTCACAAACTTTCATAACTATCCACTGGCATATCAAATGAAAAGTTTGAAAGGGCAGAAGATCTGTTGGCTGAAGAACTGGAACAACAAGCAATGTATCTCAGATCCATGACTCTAGCATTCAAAGATGAAAGTCACTCCTTAGACAAAATATTTCAGGCCATTGATGAGTGCATTGATGCACAAAATATTATTGTGCAAAGACAAGGTGACCTGATGAAACAGTTAAACATAAATATCACCAACAATCTTGCAGGTCTCAGACAACATGTTTCTCAGGAAAATAAGTCGATGGCACTGGCTTTTGGCACCAGATTTTGAAGTGTAACCAAGAAGCTGACTCATCAAGACAAAATATTCACATATATTGAATCCAAACTGGATACTCTGATTGGTACAGCTGAAGCCACCAGTAGCATCTTATTACAACAAAGGGATGATGCTGCCAAAAAGGGGGAAAACAATGATAAGCCTGAAGGATCAACAGTTAGACCTCCAAATTTTACTGAGGAGCAGCTAAGAGCAAGGGACAGAGAAATCAAAATTCGAAATGAAGCTGAAGAACAACTGAGAAAGGCTAGAGAGAAGAGGGAAAAAGTCTTAAATGAACCCTGCTTTGGATTCCCTAAGCCTATCCAGAGAAGAGATGATGACAGAGATAAATCAGGTTGACAAAGAAAGACACGGATCTAATCGACAAAAAAGATCGACAAGTCAACACAGATCCAACACAAGCAGGAGTAGCAGTGGTAGCACAAGATATCTTTGGTGAGTAAAGAACTTTCACAACCCACGAAACATGCAAGAATAATATGATCTTTGAAGTATTAGAAAATGTGAGAGAGTTCTTGAGTCCAAGACAGTCTCAGATCCAAACCAAACGCAAGATGAAGCATGGGCAGACTGGCTAAGTTATACGGATAAGAAGATGAGAACTGATATGGCCAAAATTTACAATAATGTTAAAATATAGTATGCATCTCTTAAGCAAAATACTGGATCCAACTCAACCAGCAGACCAAGTTCAGTCATACCCCCCCTGCAAAAGGACCAGAAGATTTATCCAGTGAACAACAAGAAGATTTCAACAACATGGTAAATTTCTTGATCCTATGGGGAGAATGAACCGTCGGGAACAATGGGAATCCATTCAAAAGTCTCAAGTTTGCTGATTCACACATTGCTGAAGCTAAGGATAGACTTGAGAAATACTTTGGAGAACCCAGTGCAAATGAGACTATGCCTGATTTTCACAGACTCTCTAA
Organism: Gentiana macrophylla; assembly: GCA_026214975.1. Taxonomy (NCBI): domain Eukaryota; kingdom Viridiplantae; phylum Streptophyta; class Magnoliopsida; order Gentianales; family Gentianaceae; genus Gentiana; species Gentiana macrophylla. The sequence goes on from CM047806.1 coordinate 52,322,442, forward strand.
CAAGAGGATATTTCTTGGAGTCTCTCAGTACACTGCTATGGCATATTGGAAGTGGAAGTTTCCAGAAATCGACTGGAAAGACATGGAGGAGATCCAGACCACAAAGTTCAAGAGGTACAAATCAGAATTAAGTAAAATGTAGTTGCAACATTCTGAATCTGTTTTGAACTTACATATCTTATGGCCCTTGAATGGATAATAATTTTTTTGAGTTTTATTCTGTTATTATTATGAAAACTTGCATACTTATATTCAGGCTTATGAGGGTTTTGGCATCATCAAAAAGGGGGAAATTGTTAGGTTCATTTTATTATGTTTTGATGATGGCCATACTAGCTATTATAGCAACTATGAAATAAGTTAGAATTCTTTGTATAAGTCTTATACTTAGAGTATGACATGTTGTATAAGTTGAGTCAGACAAGTATTGTACTAGTTGGTAGGATGGAAAAGTAAAACAGAAATCCGGAAGAGTGAAGCCAGCCAAGCACCAGCAGAGAAGCATGAAGACATTATGGTCTGACTTATAACCAAGGAAGTATGTGATGACCTTAGATAAGTCTAAGTTATAATTCAAATGATGAAATACATTGTAAAATATGGTGTACTTTGATCTCACCCAAATTAAGGATCAGTGAAGTACAAGAAGTACCTGAAAGATCAAAGAAAATAACAAAGCAGTAAACCGGCAGAGTGAACTGACTATCGGCTGAGCAAAGACAAATCAGTGAAGGAAGAACTGAGACAGCTAAGTCAGGAGGATCACTTAACCGTTTAGGGAATGGCCAAGTAAACTTTACTTGCTCAGATTTCAAATGATGAAGATCAAGCATTAAATGCACAATCAATTGAGGATCAATCTTGGACGGATTTTCTGCTAGACGTTTGAGAAAAAAATTCGATCACTAAAATCAGGAAGAATATAATTAAGGGGGAATCAAGAATTAAATCAAAGATTATTCTCCACAATAAATAGCCAACGGACGGAAATTCAAATCAAGGATAATCAAGGCTATAAATAGAAGGCATTGACCAAGAAGAAAGATAGGATAACGATTGAATCTGATAAGAAAAAGAAGCAGAAACTCTGTCAATTCGAAAACCCTTCTATCTGTACTTAAAGGAAACATCTAGAGATCAACTCAGAAAACAGAGCTCAAATTCCACATCAAGCACTGAGATTGATCACAAGTCTGTGAATCCAATTCACATTAACTGAAGCAATTGAATCAGAGGAATCTGAGAAGGATTTGCAATCTTTGTGATAGCTGTTGAAAGATTTGTTCTCAATGAGCAGTGATAGAGACTGAGTCACTGAAGCTTTTGTAGCCAGGGAGTGATAGTCTAGAAGATTGTGAAGCTTGTGTAGCCAAGGAAAATCTAACTATTATATCTGTGAAAGCAATAGTGAATTCCTCCAATCATCACAGGAGAAGAGTGGATTAAGGGATTACACCACCCTGAACCACTATAAACCTTTGTGTCTATTTACTTTTAGCAATGTACTTTACAACACTTTATTTCATTGCATACTATATATGTGATTGCAGAATCTACTTTGAAACAAATTTTAAAGAAGGGACTTATCCGGTGCCTAAAAGCTTTTAAATATATGAAAAGTTTTTGAAACTCCACTATAGTCATTCAACCCCCCCTCCTCTGACTATAGTTTTACCCTTCTCTGGGACCAACATATCTTGTAACGGATCTAAACAACTTGTTAAAGTGGTTGAAGTAGATTAATGTCGCTTCTCCGAGCTTATGACAACCATGGATCTCTCTTTTAGTCTTCTTTCTCCTTACTGAGTGTCCGGACGGTGCTCACTTCTTTATTTGGAATGATAAGATTGCAAATTCATATTGATTTGACGACGAGCTTGAAGAGATATCTTAGGTGCAAAGCAATGGAGTTGTTTATATTTTAGTTTGTTCCTTCTTTTCAGATGAGTGAGTTGTAATGGATAGTTTTGCTTTTAGTTATTTATGATTTAGTTAGACAGCAGTTGTATTATGGTTGTTGGTTGTTGTTGAAAGAACTTGAGGGTCTATTTCTCGAGTCTTCAGCTTGTTATCTTTCGCGCTAATCTTTTTTACTCTGATATGACACGAGGCTTACGTGAGATTTATGATTTACTCTAAATGTCACGTGCCGAACGTCCCTTTTCCAGATAAGAACTCGGTATCCGGGACATGGGCGTTACATTTCTAAAAGAGCAGTCGCATTGCCACAACATGAGAGACCCTATTGCACATAGATGTTGACATTTATTGTGTCAAGATGGTTGTAACAATATCATTATTCTTAAAGTCCTATTGATACAACTGAAATGTAATATATGCCACAATAAGCGTATTGAGGTATCAAGTATACAACACAAAATGAAGCCCTCCAAATTAGATCGCACTGCTCAAAACAAATTTAGATTGCACATGACGGTGGAAAATCACTGTCTAAAGGAAATTTCACAATCAAAATAAAACTGTCTCCATACCTAAAGAGTTGTATTGAATAATAAGCATGCGAACTACATTTTAGGGTAGCGCTCCTGCCAGAGCAGCGCTACATTTTTAGGTAGCGCTATTGCCAGAGCAGTTTTGCTCCAGCCAGAGCGACTTTCCCAAACAACCCTCTTGTCTCGTTCCTACTTTTTAACGTGCTCTTCATTAATTGTTGGCTTAGTGTTTTTCCACATTCTTTGCTTCTCTCTCCTTTTCTTTTTCTTTGTCAAAAGATTTGTCATTTTCTTTTTTTTGAAGGGTGATTTGTCATTTTTAAAAACTAAACATACATAAATTTGCAATATAGTAGTATGAAATAAAGGCAAACAAAAATAAAAACGGGGGTTCTAAAAGCACCCCCTATTTACTACTGGCACCCCCCTTACTCCCGGCACCACAAAAATTTACTTTGGGCACCCGGTGATTTTTTACATAAGCAACGTCAGTGGTACTGATGTTCCTTGTGAAGCACCAACGTCAGTTGGTGCTCCACAAGGAACACCAGTACCACCGACGTCCCCTTCAATGAACTTCAATTTGCTGTTCAATCACTTATAATCATCATAATACACTATAATGAACTTCAATTTTAGGTTCAATCGCTTATAATCATCATTAAACACTCTAATAAACTTAAACGGACTTCAATTTGATGTTCAATCATTTATAATCATCATTAAACACTATAATAAATGTAAATGGACTTCAATTTGATGTTCAATAGATTATAATCATCATTAAACACTATAATAAGTTTAAAAAGACTTCAATTTGACGTTCAATCACTTATAATCACCACTAAACACTACAATAAGCTTAAACGGACTTTCATTGGATGCTCAATCACATATAATAATCATTAACACTATAATAAACTTAAAGGAACTTCAATTTGTAGTTCGATCACTTATAATCATCATAAACCAATATAATAAAGTCAAATTAATTTCAATTTAATGTTCAGTCACTTATAATCATTATTAGACACCATAATAAGATTAAACGAACTTCAATTCGATTTCAATCACTTATAATAATCATTAAACACTATAATAACCTTAAGTGAACATTGATTTGGTGTTTAATCACTTATATTCGTCATAAAACACTATAATGAACTTAAATGAACTTCAATTTGATGTTTAATCGCTTCTAATTATCATCAAACATAATAATAAGCTTAAACGAACTTCATTTTGATCTTAAATCACTTATAATCATCATTAAACACTATAATAAGTTTAGATGAACTTTAATTTGAAGTTCACTCACGTATAATAATCATTAAACACTATAATAACCTTAAACGAACTTTGATTTGATGTTCGATCACTTATAATAATCTTAAATGAAAATCCATTTGATGTTTAACCAATTATAACCATCATAAAACACTATAATAGACTTAAATTAACTTTAATTTAATGTTCAATCACTTATCTTTATTTTCGGTCACTTATTATCTTCTTCAAACACTATATAGAACACAATAAACAATAAATTTGATGTTGATGTTGAATTAGTTGGTCATAATCATCATTTTTTGAGAAACTCATAATAATGACTAAACATTGTAATACAACCACTAAAAATCATCATTAACAATTACATTAAAATTAATAAATATCATGTTGCTTCTTCTATAAAAAACCACTATGAATATTTAATATCATGTTGATTATTCTATATATATATATACAAATAAATAAAAAAGTATTGTTGCTCCAATGAGGCAATGACACATAACAATATGACTCTCCCGGTCAAATCATTCTCTTCCCCTTAAGATTCCCACTTCATCTTCCTCACCATATTTTTACTGCAAAAAGGAAAAAAAAAAACCTTGATCATCATTTTGATTAAGATACAATAAAATGAATACCCGTCATCTAAACTAGGCCTGAAATAATAAAGGGAGAAGATGGCGGGAGATTGGAAATCCAAACGAAACTTAAAACGTACTAAAACCTCCAAAAAAAACTATAAACGAAAATACAAGGTTCTTCAAAAGAAATCCAAGTATAATGCATCAAAATAACATAAGTAAAAGTAAATGCTTCAAAATCGGCGTCCTCAAACGTCGTCATCAATGTCCTCCTCATACTTTGTGTTGGTCTCTTGAAAAGGCTTTGGTTAAGTTTAGAGGGGGGTGAATAAACTTAACACTTAAAACTTTTTGGAGTTAACAAACTCTGCAAAGGTCGATGAGCTCTTGCCGATTGCTCGATGAGTCTGTGACTATTGATATTACTAAATCTGTTGCAGCGGAATATATTCAAATTAAGCCTTGTTACTTGTTGTTATTGGATACTCAGTAGTGTAAGTGTGTGATTCAGTTGCTAGTTTCATTAAGTTGATGTGATAAGTATACTAAATGCAGAAAGTAAATGCAGAAAGTAAGTAGGCAATTTTTATAGAGGTTCCAGGTGGTGTAATCCTGTCAGTCCACTCTTCTCATATGATGTTGGAGGAAATTCACTAGATATCTTTGAGGTTGCAGTTACAAAAATCCCTAAGTTGTCCGTCCTTCACCAATAACTATGGCTTCACAAACTGAATATTTGAAACAGGTAGGATTGCTGCTCCAAGACATTCCACTGGTACTTGAAGGGTAGGATTGCCTCTTCACCAGCTCCACCACAAACAACAGTCCTTGACACCTAAGTGCTTCTCTGTCTCCAGCAGGTTTCTTGTAAAAGAAAGTTTGAATCAAGTAAATGATTCAGTTATCAGCAGCTAGGATGAAATGATCAGCAGCTTGATGTCTTCAAGTGTATGAGCTTGATGTAACTAGATAGCAGGTTACACTTGAAGAGTTTTCGGGATCAGTAGCTTTAAGCTCAGTGTAAATCAGTAGGGTGATTTTCTTGATAATAAACTTGATAGCTTGGAGTAGATTAATGCTTTTTCATCCTTTTGTATATGAATCAGGAGTCCTATATTTATAGGTGAGAATCCTTTGACTTATGTTTGAAATTCAAACATAGCCGTTTCAGATTTGTCCTATCTTGACTTGCCTTATGTCTCTGTTCATAGTACTGACACTGTCAATTTGCTTTCTGTCAGTTTCTAGTCTGTCCACCCTTTGACTTGTGTCCATTGGTTAATCATCTGAGTCTATCCAACCTTCTTTTAATCTTGGCCATTGATTTGTTGACAGTATCAAGGCTTGTAATCCATCCTTATCCTTGTAATCTTCCAATGAAATCTTGATTAAATCGAGATTTATACTCAAAGAGATATCGACTTGTTTTAGTCTCATTGATGTGCATATCTCTGTCCGGCTAAAGTCTGTTGTGTTTTGATAAAACTCACTGATCGCTTTTCATCTAACTTTTATTATGAAGTTAGAGTACACCATTTTGATTATAACTAAGTTCCAATCACCACTTAACATATGGAACTTAGACCTTGTACACAAGGTATATGTAATCAGTTTAGGTCATCACAGACTTCCCTAAATTCTGATTCCATATCCTTGACTTTAAATACTAAGTTTGATCCCTTAGCCTTCAATAACTGAGTTTGAACCCTCAGCCTTCAGTCTTTAGCAGGTCCCTAACTATTCTACTGGCCTAGTTACCTTACTGACCTAGACAGGTCTACTGATAAAGTCAGCTGACCTAGTTACAATTCTTGTTTGATCAAACCTATACAAAGATCAAACTCTAATAAACCTATACATTTTATCTAGACATCTTTTTGCCTTTGCTCTATAACAGCTAGTCTGTCACTCATCATTAAAACTTAAAATAAGTCCAACACTCTGGGTCAACCTGTTCATCTTCTTTCCCCCAAACACAAATAAACATACATCTTAGGTAAGTACATTGTACTAAGCAAGAGGTAGAAGCTACAATTTAAATAAGGATAATAATAAGATTTATTATTAATAATAGATTATCTTTATAGGACCGACTTAATCTATGGTTCACTTCGTGTCCATCAACACGTCATGACTAAACGTTTCTAACTTAACTTATCTTGGTTACATCAGCATCCAATGGCACTATGCATGGCATTCATCAGCCCGAAGATATACTTGCTAACTAACAATGGGTTACACCGATTAGCTCCGGGGTCTCCCCGATATGCGTATACTCTCGATGAATTTCCTCCACTACCATTCAGCTTTTTGGGTCCAGTAGCATTGTTCCCCTTTTTGAACGTACCACATCGTCGATATAGATTAGTGTCTTACCAAGAATAACATGACATTTAATCTTTTACTAACATGTATGTAATTTATTTGTGTTAACTAGCCACCTAAGTGTTTTTACAAAAGCACAAGCCAAGTCATAACCTTCCGACGGTCCCGAAATTCAATTCACCTGAAGAATACATTCGGTGCTGGAACTAAATGATCAGAAGCTTAATCATGGCTTGCTCAGGCTTAATTAATGTTACTAGATCAAGGAACAACGGTTAACACTCATTACATGGCTTAAAACAATATTTTCCCCAAAACAGGGGCCAGTGCGGGCGAACTGAGAGCCAGTGCAGGCACACCGGATGACCAGAATCATTCAGGACGTTTATGCCCAGCCAGCGTAGGCGCACCAGACCTGATGTGATCCGTGAACGAATCAAATCCGAAAATGCCCAAGGACTTGACTGAAGGCACCAATAAAGCGAGCACCGCGACCCTTAGCTAACCCGTAGCTAAAAACCTTGGTATAAATGGACACCAACAAAGTTCGTTCACAAACTTGATAAGTCCGGTTTGGAATCCACCAAACACCGGTGTTGGAATCAACCAAACACCAACGTGAGAAATCTCACCAAGATTTGTCGACTACACAGTTTCCTTCCACGTTTTTTTTTCAACAACCTCCATGGCTCCATCACCACTACGAGATAGGGTTTTTGTTTATCGCTATTTGGGAATGGCGACGGGTTGGGAATTTAAAGGCAATTTGGGAAAATAAAATAGATAGTGAAAACGCATAGTATAGAATTGAAAAATAAAATAAAAAAAATGTTTTTTTGTCGGGATGGAGTTTAAAAATATAACAAATTTTAACAATGATGTGTTAAATGATGTGCCGTTAGATTTGCCCGAGGGTGAGGCTCGGTTGCGTATTTTCCATTTGAGTTAACGAGAAATTTGAAAATTGGTGATTTTTGCAAAACATGCCTTAACATAGGTGACAAAATTTTCAAATCCATATATATCATGACTTTATACTTCTTTATTTCGAGTTCCATTTGAATCTACTGAAGTTGGGGAACCGTTTGTTCGTTCCATTTGTATATACTAGATTTTTTTTTTTTCGAGAGCGCACTTGCATCGTGTCTCTCAATGATTCTCTATTTTACAGATTCAAAACACCAATTTTTTGATTTTACAGAATCTCAATCAAGAATCAACTGCATCAAAATCTCCACAATAATATATTTACAACTATAAAATAACTACATGCCAGAAAAAAAACACATATTGACTCATAATCTGAAGTTATGTTAAAATAACACTATACAATATTAATATGAGTAATATTTTTTGTTCTTAAAATTATTTGTTTTATTAGTCATTGTCATTTCAGGGAGTTCTTAGTCTTCCTAACCATCCACTCAATTTTGTTCAACCTGAATTTATTTTTTTTAATATACCTAGGCTAATAGATAAAAAAATCGATCTTTTAAACCCGCTTCAAGAAGTGATGAATAAACAACCAATCTTGGGGTAAGGTCTTGGGCTAAACAGTCAATTGCGCCTATTAAAGCAACTAAAAGAATTATTGAAATAAGTTCAAATGGAAGAAAAAAATCTCTTGATAAATGAATTCCAATTTGTTGACTATTAATTATCAAATCTTGCTCCACAATCTGGTTTGAGCCATTTTTTCTGAATTCATTTATCTCTAATACTTGGAACAAAATTACAAAAAAGATGAGATATAAGAAATAAAGAAAATACACCGTCACATTAATAAAAGATAAAGTAAAAAAAATGTAAGAAACTCAAATGCATAGCTGGAAGATAATATGACGAGAAGAGAAGGAAAAAGTGATGTGGCCCAGCGGTAAGTGTTATGGTTATTAACCCGGAGGTTCCAGGTTCTTGCCCCTGTTGAGGCAAAAAATGTGCGTGCGTGTGTTTCTTTCGTATCGGTGAAAAAAAAGGAAAAATAAATAAGAAAATGAAAATAAAACAAGTGTTCGGTTTTACGAAGAAAAAGAAAAGAAAACATGCGTTCGATTCAGATCATATTATTGTGCGGGAGATATAGTGCATTTTTCGTTGAATCTGAACACTACAGATTTATGTATAGATACTAATCCTATTTTTTTTATAAATCTGAAAAATTAAATCTGTAAATTACAGATTTAACATGATTTACAGATTCTACTGCGAGTGCTCTAAGGATATCTACTAGAAGTTTAGGGAAGCATTTTACTTACCTAGACGGAGTCAATAGGCGATCAAGAAGACCTATGGCCTAGAGATGTCACCACCATTGCACTTTGGAGGGATGTCTTTCTATGGTCTCTTCAAGTGAGAGATCCAACATCATAATTTGTGGCAGCGGGGGCTTGCGTTTGCGCATCTCCTACCCTTAAAAAAAGTTAGGGAAGCATTTGTTCTTAAGAGGAAGGATATTATTCAATTAGTTGAAGACGATAAAATTATGTATATAGGATGGACTGTTTACTGAGTAAAATGCGAGTGTTATACAAGAAAATCTTGATGATAAACCGTAACTAACTAAATACTCCCTCTGTTTTTTTATTAGTCACTTTTGGTGTAGTCATACAGACTAAGAAAGTGATTAACGCGTCTGAAATTATATGTAAAATGACAAAACTATCCTCTTCTTAATATTAAGTATTCTCAAAAATGCTAAAATATCATTTATGTTCTCATAGTACTATTACAAACTTGTATAGAATGCCCATTGTAGCTTATGTACTTCTCCACCCGTGGGAAATGACTTTTTTTCATTGAGAAAGAAAATCTTGAATTGAATTTCAATTTAAAATAGGGGTAAAAAAGGAAAATAATAATAAATATTGTATTGAAAATATAAATTGACAGATTAATATAAAAAATAAATTCTGAAAGATGACAGTTAAAAGAAAACGAAGGGAGTCCTAGAAAATTAAGAAGTTTAATGTTACCATGAATACAATGAAAATATTCTAACTTTGATGTACCCACACAAAATAGATGTATTGTGTCTTTTCTATAACCACGTACACGTAAACCTTAAACACCTCTCCAAACGTTCATATCGTATCATTTTGACCCCTAAACTTCTATAAAACAAACAAGCCTTTAGGTTTTTGCTTTTGAGAGATGGGTTGTGTCTCTCATCCTTACAAACAAGCCCTTAGGTTTTTTGCTTTAGAGAGATGGGTTGCGTCTCTCAACCTCATATATGTTCCTTCTAGCCCACTTAGGTTCGAACTATACAATTGCAAACACTCTATATCAGCAGCACAACATCATTAAGCAATAATTTTTCAAGATCGAATCTCACAATGTACCTATAATAATCAATTTTTTGCTCTAAAACCAACTTTCACAAAATCCACTGTATATTAGTTCAGAGTTAGTGTGACGCACCGATAGAACAGTGTGCCAAAATCCATTGTACATTACTCCCTCCATTCCTAAATATATATCGCGTGTGAGAAAAACACACAGATTAAGAAATAATTTATTGTGTTGACTTTCATTATAAAATAATAAAAAAATCTTAAAAAATGTAGTGGTGTATTAAATATGAAAGATTGATTGGTTGAATGAGTCTAGAAAGTTGAAAACAATGATTATAAGCGATTGAACATTGAACATTAAACACTATATTTATAAACAATAATCATAACATCATAACATCATTAAACACTATAATTATAAACAATGATTATAAGTGAACTTCAATGATTATAAGCGATTGAACATCAAATTGAACTTCAATAAACTTGAGTGAACATTGATTTGATGTTTAATCATCATAATACACTATAATGAACTTACATGAACTTCAATTCGATGTTCAATCGCTTATAATCATCATTAAACACTCTAATAAACTTAAACGGACTCCAATTTGATGTTCAATCGCTTATAATCATCATTAAACACTATAATAAACGTAAACAAACTTCAATTTGATGTTCAATAGATTATAATCATCATTAAACACTATAATAAGTTTAAAAAGACTTCAATTTGACGTTCAATCACTTATAATCACCACTAAACACTACAATAAGCTTAAACGGACTTTCATTGGATGCTCAATCACATTTAATAATCATTAACACTATAATAAACTTAAAGGAACTTCAATTTGTAGTTCGATCACTTATAATCATCATAAACCAATATAATAAAGTCAAATGAATTTCAATTTAATGTTCAGTCACTTATAATTATTATTAGACACCATAATAAGATTAAACAAACTTCAATTCGATTTCAATCACTTATAATAATCATTAAACACTATAATAAACTTGAGTGAACAATTATTTGGTGTTTAATCACTTATAATCGTCATAAAACACTATAATGAACTTAAATGAACTTCAATTTGATGTTCAATCGCTTATAATTATCATCAAACATCATAATAAGCTTAAACAGACTTCATTTTGATGTTAAATCGCTTATAATCATCATTAAACACTATAATAAGTTTAGATGAACTTTAATTTGAAGTTCACTCACGTATAATAATCATTAAACACTATAATAACCTTAAACGAACTTTGATTTGATGTTCGATCACTTATAATAAATCTTAAATGTAAATCCATTTGATGTTCGACCACTTATAATAATCTTAAATGAAATTCCATTTGATGTTTAACCAATTATAACCATCATAAAACACTATAATAGAATTAAATTAACTTTAATTTAATGTTCAATCACTTATCTTTATTTTCGGTCACTTATTATCTTCTTCAAACACTATATAGAACACAATAAACAATAAATTTGATATTGATGCTGAATTAGTTGGTCATAATCATCATTTTTTGAGAAACTCAAAATAATGACTAAACATTGTAATACAACCACTAAAAATCATCATTAACAATTACATTAAAATTAATAAATATCATGTTGCTTCTTCTAAAAAAACCTCTATGAATATTTAATATCATGTTGATTATTCTATATATATATATATATATATATATATATATATATATATATATATATATACAAATAAATAAAAAGTATTGTTTCTCCAATGAGGCAATGACACATAATAATATGACTCTTCCGGTCAAATCATTCCCTTCCCCTTAAGATTCCCACTTCATATTCCTCACCATATTTTTACTGCAAAAAGGAAAAAAAAATCCTTGATCATCATTTTGATTAAGATACAATAAAATCAATGTTCACTCAAGGTTATTATAGTGTTTAATGATTATTATAAGCGACTGAAATCAAATTGAAGTTCATTTAATCTTATTATAGTGATTAATGATGATTATAAGTGATTGAATATTAAATTGAATTTCATTTAAGTTTATTATAGTGTTTTATGATGATTATAAGTGATCGAACATCAAATTAAAATTCGTTTAAGGTTATTATAGTGTTTTATGATTATTATAAGTGACTGAGCATCAAATAAAGTTCGTTCAAGTTTATTATAGTGTTTAATGATATTATAAGTGATTGAATCCCGTTTAAACTTATTATAGTGTTTTGTGATGGTTATAAGTGATTAAACATCAAATTGATGTTCATTTAAGGTTAGTATAGTGTTTAATGATGATTATAAGCGATTGAACATCAAATTGATGTTTATTTTAGCTTATTATAGAGTTTAATAATGATTATAAGTTATTGAACATCAAATTAAAGTTCGTTTAATATTATTATAGTGTTTAATGATGATTATAAGTGATTGAACATTAAATTGAAGTTCATTTATGTTCATTATAGTGTTTTATGATGATTATAAGTGATGGAAAATGATATTGAAGTTTATTATAGTGTTTAATGATAATTATAAGTGAATGAACATCAAATTGAAGTTCGTTTAAACCTATTATACTGTTTCATGATGATTATAAATGATTGAACACCAAATTGAAGTTCTTTTAAGCTTGTTAGAGTGTTTAATGACGGTTAAAAATGATTGAACATCAGCCCTAAAAAAATGATTAAACATTCAATTGAGGTTCCTTTAAGCTTGTTATAGTGTTTAATGATGGTTAAAAGCGATTGAACATCAAATTGAAGTTCACTTAAGCTTATTATAGTGTTTTATGATGGTTATAAGTGATTAAACATCAAATTGATGTTCAATTAAGGTAGTATAGTGTTTAATGATGATTATAAGCGATTGAACATCAAATTGATGTTCATTAGCTTATTATAGAGTTTAATAATGATTATAAGTGTCTGAACATCAAATTGAAGTTCATTTAGTTTATTACAATGTTTAATGGTTATTATTACTGTTTAATGATGATTATAAGTGATTAAGCATCAAATTGAAGTTTTATTTGAGAGGGGTTGAGTTAATACGGCTGTTTGACCCAAAAAGTCATGTGTAAAGGTTTTTTTGTGAAAAAATGAGTTAAAAAGGTTGTTTTGTGTATAATACATATTCTATCCAAAGTGATTAATGTCTCTCATTATCTCTCTCCCAAATCCCCAATCAATATCGGGAATTAGTTTCGGTTTTACATTTGTGGAAAACCGCCGATCATCGCCGAAAAAGGGGCTCCCACCAAATCATTGCCGGAAATTAGTTTCTCTACTTCAACGTCTATCCTCTGTTCTCTTCCACTTTCATCATCCGGGCTCCCCACCAAATCATTTCCACTTTCATATATCTCAAGATAGCTCGATTTTTGGTCATTACGCCTATTTGAGGACATATATTTTGGTGAGTTAACTTCCTCGTTTAGAAGCCCCATTTTGTGTGGTTTGATCCCATTTATTTCTTGATTAAATGACATTGTTTAATTTGTATAGGGTTTAATGGAGTGTATCTTGATTGATTGATTAAATTAAATTGTTTGTATTGAAGAAAATGCCACAAGTTGTTTGATATGCTTGAATAAATTGTGTTTGAAAGCAAATTCGTTTCATAAAGGTTTAAGATTAGATGAAGAACTTTTATTTTTGCTCAATTTTGGGTTTATGATCATAAACAAAATATTTTGGCTCATTTTGGGTTTATGATCATACACAAAAATAAACAAAATACATTGAAGTTATTTGTGATATAAAGATGTATAGAACTTGTTTCTTAATCAAGCTCTTAATGTTGCATCTTTGATTTGCGATTGCGATTCAAGGTTGACAAGTTGTGATTAGGAAGAGTAGAACTTTTTGTTTGGTTTGATCATAAACACTGCACAACTTGTTTTTTGTTGGTTTTTTTTTTTTTTGAAAGACATAAACTTGTTTTGTAGTATAAAGATACTTAGAACCTGTTTCTTAAATTCGAACTTATTGTTGCATCTCTTTATGATGGTTTTAGACGCTCTTGGATATGACAAATTTAATGTTAATGATGAATACTGATGACTATTAATTTGAATTATAGATGTGCCATGGTTGATGAAGATGAAGCTTGGTTTATTGTGTGTTATCCGGATGGGTTTGAGGAGAATATGGATGGTGTTTGGTCTTGGTCATTCGTGAATCATGAAGTAGAAAAATTGTCGACGACCGTATTTGTGAAAAAAAATATTTCATATGGTGAGTTGTGTGAAAAATTGAGAGTTGAATTGGGAATTGACACAAGTATTTATGATTTTGAGATGAAATGGATGGCCCCCATAGGTAAAGCTTTGCCGATGGTAATTTCTTGTGATAAGCAGTTGAGACATTTCTTGTTGGTTTATGAACCAAGGAAAGATGCGTTATTAGTATCTTTGAAAAGAAAAGAAGCCGACATGTATATTGAAATTGAAGCAAGAAACCGTGATGATGTTATTGTGAATGAAGAAGAATATGTTGAAGAGCCACCTTTGAACATAGTAAGTCAAGATACATGGGAGGATAATAATGTTAGTCAAAGTGTCCTAACAAGTGTACCCATTGAAGAACCATATCTTGAAGAGATGCATTTAAAAGAACCATATCTTGAAGAGACGCATTTAAAAACGGTAAGTGAATGCACATTCGATGATAATATTGTTAGTCAAAGTGTACTTTCAAGTGTACCCATTGAAGAGACATGTTTGAACAATTTTTTGCAAGATCCTCTGTTGGACATCTTGGGTGATGATTGTTTTATAAACGGCCCCGCCATGTACATTGAATGTTGATGATGGTAATTTAAATGAGAAGGATGAAGGTTTGTCGGTCGATGATACTTTTACGGGTGATGATCGAGAATCCCCAAACATGGATACATTTATCGGAGTTGATTGTAACCGTAATGTAATCAACATGATATTGGTCTTGATGAAGAAACCATAGTGAGCATTCACGATAATGAAGACATTCATGTGAATGACCATTTTGCCAAAAGGTTTGTTGAAATATAAAGTTGAGATGTTGGCCGTGAAGTTCCATTTTGAGTTTGATGTTCAGTCTACCAATACCAACCTTTATGTAGTGGTGTGTGCCTCGAAAGAATGTAATTGGCGTTTGAGGGCAACTAGGGTCGATACATCTAAATGCTTTGAAGTGCGAAGGTATCCGAGTAAGCATACTTGCTTACCTATTGTCCATCGAAAGGATCATAGACATGCTTCGTACAAGCTAATTGGAAGGTATTATTCTCCGAACTATATGCGTGCGAATGTGTTTTCACCGCAAATGATATCATCGCAAATTTTAATCGAGAGTTTAAATCACGAGATATCTTATCCCAAGGCTATCTCGGCTAGAAATTATGCAATTGGATTAATGCAGGCGATCCACACAAAAGTTTCGATAAGTTGCCAAAGTTTTTCATAGATTGAAGAAGACAAACCCGACACGGTGTGAGACATTCACACCGTTGGGGACCATAGATTCAAGTATTGTTTTATGGCACTTGGTGCAAGTATACATGGTTTTCAATCATCAATGCGGCGATAATTTACGTGGACGGATGCGCATTTAAAATCTATTTACAAAGGGACTTTACTTATTGCAACATGTCAAGATGGTAATTATCAAATATTTCCGCTTGCATGGGCTATTGTTGATTCGAAAACAATTTATCTTGGACATGGTTCTTTCAAAGATTAAAACCCATTCTGGTGACACCAAGGATTTAGTGATACTTTACGATCGGGCTGAAAGTATTACGCATGGATTTAAAGAAGTGTACAAGCAAGCGCATCATGGACACCGTATATCATCACATGCAAAAAACTTGAGGACTCATTATCCAAGACGCGGTTTAACGGGTCTTTTATTAAAGCTGCACACATGCATATACGAGCGATCATTTAAATTGAAGTTCGAAGCGTTATGTAAGAAATGTAGGGATCTTTGAGAAGTCCGAGAATCTGATCCGACTAAGGATATTCTTTGTGTATTTGGATGAAGCATCGTTCCTTTATGGTCTAGAGCTCATTTTCCGGGAGAACGTTATAATATAATGACAACGAACAATGCCGAGTCATTGAGCGATAAGCTAAGGCGTCGCGCGTGAGTTATCTATAGTTGGGTTGCTTAAATATATTATTCGGGATGTATTGCAAATATGGTTTGCTAAAAGAAGTTCGAGAAGGCTGCGATGTGTTCAACTCCTCTCACTCCAAAAATTCAAGCATTAGTGCGAGAATAAATACAAGTTTGTTTGAAGTTTTAATGTGAGTCTAATTGTCCAAGAAAAATATGATGTGCTTGACTTGGATGCGATGATGAATTACATTGTGGATTTAGACAAGCGGGCATGTACATGTAAGAAATTTGATTTAGATCGGATTCCATGTGACCATGCAATAGCGTGACTAAGAACAAGAGTAGGCACGCATACGATTGCGGTTGGTATTTTGGCACGAATGTTGGAGGCAAGCTTATTCCAAAAGTGTGTTACCCTTGCCAAATGTAGCGGATTGTGAATTTCCTGATGATGTGCTTGCCATGAAGGTGTTGCCACCGTTGTTGGAGAAGCGACAAAGCGGGCGTCCTAAATCTAATAAGAGAATCCTATCTGCCGGAGATGCGCCAAAGACGGTGAAACCAACAAAACGCAAGAAAAAGATGCTACTCTATTTTGACGTGATTCCCTTAGGTAAATGTATTTCTTTCTTTCCTTTCTTTTATAGTATAAAGATACTTAGAAGATTCCGTTTCTTAATCTCGAACTTATTGTTGTTGCATCTTTGTAATGGTTATGCAGGATGTTGCAGTGATTATGAAGGATGTAGCAGCAATTGTGATTGTTTTGCTTCAAAATGGAAGATGATGTGTTGTTAATGTGTATTGATGTACATGGCTTTTGGTTAAGCATTAAAATTATGACTTTTGTGTATTTATTATGACTTTACGGTTGGCATTAAAATGTGTAACCTCGATCTAACATCTTATTACGTGCTATCAACCCCGATCACGATGTCGCCTTGATCGGACCTCGATCTAACATCTTATTACGTGCTATCAACCCTGATCAGAGTAATCGCCTTGATCGGACCTCGATCTAACATCTTATTACGTGTAATCAACCCTGATCGAGTAATCCCTTGATCGGAACCTCGATCTAACATTTTATTACGTGTAATCAACCCCGATCACGATGTCGCCTTGATCGAACCTCGATCTAACATCTTATTACGTGTAATCAACCACGATCACGATAATCGCCTTGATCGGACCTCGATCTAACATCTTATTACGTGTAATCAACCCCGATCACAAGAATGTCGCCTTGATCGGACCTCGATCTAACATCTTATTACGTGCTATCAACCCCGATCACGAATCGCCTTGTCGGACCTCGATCTAACATCTTATTACGTGCTATCAACCCCGATCACGATGTCGCCTTGATCGGACCTCGATCTAACATCTTATTACGTGTAATCAACCCCGATCACGATGTCGCCTTGATCGGACCTCGATCTAACATCTTATTACGTGCTATCAACCCGATCCACGATTCGCCTTGATCGGACCTCGATCTAACATCTTATTACGTGCTATCAACCACGATCACGAATGTCGCCTAGATCGGACCTCGATCTAACATCTTATTACGTGTAATCAACCCTGATCACAGTAATCGCCTTGATCGGACCTCGATCTAACATCTTATTACGTGTAATCAACCCCGATCACGATGTCGCCTTGATCGGACCTCGATCTAACATCTTATTACGTGCTATCAACCCCGATCACAGAATGTCGCCTTGATCGGACCTCGATCTAACATCTTATTACGTGCTATCAACCCCGATCACGATGTCGCCTTGATCGGACCTCGATCTAACATCTTATTACGTGCTATCAACCCCGATCCACGATGTCGCCTTGATCGGACCTCGATCTAACATCTTATTATGTGTAATGTAATCAACCCCGATCACGATGTCGCCTTGATCGGACCTCGATCTAACATCTTATTACGTGTAATCAACCTGATCACGGTAATCACCTTGATCGGACCTCGATCTAACATCTTATTACGTGTACTATCAACCTTGATCGATCATCTTATTATGTAATGCCTTGATCTTGATCGCCTTGATCGATCGATCTAACATCTTATTACGTGTAATCAACCACGATCACGATAATCGCCTTGATCGGACCTCGATCTAACATCTTATTATGTGTAATGTGATCCCTGATTTATCAATCATAATAGGGCGTTAGATCGAGGTTCACCCAAGGCGATTCTTGTGATATGAGTTGATCACACATAATAAGACGATAGATCGAGGTTAAGCTCGAGGCGATTATTGTGATCCGAGTTGATCAATCATAATAAGATGATAGAGCGAGGTTCAATCAAGGCTAATCACCCAATTATTATGATCCTTATTGATCACACTTAATTAGAAGCGATAAATCGAGGTTCGATCGAGGATATTATTGTGATCTTGATTGATTAAGGCAATTACACTTCATCTCCCACGTTAAATCGGTGCTCGATTAAAGCGATCACGGTAATCCGAGTCGATCGAGCGTGATATGATTACATTCATTTCGAGGCGTTACGACAAGACTATACTCGATTAAATCGATAATTGAGCTCGTTCTTGGCACCCTATATAAAGCATCATCACACACCCAACCCCAAAATCCAAAACCCTAATTTGCCGTTCTCCTTCGGCGCGCCAAAATCAGCCTCTCCTGCCCTCCCAAACCAGCGCAATCAGCCTCTCCTCCCCTCCCAACACCGCGCCCCTAAGTGATTCTGCGACTCTTAACGGTATGTCTACGCAAATTAATGCGTTTTTAACGGTGATTTTGTTCTCTTTAAGTGCGATTCGGTATGTCCGGCTTTGTTTGTGCAGGTGTTTGTCTGTGTGCGATTCGGGTATGTCAGGTGCGATTCGGGTATGTCAGGTGTTTGTTCTCTTTACGGGTGCGATTTTTACTGCGTTATATGCTTTTGTTGATGGCTTGGCCTTATATGCTTTTATGCTTCAATGGCTTGGCCTTATATGCTTTTGTTGTTGATGTCCGTTACCCCGGAACAAGTGCTTGAGACGGATGCAATTTTTGTAAGCTTTAGGCACACGTTCGAAACAACTCTATAAATTGTGTGTTATTGACTGTTTACACAACTTTCGATTGGTTACATTAGCGCTTTTTTTTTTAGTGTATGCAATTGTAAGTAAATAAAGGTGCATATGTTCATTATTATGTGTGTATGTATACATCATTTTGGACAAATGATTCATAGAAAATTAAAGGCTAACTTTTTTTTTTAGTTTGTGTATATAAAGAAGGGGAAATCGACAAAGATACTCGATCGATTAGAATCAAATAGGAATATATATGATTTTGTCATTATATCCTTTATGCATTTTAAAACCACCGATTTTGTGCATATTTAAAACCCCGATTTTGTGCATATTTATATGCTACCGGCATTGTATTGTTCCTTGTTTCCACTTTCATGTATAGTATCCTCCGAAATCTTGAGAAATCTATGAAGAACTCCACAAAATGATTAATGTACCTATTTTTGCTTAAAATACATATTTTGAACTTATCCTCTATGATTATATTATCTATCCTCTAATGAAACAATTATATTATCTATTCAAACAATTACCTCCTGATTATGATATTGACTTTTCTTTGCGGATACTCGGGATCCAATTTTCAAGCTTCATCTCCTAATCCATTCTACTAGAACCATGAGCGGTAATGTGTCATATTTTTTATTTTTTTATTTTTAAATAATTATAGTAATAGTATAATTGGTTTGAATGAAGGATGATGGCTAAGAATGATGAGAATCGTGTATTGAGTATTGAGGAGATTGAAGATCTTCAACGCCAGAATATGAAGAGATGATGAACGACATTAAGGAACTTGAAGATATTCTACGTAAAGAATATGAAAAGAGGATTAAGGAAATGGAGAATTTTGAGGAACTGATGAGAAAAATCGCCATTGAAATGGAAGAGGAAGAAGAAGATGACAGCAAAGGCCGGACAATATTGGTATTATTATGATTCATGTGGAAATGAAGTCGACTCTTCGGACTCCGACGGTGTAATCATTTGCTAACAAAAATGTGTAATGTAAACATAAATGTAATTTTGTTGTTTAACATCTTAATTTGTGTAAATGTGTAATGTGTAATGTGTAATATAGACATGAATTTGAGTTATGGTCCATATTCCGTAAACATATTATCCATGAGTTTGTTGTAAACTTGTAATGGTTGATTTGTTTGTGTTAGTACGTAAACCTTGATATGGTTACTTTTTGTTTTTTAAGCTAATCTACCTCAAATTTAGCTTTACGTAACAAAAACAAGTTGAAGTTCGTTTGACACCTAAAACACACTACTACTTGTTTTATAGGCAACAAACAATCAATTTGTAGAATTGTAACATTACATTTGATATGTATGGTACCATGTTAAGGAAAATTAGCTTTAACTTCATTCAAATTCAAGTTTAACGCCCATCACATTCAAGTAGAATCAAATTCAAGTTTAACACCCATCAAATTCAAGTTTAACACCCATCATATTCAAGTAGAATCAAATTCAAGTTTAACACCCATCACATTCAATTAGAATCAAATTCAAGTTTAACACCCATCATATTCAAGTTTAACACCCATCAAATTTAAATACAATAAATTCAAGTTTAAAAATGATCATGGATCGAAATCCCAAGCAAGGAGTTCACCGACCAACTTCTTTCTCCAATATTTCATCTTGTTAGCTTGCATGGAACGTGCATCCAATTTGCCCGTCAAGAACTCCACGTATTTTAGGACAAACATTCCACAGTCATTCCTACCAAAAGTATCAAAAGCGAGTTAGTAAATATATCAAACAATTTAACAAAATACTCAAACATAATAATAACAGATGCTTAGTATTTGGTAACAACATACCCGTTGTCTTGAATAGGCAAACCTTCCACCTTCTCAACAATAAGCTTGTTTAAACTGTAGTTCTCGTACCCAGCTACTAATCTCTTTAACATCCTCGAATAACAACTTGAAACGGTGTCAAGAACTTATTTAGCACTACCTTTCGGACATGTGATGGCATGCTATCATACACCAATATTTGTCCTTTTTCCAAATCAATTCGCAACAAAAAGAAATGATCACTCTCAAATGCAGGCACATATAAAGTTTTAAGCACAGACCACGGTTTCCCATAACTAGGATTATCACCATTCAAATACTTCATCAACGCTTTTGAAAACTTATGATCCTTCAACTTCTTTGAGATTCCATTTTCGTACTCAGCATGTATAAACTTTGTGAAATACGTGTCAAGTACACCAGCACCTTCCTCAAATAAATGCGGATACACTATCATACGGTGCCGGATTTGACACAATGCCGTATTCATTACCTGTATTAACATGCAAACAAATTGTTTGAAGCATTGAATAACTACACATTCATAAACCACGTAAGTGATATCAAAGTGGACTTACACTTGATTGCAACCATCCACCTTCAACAACTTTTTTCAGTTCAAAAGCTTTTACTTCTTCATCAAGAAGCCTCACAGAAACACTAAATCCAAAATGACATTGTAAAAACTTATAGTTATTACGCAAAAATAAAATATATACAAAAATACTAGAAGCATACGAATTTAATACCTGTCATCAACCGATTTTAGAACATTTTCCACGTAATCCATCACAACGGGATCTACTTCTCGTAAGGATCAAAACATTCCACATTTTCTAATTTTACGCCTTTCAAAGCAGATGGCTTCCTCTCACGACTTCCTCTTACGGTGAATTCTTTTCACCCTCCGAATTTTAAGAGGTAACGATCGAGGAATGTAAACAACTTCTTCCTATTCACTTTTGATTTTCACCGTCGGCCGATTTTTCATCTCCATCCATGATCACATCTTTCCCTTTATCCTTCATCGGCCTCCTACACAACAAATTGAGAACGTATATAATTAATAATAATTAACTTTAAAGTAAAACTGAAAATATTGAATTTTTAAACAATATTCATACCCACACTCAGTTCTTCTTTCTTGCCATCCACCTCATCTAATTTTCTTTTTTTTAAACAATTGTCTCTTCATCACACTCTTCCATCGTCACATCATCGCCAGCCTCAGATTTCTACAATCTCTTCATTTTCATCATTTCTTGGATTACTAGATTGAGCCACCAAGAAATCCAATTTACTATGAAGTTTTTCAATAGCAGTAAAAATTTCTCGGTTCTCTTCTTTCACCACAACTCTTATCATTTCTTTCATCTTTTCATAATCAATTCCAACTTGGTCGGAGTTGTGTGGCTCCTCAAACTCCGAGTCATCATCCACAATGAAATCAGGTGAATCTGTCCTCTTAACTTCTTTGAAATTCGATGCGATAATCGTTGTCTTTCAAGTTCGATTGGAACGCGACTTGGATGTATCTCCAACCGCATTGACATCGACTTAATTAATTTTAAAACGTCAACCTACAATTTCAAAAAAAATATAATGAAATAAATAAAATAAAAAACCACTAAACCTTCTTCCTTGCAATGTAAATTCCAAGTTGGACGATGAAAGACTCTTTTTCAATTCCCATTTTTACATACGAGGGATAGCTTTTTTGTTTATTAACTTACAAAGCTTGCCCACGCATGGAATGGCTTCAAAAGCCCATACAAAAGCAAATAAAACATAGTTTTTATATATATATTTCACATAAACTATAAACATCTAAGGACAAATACAAGTATCTCAAACACAAATTAGAACAAGCGAATGCATACCATTATAGCCAAGGAAACCCATACAATGAATATTGTATTTTCTCCACGTCCTCACTAAACCATCTTTGACATGTCCCGTTTGAAAATTAAATCTTTGTCTTTGTGATAAGCCAAACTCCCCCAAGGATATCGGTTGAATGATTTCAAATCATCCACCAACTCGAACCACCACCATTCCATTGTTCTGCACTCCTCCGCCCCCAACAAAACATATGCTAAAATAACTATCAAACCTAACTTATAACGATCCGTTTCGTTGTCTACTCTACCAACAAATACATTCATCAACTCCTTCCTATTTATCGTCTTCATGTTTGCAAATATCGAGTCACAAGACGACTCTCTTTACCTTCCGTCTTGTCATAATGACTATCACTACCGATCATAAATCCGGTAACTAGAGCAAATTCTTCGATCCCAAATCTCAACGCCTTACCACCGACCTTAAACCAAACAGCATCATCAGTTAATTCATCATTTTCCGTTTCAATTACCTTTCCTTTTCTCCTTCCCTTTTTCTTTTCCTTTTCCCTCTCCATTTCATTATCTTTGTAAATCAACACTCTCATCAACAAATGATGAACTAATTGCTTTGCTTGAATCTCTCTCACATCTAATAAGCTACCAAAAGCACTCTGTTCAAATAAATCTTTATGAATGTCATCTAATTTTTTGTAGACCGTTGAAACAATTTTCATGAGACTGCGGTTGCCAATATCACATTTTCTTGTACGGGCTTTTGGGGTGAGTTTATAAGCAAGCTCCATTATATATATTATTCAACCGATAAACTACAACAACCAAAATGGTGAAACTCATCAATTGCAATAACAATAAAAACACATTTAACAATAAAAATTCAAAATGCATCTACAATCCAACAAACAATCTACAACTAATTGAATACCCACAACCTCATCGTCCTTCAACTAATTGAATACCCACAACCTCATAAAACGAAAATGCTTATCTAAACAAGGCGCAAAAAATAGGTGATCTTAACGAATACAACAGCAAGAATCACAGCCAAACACAGAAAGCGATGATAAATGAAAATCATGAACAAAGCAAAAAACCATCAAACAAAAATCACAAGCATGAATGCCAATGAAAATGATAATTATGCGGGGAAATGCAAAAGATGAGAGAGTGATCAATCATATTTGGTGAATGTACCTTGTCAGAGTAGAATTCGAGTTTGAAATTTGAATCGAAATTGGGCACAAAATTTTCAGTTTTCAGAATTAATGCGAACTTGTCTTCCCTTCTTCTTTCTTCTTTCAGTTTTCTTTCTTCTTCCCTTACCCAATTTCCGGCAAGATAAGCTATCACCTCTGATTGGGATTGGAAAGGGGTTGATTACTGTGAAATGGGTTGATAAAATTGATAAAGAAAGGGAAATCGGTTTGTATGACTTCTTTCGGGTTTGGTAATCTATGGTGTGTGAATGACAAATGAAGGGAGAAGGGCTTGAGCGGGTATGAAGAAGAAGCGATTAAGGGGCTTGAGCAGAGAAGAGGAAGAAGCGATTTTATGGAGAAGGTATGGAGAAGGAGGAAATCGGTTTATGAAGTCGTGGAAGGGGAAAGGGAAAGGAAATCACTTGTCGAAGAAAGAAGTTAAGTTAAGGGGAAATCAACCACAAATGAAGGGAATTAGGGGAAAAGTTTGATTTAGGATTTCTTAAACAATTTTCTTTTTTTTAAATACAAAAATGTGGGAAATTGTAGTCAACCCTTTTTTCAAAACTCCATTTCAAAAACAAAATTAGTAATAACTGATTTCCCTTTATTTGAGCTTATTATAGTGTTTAATGGAAATTATAAGTGATTAAGCATCAAATTGAAGTTTTATTCAATTTTTCCAACACAAAATCCGATGTAATCTAAACATATTTTCAACCAAAATTCATTCATTCTCTAAATAAAAATACATGACCAAACAAACTTATTTTTCAATGGAATGATGGTATGCTTATACAATGAATCTGCCACCTATTGCATTAAAATTGGCTTAACGATCATTCTTAGCCATTTAAAAACATGAACAATGGATCTGTATAGTGACACAATGTACTGATCATACCATCTTACGGAATCCGATTTGGTCTAATAACATCGGTGTAATGAAGACATAAAGAGCTGGTGCACTTGAAGATAAAGCTGCAACGTTCTACCCAATTGATCGTAGTTCTCGAGTGAGCAAAGCAAATTCCCTTGTCTGGATAGAACATATGGTATTTTAACTGCTTCAAGTCTTGATTCCGAGTTTGAAGTGGATCACCATGAGTGACAATCAACACAACACATCTACAACATGAAAGCATCTGCTCAGTAAAATAAACCGAATCTTGCAAAATTGACAGCTATACCTAGAATATATATGTGCCCTTTTTAACTTCATTTTATGGCAATTGTAGTACCTCTCGCAGCTAAACCACCCTAACTATCTCAGCATTGTTTAATCAGTCAGATGCAATGGGGACCGTCAAAGATACACATAGATAAATATTTGGTTAAAAATGCAAGCCCCAAGCAGTTGCAGTAGAACAGAGAGCCTACCTTTCAATGGGGACAGTCAAAGAGAAGGTCTAAATCCCCAATCGGCCTCTCTCAAGCAAGGAGCCTAATCCAATACATAGATGAAGACAAATACAACTTGAAAGATGCAGCATTCAAATAAATTTTATTCAACAAGCATAGCTGTACTTAAAATTGAAGATGCTTTACGCCCGTTTATCATAATTTACTCAAATTCCAAATTTATTTAAACTAAGTGTGAAGTAAATAACAAAATTTAATTGTACAAAGACTTAGCATTACAACTTTCATTATTTCTATCCATCATAATGTAATCTTGACAAACAAGAGCAAAATAAGAAAAACTATAAGCAAATAATTACCTCTACTAGAACTCTTAACTCACAAAAGCTATCAGCAAATAAGAAAAACTATCTACACTCGCCTTCAAGTAGTGCCTAATCGCCTTTTTCAAGACTTTAATCACACTAGTGCCAACAAATTGAGTAAAACATCAGAAACTTGACATTTACTATAAAATTAATGCATCTCAGGAAAAAAAACAATCTTTGTTACACAACAATCCAAATATTAACCAAATGTGAGCACATCTGACTGATTAAACAATGCTGAGATAGAAAAATCGATTTACTTTTAGACGGTAAAATGAAGATCCAATCCAGCGGTACGAGCACACTGAACATCAAGTGAAAAAAGAAAGAGATGAACAAAAACTGGGAATTTACCGACGGTGGAGACGGAGGAATCGGAATCCGGCGAGATTGGGGCGAGATCCAAAACCCTAAGCTTAATATTCAACATAGCCCCAACTTTTTCCTTACGGTTTTCTCTGAATGAATTGGAAAGGAACGGGCTGGTTGGATGAATTGGAAATGAAGAGAAAAAAATGATGATATTCTACCCCTAAATTCCTTGAAATTGTTGGTTCAAGAATTCTATAGCTAGGTACTGGTCTACCGGGGAAAAGCAGTATATAGTCCAGAAATATTTCACGAAATTGCCCCTCTTATCCTCCACGGCCCTCGCCTCGTCAACCAGCATCTACCGCCCTAACTCCCCTTTAACGCCCCATTCATCCCAGCCCATGAAACCAAAACCCAATAACTCGCATTATTTCTTCCATCAAGAAACGATAATTCAATATCTAAGTATTGTCGTTGCAAAAATCGTTAAAATATGAAAACTTACGAAAACTGAGATATGGGAAAACCGGAAGAACTCCCGGAGACTCTCTGCCGCTAGGAACTGAAAATCCTTCGCCGATTGCTTAACTATCCTCTTTCTTCTAGCACCAATAGCAGCCTGCTACGTTCACATTCATTCAACAGAAAACGGGGAAATGAATGGATAAAGTGAAGGTTGGAGGAAGGGGTATATTTGTCCTTTCGAATTAATTCCCTTTTTCCATTTCTTTTGGGGGTTGTAGCCTCCTCATTGAGGAGTACTAAGGAGACAAAAAAAAAAAAAAAAACTTTGAAAAAAATTTTCGCCTTAACTAAATAACCCATCTTTGTGATTTTTTCATCTTACGTACAGGACGCAGCTCAGCTCTCTAATTATGATCAATTAACCAAACTCAAGCGATTGGTCATCTCTGTAGAGCTAGGGATGATGATCTAACTAAGTTAATTTCCATCGTAAATGCTTGCCCTCGTCTTGAAGAATTTGTATTCTTGGTATGCACTCCCTTTTATGCCTTTTGTGTTTCACTTGCTTCCTTCCTGCTTGATAAGCATTATTTTCCTGTGTTACTTTGTCATGCGTTTTTTTGGTGCTCTGTTACTTTGTGAGCATTAGTGCAATTGTTATGTTGTATGATTAATTTAGCCTTTTTTTTTTTTTTTTTCTTCCTGTTAATCTTATTTTCTTGCATTATTCTTTCGACAATACACTTTGAGTATTAGCGGAGAGCAAATCTCTGATTGTAAAAGTTTGAAGCTCTAACCTTCAAGAAATAAGGACTAAACAGAATTATAATATTAGGGCCAACTTTAGTTTTCTATTAATGACAAATAAATATCAACTAAAACAAAAACTCTTATCAACTTTAGTTTTCTATTTTGCTTTCCTTTTGTATATTTCTTTCCTAAATTCGCACTTGCAGTAGTATCTTATCATATTTCTGTGCTCTAATCTGTGAATTTTTTGGCTTGGCTTCTCCATGAGTGATGAAACTGTCAAAGACATGTGCTTTGTAAGTGTGTCTATTGTGCAGTGTACAAATCCACTAATATCGTTCCTGCAAAATATGATAAAACCTGCTTGGATTTTAGTTTTTTTCTTGTCATAATGGGGGAAGGGTTCCTTATTCATCAGATGTATATTGTAACATCAAATCAACATTCAATTAAATAGCTAATTGCTGCATAATGATGTTGTGCTGGTGATTAATAATGTTTGCGATTTCCAGGTGCGGTGGCCCGAGCCTGAGCGGAGTAGAAGAACCTTCCGTAAGGCTGAAAAATGCAGTTCATCCCTTGAAAGCAAAAGTCTGAAGGTTTTTGAGTTTGTGGGTTGTCAGGGTCATGCTACCGATGTTGAACTGATGAGGCGTGTGGTGGAGAACGCTTTTAGTCTTGAGAAAATCATCATTGATCCCCTGCAGGACTTCTCATTCGCCATTCCATAAATATGACTAGCTGGGAAGAGGGGCTAGAACTGTTGCATTGCAGCAGTTTGATTCTCTCAGAGAATCTATACCGCCACATATTCATTTACTTCTCCGTTAGTTCTTCTTTGATGTGGCATTGTTGTGACCAGGATGATGATGTGATTTGAGATATCTTGATGTTATTGTTGTTGTTGTTGTTTTATATTTTTTTCATTTTGGGACTACTTAATCCTTCCTTGCTTGTTTGCTGGATAGATATCTTGTTCTATTCAGCAATGCAGCGAGATAGAGCTTGTTGGATTGATTTGATGTACTAATAATCCCTATCTTTGATTGATTTGATGTACTTAAAATCCCTGTGGATTTGTTATTTAATTTCAATGGGAATTTATGACAGTTGAAACAATAATGGCTCGTTTGTTTTGCCTAGAATGGAATACAATATTTTGCTATATATTCTCTTCTCATGTTTTTACCTGTTTGTTTAATAATGGAATGATACTTACTTTTATTCCAACGGAATGGATATTCTAGGAGACGGAATAAAAAAAGATGCGTTTCCATTCTTCTACTTGGCCGTTGCTCATGCTCCTCGCTCGGTTTGCCATTTCCATAAGTAATTTCTGCTCTCTCTTCTTCCTCCGTTCTTTTCTGTTATTCTCTCTATATTCAACGGGATTCTTCTCTGTGTATTTCGATTGGAGCATTAATTCTAGGGTTGATATGGTTGTGGTGATATAATGTTGTTGGGTTTGATTCCTGACATTTTGCAAATCCTCCTTCTCCGTCGGTAAGTGAATTTCGTTTTTGTTTTTCGAAATTTTTACTATTTGAAATTAAGCTATTAGCAGATGTGTAATTTTTTGTTCTGTTTTTTTCATAGACACAGCCGAGAAGATGAGCCAGGACTGCTCACACAAGTTAATAAGCTTGTTCCTTGCTTCAATTTTGATGTTGACTTTCTATTATGGCGTTGTTAGTTTTTGTTTTTGTTGTTGTTGTTGAGGAAATGGTTGTTTATTTGTTTGTTTGATGAAAAGGTCCAGCACAAACAAGAGGAAAAAAAACACCGTTTCAGGCCAGGCACGGTAGCTCTGCGTGAGATCCGTCATTTGCAAAAGACCTAAAAGCTTCTGATTCCTGCTGTTCCTTTTATTTGACTCTAATATCCCATTCTATTGATTTGGTTTCATCTTGTGCATTATTATTTTGAGATCTGCGTGAATACACAGACATACATACACGCACACACATTTCTTTTTGTGAATAAGTAGTAGTATACTCTGCTGTGTTACTAACTTACTAAGTTTTTGGTTGTCTGGTTCATATCTTGCTCAACAATGGGACTAGAGTAGGGTATCCCCTTTGCTTCACTACTGGTGAAATCTTTGCTTAGATCGTAAAATAGAAGTAGAATATTTTCTTGAGTTTTTAAATTTTACAACATCCACTCAAAACAAAAAGAATGGGAACTAGTTTTAAATGTTAGGCCTCTATATACATTCAATTGTTGTGCTTGTCTTCTTTTTGGGCTCATTGTTTCACTTGATTATTGATGTGAAGGTCGGTGTGGATAAAGGGTAAGAAGTTTATTGACATGTTAATACACTGTCTGAGGTCTGATGTTTTTTGAAGTGTTAATACTCTAGGGTCTATTTTGTTATTCAACTGGTCTCTGCAGTGTTTGGGGTAGTCATTTTTTATGATTGGACTGTGCATTTATGTTCTGCCATGTGGTTTATAGATAACCATACACCTTCCCTGATTCTTTTGTATTACAGTTCTTTTTACTCGCGAGTCAATGAATACAATTCAGGTTTTGGACTAATTTTACCTATCTTATGCATACAAATGAAATGATCGGAAACCTTAGAAGTCTTAGACA
Organism: Gentiana macrophylla; assembly: GCA_026214975.1. NCBI lineage: Eukaryota > Viridiplantae > Streptophyta > Magnoliopsida > Gentianales > Gentianaceae > Gentiana > Gentiana macrophylla. The sequence goes on from CM047806.1 coordinate 52,352,302, forward strand.
CCAGAATTACTTTATTACCTCAAGGGACTTGACTTTTTGGTGAGTAAGTGATGTATTTAACAGTGAATAACTGAATATCTTGGGGTCCTACACCGAATCTTATGAAATTAATTTATTCTGCTGAGGATTACAGTTTAATCTTGAGACTGGGTCTTAGTGTTGCAGTTGATCCCTGCTGCTGGTTCTTTCTTATATTTGTCTTTTTTCCAGGCCGTATGTGATTCCATGTGTAGCCATTGAGTGTTTTATTTGCTTGTTTTTTGTTTATATGAATTTGTATCATAAAGTAGAATATCTATACTCGTACAGTTTACTCTTGAACATTTCTTTCCTTTCTAAAGACTAGAATACTTAATACCTAAGATATGCTATTGCTTTTCCTCTGTATCGTTAGTTTCTTCATTTAGTAGGTCGTCATAAATCAGAGTAGGGAATTGTAAACTCCTAGAGGACCTTATTTGTGTTAATTACTTTGTGTAAATGTATACAAACACCCCCACTAGTTTTTCTCACGAGTTTCAACATTTCGATGTTTATTCTCCTGTTTAAGTGGGAAATTATACTGGGATTTTGATGTTCGCATTCATTCTTGTGCTACAAGATCGGACTTTCGACTTGCTAGAATTTCAATTAATGCTCTATATACAATCATGGTAGATAGTACCTTCAAGTAGATCTTTGTTTCCAACTCCTTAATGGTGTGTCTCTTCTGTCCTTGCCAAACCACATATCCCCAGGCCCCCTCCTCTTCTCCAATAAAAGATTACCAATCGCAAAGAAAAAAAAAGGAATAATGTTTCAGTTTGCCTTTGCAAGAGAACCTATTAGCTTAACGTAATGGCTTTGATTTGAGTGGTTGTGTTTGGTGTGGTCTGTATTTGATTTGAGTAATATTAGCTTTGAGTTGGTAGGTCGTATTAGCAATGGTTGTGTTTGGCCATTTTTGAGATTAGGCTATATATGGTTAAAACTTAGAAGGCTGGCAGGCAGAACAGTGTGTATAGCTTAGGGAGAAGAGGGCTGCTCCTGTCTTGTTTAGGCTATGGTTTCGTCTGCTCTATATTGACTCAGAAATATGAATTTCTCTCGGCAGTCTCTATACTTCTTTTAATTAAAGTTTAGCTGGAGCTTTCTCTAATATGCTATTGTGCTCACATCCCATGTTGGAACTCTACATAGAACGAGCGTTGTTGTGCATTTTCATACATTATTTATATGGATGCTACTGGTAAATACCTCCTACTAACTCGGTTAATTACATGTAGCCCTATGTTTGTGGGGTGGGAATGGAAAGGAATTGAGCGAGTAAAAATGATTCATTAATGTTGTTTATTGTTTCCATATAGCAGGCTCTAATGGCAAGGTCTCCATTGTCAACTAGAAACATAATTTTTTTTGTGTTGTTGTGACTTGATGGATGCAATTGTTCCTAGTTGCGAGCAATAGTGCACTACATGAAGGAGACACCTATATTCCACGTGGACACATAAGAGCCCAAAACCGTAGTGAACACCTTAAAATCTCATTTATGAGAACAATGTCCATTGTCGGGATAACCTCAGAGTTCATACGCGTACTTTTGTAATTCTGTGCGATTTGCTTGAAAATAAGGGGCGAACGTATAGTAAGGGTGTTTGCATAGATGAGATGGTTGCCACATTCCTCAACATCCTTGCACATCACACCTAAGTTCGTTTCATAAGGTTTAGTTTTCGGAGATCGAGTCAGACTATACACAAGCATTTTCATAGAGTGATGAAAGCTTTCATACGATGTCATAGTGTCCTCCTTGCAAAGCCTGAAGCTGATTCAAGAGCCTTTCTACAATAATGACAATTCTCCTCAGGGGGAGGTATTTCAAGATCACTGTGAATCTTGGAACATTGACCCTACTGAAAATAATGAGGAATCTAATGCCCCAGCTATAGATCCAGATCTGACTGGAAATTCTCAACAACAGACTCCTGCCATGGACAAACAAGATGATCAAGTACCCAATATTATTGTGTACACCAGAAAAAGAAAGGAAATCTCACAAAATCCTGAGATTGAAGTTTATGAGGAAGAGGACAACATAAATGATCTGGGTTCTGATGAAGAAAATTCTGAAAAACAGGATTATGATGATCAAACTAGTATGGAATCACCTAGTGATCATGAGAATGACAATTCTCAGGAAGAAGTTCCTATTGCCAAAAGAAAAGGGGTTAGGAGCTATGATCATCTGTGTCCTCAGTTTTTGGCTTTTACAAGCAGTCTGGACACCATAAAGATACCAAAAGGTGTCCATGATGCCTTGAAAAGCCAAGAATGGAGTGCTGCTCTAAAGGAAGAAATGAATGCCCTTGTTAAAAATGAAACTTGGGACATCATTCCTCTTCCTCAAGGAAAACACCCTGTAGGGTGTAGGTGGATCTTCACACTTAAATACAATGCATATGGTTTTCTTAACAGGCATAAAGCTAGACTTGTGGCAAGGGGTTTTACTCAATCCTATGGGATTGATTATCATGAAACCTTTGCCCCTGTTGTAAAGCTTAATACCATCAGGATCCTAATGAGTATGGCTGTGAATTTACATTGGTCCTTGACTCAACTTGATATAAAGAATGCTTTCCTATATGGGGATTTGGATGAGGAGGTTTACATGCATCTCCCTCCAGGGTTTGAATCCCTAGAAAATCTGGGTAATGTATGCAAACTGAAAAAGTACTTGTATGGCCTAAAACAATCTCCTAGAGCATGGTTTGGGAGATTTTCTAGGTTCATTAAAGGGCATGGTTTCCACCAATTCCACACTGATCATACTTTATTCATAAGGAAACATTCTGGAAAATCTACTATTCTTGTAGTTTATATGGATGATATCATCCTCACTGGGGATGATAGTGATGGGATCTGCAACATTAAAGCTGTTTTAGCATCTGAATTTGAAAGAAAAGATCTTGGGAGTCCTAAGTATTTCCTTGGAATGGAAATTGCCAGAAATGCAACTAGTATTTCCATTTCCCAAAGGAAATTACACCCTAGACCTTTTGAAAGAAACTGGTATGTTGGGTTGTAAACCAAGAAATACCCTGTGGAACCAGGGGTTAAAGTTGATAAAAAATAATGATAGTTCTCCTGTGGATAAGGGAAGATATCAGAGGCTTGTGGGAAAACTTATTTATCTCTCTCATACTAGACCTGATATATGTTATGATGTAGGTTTGATAAGCCAGTTTATGCATCAACCCACAGAAAGACACATGCAAATTGAAAAAAAGGTGCTCAGATTTCTAAAGATGGATCCTGGTCAAGGCATAATGTTCGAGAAAAATAAGTCTAGGGAGATTCAAATCTACACAGATGCAGATTATGCAGGAGGTAGTCCAGATATGAGATCTACTTCTGGATAATGCACTTACATCTGGGGGAATCTTACTACTTGGAGAAGCAAAAAACAACATGTTGTATCCAGAAGTAGTGCAGAATCTGAACTTAGAGCTTTAGCTCTGGGAGTGTGTGAAGGCTTATGGATAAAGAGGATGCTAGAAGAATTAGGGTTTGCTGTCACCAAACCTATCCAACTCATGTGTGACAACACCTATGCATTAAGTGTAGTAGAGTTTACTCAAAATAAGAGTTTACAACTTTTTGTATATAATTTCAGTAGGGTTTACTCAAAATGGGGGTTTACAACTTTTTGTGTATAATTGTATAGTAGAGTTTTTGTAAATAAAATTATAGTAGAGTTTACTCAAAACGGGGGTTTACAACTGTTTTTATATAATTGTAGTAGAGTTTACCCAAAACGGGGGTTTACAACATTTTGTATATAATTATAATATAGTTTACTCAAAACGGGGGTTTACAACGTTCTGTATATAATTGAAGTATAGTTTACTCAAAACGGGGGTTTACAACTTTTTGTATAAAATTGTATTGTAGAGTTACTCAAAACGGGGGTTTACAACTTTTTGTATATAATTGTATTAGAGTTCACTCAAAATGGGGTTTACATTTTTTTGTATATAATTGTAGTAGTTTACTAAAAACGGGGGTTTACAAATTTTTGTATATAATTGTAGCAGAGTTAACTCAAAACGGGGGTTTACAACTTTTTTTATATAATTGTATTAGATTTTACTCAAAACGGGGGTTTACAAGGATTTGCATATAAAATTATTGTAGAGTTTACTCAAAACAGGGGTTTACAAATTTTTGTATATTATTGTAGAAGAGTTTACTCAAAACAGGGGTTTATAACTTTTTGTATACAATTGTAGTAGTGTTTACTCAAAACGGGGGTTCAAAACTTTTTGCATATACCTGTATAGTAGAGTTTATTCAAAACGGGGATTTCTTCATGAAATCGACTTCAAATGGCTATATCTTTTGATATAAAAGTACGATCAGCATAAACCTTTCACCTTAATTCATATTTTTATGCAGTGACATCGGCAATCATATATGCGTGACATCAACAATTTATGCAGTGACATCGGCAATCAGATATGCAGTGACATCAACATTTTATGCAGTAACATCAGCAATTATATATGAATGACATCAACAATTTATGCAGTGACATCGGCAATCATATATGCAGAGACATCGTGATGAAGTGACACCGCGATGCAGTGGCCACCCCCGATGCAGAGATATTGCGATGAAGTGGTCACCCTCGATGCAGAAACACTGCGATGCAGAGACCATCGGTGTAGTAATTGGGTGTGTCTATTTTCTGCAGAGTTTTGATTATCTAATAACTCTTTCTCCAGACGATGTTCTTCTATGTTGATGCATATCAGCATATATGCTTCCCAATGGAGCATAAACAATGAATCTTATCCAATAACATATAGCCTCAATATACAGATAGCAAATGACCATCCACCTTATTCACCTTAAACAAACTAAAACAAGCAACTTCAACCACCCCATAAATGCATTTGGACCAGATATATCACTATAGCTTTTGCAGGTCCCCAAATATGACACTGACCATGGTAACTTAACTAAAAATACATTGCATTTCATAATTTTCATTCTACAAACCGAAATGGTTACAGGTGGAGATGTAAGATTCATGGATAAAAATATTTTCATTCTTGCCACTATCCATATAATTTTATTTTATAGATAAGCCACCCACCATTCATCCGCAGACACAACAAATTCAACATAATAGCCAAAAACAAAAGAACCTAGAAGCAATCCACATTCTTCAACAACAATTAACAAATCACTTTCTTACGTTCACAAAAAAGAAAGAAAATTAAAAAGAAAAAAGGAAAAAAGGAAAAAAGAAAAGAAAAAGGAACACCAATCAATTGAGATAAATCTGAAGAAACCGGTGAAATTCGAACCGGGGATGGAACTTAATGCTATCAAGGAGAGGCAAGGTCGTCGTGTTCCGGCAACAAATTTCCCGGCGCCGGATGGAGTCTGTGGAACTGGAAAAACGAGAGGCCGACGTGGTTATAACCTGAGAAAAAATTGGAAGAAAGGGGCAAAATAGGAAACATAAAAGAAATTCGTCCTTATAACTAATGATCTTTTAAACGTGTCATAAGTATCTAATCAAGTTCCAAAACACGTCTTTAGAAACAAATAACACTTTTTATAATTCTCTCAGCAATCAATTCTTCAATTACAAATAAAAAAATATTAAATCATCACTCACCATTTCACTTTATCTGATTTATTACTTTTTTTTTTTTACAATATTTTATTTATTATACTACCTTATTTCAATTTCTCTCACTACATTTTTTTTTATCTACACAAATTTCAAAAAATATTTTAACTTTCTAATCATTACTTTGATAATTTTTATCATATTTTAATATCCACTAGTATATAAAAACCGAAAAAAAAACTCTAACGCAAAACAGACGAAGACGAAGCCTTTCTTCTTGATCACAAGATAAAAGGTTTACAATACTAATCAAAGATTGGATTTTTTTTTTTCTTTTCTTAGAGTAGACCGAATTTTTAAATGGATTGAGCTTTAAACACATGAAATTTTATCTCTTTTCCATTCCTACAACTCTTCTTTGCTTGACCTTGAACTCCATTTGTTGAACATTAATTTGAGTTTATGTCCATTTGAAGAGACTTAAAAAAAAGTTGTCGCATGAATTCTGTCAGCTTCTACAGATCTTCTAACCAGTACACTAACAGAACTTTTGTTAATATGATTATTCTGCATAAAATTCCTCAATCAGATGGTTAAGATGATTATTCTGCATCATCCTATTTACAATGAGTATGTACATAGCTTTATTACTTGGATAAAGTCGGTCCAAGAAACATTCAAATCAGTGCAGAGATGGATCGATCTAGGGAAGCAGACGGTGGCAAGATCCACAAGTAACCACCGTAACAATGTAAGGGAAACACGTACCAGGGACAACTAATATTATAACCCTTAGGATAAAATCAGACACGTTAAAGACGATGTCAGCACTATATCCAGGAGGATCTGACCTAAAATGCTTTACAAAGATTGCTGGCCATCAAGTTAGAAGAACATTGCTCCCTAATCGGACTGCTGGGACTGCAGATCCTACTTCGTTTTGGTTCAGATATCCTCACATGTGATATAGCTACAGTAATTGCATCGACCAACCCAGAATCATCTTCCTCTTCTGAATCCTTGATAACATTTTCTGATGGGGCTGGAGCAATGGGGTCGCCATTATTAAGTTGCAGCAGACTAGATGGGCTTGGTGAAACTTCTGTAGACACATTTCCTGACGGTTTAGAAGGCCTTGATCTGAAAGATAGCGATCTCAATGTCCGTTCAGTGTGGAACGCGATCCAAGGATCACCTGAAAAAAGAACGATATATCAAATACTATAGCATCATTAGAACCAGCTTTTGAAGCTAGTGCGTTGATAATAGAGGACAAATACATCACATTGGGGACAATTAGCCTCTTTTTACGTCTCTATCGTGGTAATGAAGCAAGGGTGAAATGTCAATTCTGGCCAACAAATAAACAAGAATATTCTGTTGAAATCTTTCCAGCGAAATGTGTGATTCGAATATTACCTCTACGAATAGCAACGTGTACTAAATGACCAGTCCAAGCCAAGCCAAAGAAGTTCATCTCCATCCTTCCACTTCTCAAAATCACACATTTCGTCGGATCTTCTTTCAATTTTTGTTACGTTTTGCCATTATTAGCATTTCATCCTTCGTTCCAAAACCTCAAGGAGGTAAAAGGATATTAATTTTCTATAGGGAGTCTGTCCAAACAGGTGGTGAACCATAGGAAGGGAAAATGTCAATAGCCCTCTATAATAAGACAAGTGAGAAGAACTTCCGAAGGTAGATAAGAAAATCAGGACACACAGTAAAATCTAAGACCCTAGTGCTTCGCATAGCTGAAAATCTAAAAGCCACAATGTAAAAAGACTACATTATTCATATATTTGACCCAGTTATGATTGCTATATCTGAACAATATTATAACCTAATAAGAAAGGACAAGTCAAAAGGGGAGGATAATTAAGAGTTAACATCAACTTACTCAGTACTTCCTCAGCAGTCATCCTTGCTTCCGTGTCCCTAGTCAAAATACGCTCAAGTAGATCACGTGCAAGTTTTGAAACAGACTCCCACTTTTCTGAATGGAAATCAAGCTTGTTGTTCTGAATTGCTTCAAAGACAGCTTCTAAGGAATCTCCTTGAAACGGGAGAACACCGACCAAAAGGGCATGTAAAAGGACACCAGCACTCCAAATGTCCACTTTTTCACTGTAATCTCCAGATATAACTTCTGGTGCGACATAAGCCGGGCTTCCAGCTAAGCCTTTCAATTTCTGACCTACGAAAATGAAAGCAATAAAAACACTAAGCAATAATAAATAAATAAATAAATAAATAATAAAATAAAAAAACAAAAAAAACAAGCTACAATCATTACCAAGCAGGAAACCTTCAAAGCAAAGCATTTTTATATCATTTTTCAGTACACAATTTAAACATCACCACCGACCAATGTGCTTTTCAAGTGTGAAATACCTTAATCTGAAAGAATTAAGTGGTCGTTACATTCAAACATGTTTGATAACCGCTTCAGACAATCACTTGATTTATTAAGTGCATCCGAATACTATTAACAAATTTTAAGTAACTTTGTGAAATTAGTGGCAACCTCTTTACGCTTTTATATCCATAATCTATAATCAGTTAAATTAAATATACTAAAACATTATCTTGTGTGTGCGTGTCAAAAAATTGTTATTTGCTCCTATTATATTTTAGTCCTTATCATTTTTCATATTCAAACATTATTATTATAAATTCAGCATTTAAAGCATTCAGATATGTATACAATTATGTCTTCAGATTTCAGGCTTGTCTTCATATTTCTGAATACATTTTTAACAAACGACCCTTAAGTTATTCCAGACAAAATACAATTTGACAGGTTGAATGCAAGGAATCAACATAACAGCGTACAATGGTCATAAGACAACCGCAACTCTTGAACATCAGGCATTCTGTATTTTTTTTGGGTATACGTACATGTTCATCCTCAAGTTTACCATTCTAAATTAAAATAACAAAATTATTAAAAGAGATAGAGTGAGTTTTTCCTAATAAAATGAACCATATTGCCTTCTTAGGAAGAGAACATCCAACACGAGGAAACTGACGGACCAATATGGCGTCCAATAGAACAAGATGGCTGTCTCAATTTTCCTTTCTAGTAGTGGAGAAAAGGATGAAAAACAAACGGAATGAACAGCAAACAAACACACATGAAAATGCCAACCATCTCGAAAGATGTTTTCATGTTCTAAAAAACATAATGACAGGACCATATGTGATGTAAGTTTAAATGGCTTTATTCTGACGTTACTAACTTCAAAACTCTAAAGTGTATACATCATCTGGTCTACTGCTTGATATCACTAATATCTAGCAGCTCTTAAGTCCCAAATGAAAGTTAGATTTCAACTTGATTTCCACGATCAGTACAAGATGTTAAATGCGTATAGTATAAACAATTAAACTTTTACTCAACGGCTTAAGGTGAAAAGGAAAGGTAATTTTTCATGGAACTAGAGCATGAGGACATGGGATCAAGTCTCATTCCTATATATATACCACTTCAGGCGCTAAATAATTGTCGTTTTGGCAAAAATTATTTGTCCCTAAATATTAATCATTTTAGCATACCGGTACCAGTATAGCCTTTATTAGGCTTTTTGCCTCTTTCTACCCCTAATTTATTATCTATCCAACAATGAAACGCACACACTTTCAACCCTCCTGCGCACACTGCACGCACACAAAGACACACATACACAGACACAAATACACACACACACATACAAAGACATATACACGTGCGTTGGTGTGTATATTGCTACTGCTGCTACAACATCTCTACTCTTGTTCATGTGTTCACAATTTCACATGTGAGGTGTATTAGTCTATTATAATTAAAATACATTTCCCCTTACCAAATAAAGTTATTTTATTGAGATTGTAAATTTATCACAAGAGATCATCTTGCACAGAAAAAAACACTAATAAAAAAGTATAATGATGCCGGGTATTGGAAAATGGAAGTGCCAGCCCATCTAGTGATATCAGTAAAAAAAATTGCAAAGCTAGGACGTGAAAACCCCACTCAATAAACTAAAATGTGTCTAATTGATTAAACTTGTGTTTTGTGCATAAGACAAGGCACCATGATTGATATATTGTCGAAGGGCCACAACAAGATTTTTTTTACAGTAATGCTACCTCTTGAATGGGGACTGGGGATGCAACAAAATCATGACGAATAAAGTCCCACAACGAGCTCTAGAGAAGGGAATACTTTTATTCAGAGCAACAGGCGACCTAAGTAACAAAGACATTTATGTTACAACTTGCTATCTGAAGTCTGAACAAAAGGAAATTAACAACGATTCAGGCTTTCCTCATTTCTACATAAATGACTAAATGTCCCCCCTCCTCTTTTAACTTACAGAAAAATCTAAGCAAAAGAGCAAAATCAAGGTTGAAACTCTAGCCCTAAGCCTTAAAAAACGTCCCAAAATAGTCTGGGTAATAATGATGGAAATTTTCCTTGGTCAACTAAATAAACAAGCGATGTGCATGGTCACAAATAATTGTAATTGAAAAAGGCAAAAATCGATTATTTACACCAATATATTATGCAGAAAGGCCACATTCGGGATAATAATCAATAGAGCTATATGCTCTCCCCATACAGCGATACATTTCTACTCTTTTTCCGCTTCTTATACACAAGCAAGAATTCAAAAGCGCAATCGCTGATATTAACAAAAGGTATGTATATTCAAGGACAAGACTAAACACCTATCATAAAATAATTCAGTTTTTACTAAAGAAAGATGAAAGAAAAAGAAGCAGTAGTTTGTAGTAAATAACCTAAAACATCCAAGTATGCAAGGAACAGAAATAATTGAATGAAAAGTAAATTGAATCAAAGCAAAACAAAGTAATAATAATAATAATAATAATACAAATACAAGGAATTACAATAGTTACCATTGGTAATCCTCATGGCCAAGCCAAAATCTGCTAGCTTTATCTTTCCAGAAGCTGTAAGAAGGATATTCTCGGGCTTTACATCCCTATGTACAACGCCCATCTCATGACAATACTTGATTACCAGCATCAACTCCTTAAAAATTCTAGCAGCCAGATACTCTGAGTATGAGCCTTGTTTAGACATCTGATCGATAAGCCTCCCACCAGGACATAACTCCATCACCAAATGATAGCTATTAAAATCCTCATAAACAGCCTCCAATGTCACAACACCAGGGTGGCCTGATAAATGCTGCATTATCTCCACCTCTCTATGAACAGTCTCCTCAGATTTTTTCAATGTTTTACATGCAAACTCTTTGCCACTAACCTTGCTCATGCACATCAAAACCGACCCGAATTTCCCTCTCCCAATAGCTTTACCTGAAACATAATCATCATCGAACTTATTCTTCCTTCCCATTTGGGTTGACGCTTCTATACAGCCTACCTTCCTCTTAAGCCCTCGTCCTAACAACAATGAGGAAGAAGTGGAACAAGCTGGTGCTGTAGCAGCAATGCCCTTAAGCCTAGTACTTCTACACGATTTCACAGCCTCCCTTCCCACAGGCGAATCATCATCTCCACATTCCTTACAGCGCTTTCTTAACCGTGAATAGTCACCCAGCGATAAATGAAACCTAATTTTATTCGATATGGAAGATCCCGAGTCTTGGATCGATTCTACGATGCCAATTTGCTGTCGAGGGGATACAATTTCACTACTTTTTCTCTTCTTCCTCATTAAGTAAACAACTAACTAGAAGTAAATCTCCAAAATTGCTAAATCCCAGATCCCAAATCCTGAACTTTTCGGCAATTATACGATCCCAATATTTTTTTCAGATGCGATCTCTTTTCTGCACCAAAAAGGGGCAAAATCGATGGTTTAGGTACGAGCCAACGAATGAATAAGAGGGAAAAAAAAAACCCTAACTATACCACAAAGAATGAAGAAACGCAGCAAACATTCACACCTGTAAAAAGAAACCCAGATGGTATTTGAGAAAGTGCATCACGAACGGTGAGATATAGGATTTTTTTTTTTTTTTTTTTGAGAAGCAGATGATTCTGTGTGAATTTGGGCATAGCAGGGGATTTATCCTTTTTTTTTTTTTTTTTAATAAACTAAAATAGGATTTTATCATTTTTCTCTTTCTACAAAACAGCGGGTAGAGATTGTGTGAAAAGTTTTATTATTAGATGATAAATTATCGTTTTAAACAAAAAGATGATATTTATCTAAAAAAGTGATAACTACATTTTTAAAAATTTTGGCATACAAAAAAAATTATTAATTAAATGTCTACTTTAGGCTTAATTTGTATAAAAAAAACCTCTCATGAACGCCGATCATAATATTTTTTTCTCTCACTCGCGTTTGATATCCGATAAATGCATCGTAGGATTAGTTTAATCAATTATGCAGGATACGCAAAAAAGCAGAATATCTTTTTTTCTCTTTTATTGTTTTTGTAAACATTCATATCTCTTAATATATATCTCGAAAAATTGTGATTATTCGCTAAATTTATTATTATTATTATTATTATTATTATTATTATTATTATTATTTGAGGGTGAATTGAGTTTTTTTTTCCAACCTATATGACTACCTTTATATGTAACTTCTAAAATCATTGTATAAAAGTTAACATTAGTGATCTTCAAAATCATTTTTGGTGGAGGAATATGAGAAATGATGTAGTTAGGTATGTTGCTTGATGTCCTACATGTCAACAAGTGAAGGCCGAGCTTCAGAGACCATCTGACTTGCTACGACCCTTAGAGATACCTGATAGGAAATGAGAAAATATCGCCATGGATTTCATCACAGGTTTACCAAAGGCTCCAAGCGGAAAGGATGTTATTTGGGGTATAGTAGACATATTAACTAAGTCAGCTTATTTTCTAGCAATTGCTAATACAATAACCTTAAGTAAGTTGGTGACGTGGCCTTTTCTAGTGCTAATACCAGTCATTAACCGACAGTATCGGGTCAAATCAGTAGTGCTAGTGGGTGAGTCGAGTGTCGAATCCTCGTGGAACTTGGTAATTCTTCTAAGTGTGGTTAAACACCAAAGAAATCATTATTAACTCGATCTAAACCGCAATTTTATATAACACGTATCATCACTTTATTCTACTCAACATAAAATAAATGCGTAATTTAAAAGTTATTCTAATATAATATATATAGATATATAAATATATATAGATGTACATAAATTGTAAAATATATATATAGATATAAATATATAGATACCAATATAATTTTATATAACTAGCCAAAGTTCATATAATTGATTTATACGATCTTTTCAGTGAATGGAATGTGCTCGATCTTTTCTTATATATTAAGTCCAATTGAGTAAATGAAGCGGTGCACTCACGAGGTTAACAATTCCTCCTCACACGGCGTATGAAATTGTCATATGTCATTGTCATCGCTCAATCTCCACAACGACCCATCTGCTAATCTCGATTAGTGCGAGCAGTGCAGTACACAAATCTACCCCGGATAAAAGAGGTTATTCCATTTGTCAAATGGTCGATGTTATTCAAAAGGCTCCGGTTGTCAGGCGGATCGATTTAACTTTCCGGTTTTAGTTTCAATTAAACTGTTGATTTTAACATTATTATGATCTCGAGCACAATTTTAATAAGATCCATCTTTCCCAAGACAAATCGGCCCCCGGGTAGGAAATAGGATTCCGTAGTCACGCCTTTACGACGGCCAATTTTACCCTCCGGTTTTTCTATCTTTTATCTCATATCCTAACTTCTGCGGTGGGTTCATCGTTAGGTTATATGGTGCGATTCATCTTGGTTAATTACGTCAATCAAATATTATCAATACGTTACGAGAATAGAAAAAGATTCAATTAACTCAATTTTAGTCAATTTTACTTAGACAGCCATTCCTTTACCGAAAAGATCGAAATAAAACGATTACATAACTTTGGCTAGTTATTAGATCTAGCCTAATAACATTATAAAAGATAAAAAAACAAACATAACAAACATAATTACTTAAGAAATTTTACCCGATTACAACTGTTGAATCAGAAGCTGTATTCTTCCGGATGTTACAACGACTTCAACAACACTGATCTTCTGATAATTTCTTGAGCATTATAACGATACTACTTTATTTATGGCATAAGGCCTATATACATACTACTACTAAGAAAAAGAGGTTAAGAAAATATATATTGGTCTCTCTCATGTGTATGCAGCAAGGTCTCTTCTTCTATAGGCAAGATTTCCAGGGCGGATCGATCCGAGAAAGGGCGGATCGATCCAGAATAAAAATCTTATCCCGGGATTATTCTCTGCGGGACCACATGCCGATAATCATTATGTTTCCTCGGATCGATCCGAGGTAAATCCGGATTGATCCGGGTAGTTAATTTTCACATCTTGATCTGAAACTTGATAAAATCATAACTTGAGCTCTGGATCTCCAATTGACATAATTCAAGAAGCGTTGGAAAGCTCTTGAAAAGATCTATAACTTCCATGAAGGACTCTTCTTCAGAAAATGCCTTTTTGATGGGCCATTTGTTCGTCGAAAATATAATTCGATAATGGTGTCACGAACCATTGATCCACTTGAACTTTAAATCTCGTGGCACTTCCTTACTTCCTTCAAAAGATACGATTTTACTTCAAAAAGTGTCGCCACTCGGGTCTTGGTTTACCTAAGATCTGCAAATAAAATACCAAAATACCCCGTAAATCTGACACGACACTCCGGTTATTATCCCGGTACAAAATTTATAACTTTTCATTACTTTTACTAGATTTTTATAGTATTTAGATTTATTCATAACTATTAATATTTTATAAGATTATCGTTATAATTTCTTATATTTTATATAAAAAGAGTCGATAACGTATATAAAACCTCGTAATTTTTATCATATAAATGTTATACATCAACTACTCCCACTTAGCTCTTTGATCGTCCTCTAAAGCAAAATAAGCGATAATGTATAAAAATTACAATAAAAATGATATACTTGGTAGATTAAATTTCAAATTAGTAAAATATCATTTCAATATTATAAATATATTAGTTATATCTTTCTTAGAAATTAACAAGATAAAAAGTGTATATAACTTAGATAAATTATCTATCAAATATCATTCAAATGAAATTTCACATAATCTACTCAATAAATATAATTAAAATTCTAGAATTATTCTCCTATCTCAACTTATATGAAATATTTGCAATCAAAGACTAAGTCAAGTAGTTGACAAAATGGCTTATACGTTTTAGGTTCAGGGTGTTGGTTAATCGGAAGGATAGAAAAGAAAATCAAAAGAGAAGGAAGCAAGTCGTACGTACTTACACCTTCATAATTTTGATCAAAAATACCTCGATTAATAACATTCTGATATTATTTCACCTTTTTTTCTTTCTTTTTTTTATTTTTATTTTATAAGATTTAAGAACTAAAAGCGTGCGTGTGTGTAGAAAATCAAATTTACAAGCATTGCTTCATCAAGATTGATCGGAGTAATACTCTTTCGATCGAAAATTACAAGCCCGGTTTCCTTAAACTTGTAATTATTCTTGAGATCTTATGATTCAACTTTTTATCGGGAGCTTTTAAACCTCATAGTGATATAGGGCATTTCGAGATAACACCCTACTGCACTCAAATCATTGGTAGCTACAACCGATATTTTTATTTTTAATTTGTCGATCACAGATAAGGAAGATACTTGGTATTTGATTAATTCTGTGTAAATATGGTGCTTCGTTCTTAATTCTTTTATAGAATATTAACATATCCGAACTTATTACCAAAATCGACTATCTTGCAAGCGTCATGAGGTAAGATCGAATATACTAATACTTATCTAATTTTTTCAATCTCAGCATACACCATTCTTAGCTTTTGTGTCATCATCTCCTTTCATAAGTACGTACAAACTCGTGGGATTTTTAGGAAATGTAGACCAAAATAAGCTAAGGGTCGGTTATAATCAAAAATGGCTATTTCGAGTGAGGTCTTGATCACTCTAATCAAGGCTGAGGTAGGGACAAAAATTAGAAATTTATTTAGGTAGGCTATTTGGCTATAGTTTATATTTTTGTGGTGCCAAAAATCTCATCATTCCTAATCCGATTCCATATTCATATTTCGTTTTGAAAAGAAAATTATTCTAACATTTTATTATAGATATAAGTATATTCGCTGAATTTCATATGAAAATTACTTGATAATATTTATGTATAGTTACATATACTTAAAATCTTATAAAAATCTAAAATTGATATATATAATATAATTAAAATATATCTAATTTACTTTACTTAATTAAAATCTATTCTTACCAACTTATATTATTTTTATTCATATTAATTATATATTATCTAGTTATTTTGATTCAAGAAAAATTAGCTAAGTATTAAGCACTTAAGTATAAATTTATATAAGAAAATTTTAATTTTTAGTTACTAACTTACCTCTACTCCCACTTACGAAATGACATCGTCCCGATGTTCAAGTGAGTAATAAAAAAAAGAGTTCGAAAGAAAAAAATTAAAATTTTATATGATTTTGATTTTTATTATTTTTCTCAACATATATTATTTTGATTAAAGAAAATGACATATATATTAAACATTAAGGATACCATTACAACTTTAAAGAAAACTTAATTAAAAGCGATGAAAAGACTAACTTAAACGACTACCAACTTAACAACATCAACTTAACGATTTTCAACAACTCATCAAACCGTAGATGAACATCCGGGAGTATCTACCGGAAGTAATCCCAATCGAGAATCACGAGATGGAAAGATCTCGTCGAGAGTAAACTTCGTGCACTTGATTCGATTGGACACAAATTTGAGAGATAACCAGGCAAACGGTAGCGGTCTTCCCTATTACGCCTCTCTCGCAAAATTAATTGCAGTTTTAAACATCAAAATCCCCCAATCAATGTATGCCCCCACGGTCAGTGCATACAACAGTAGCATCTCATCATCCGTAACCCCTAAAAAATCTATAGTTGGATAGATCCGAGAGTTAATGAAGCGTTTCCACGCCCTCAGATGAGGGGGTAAAGCCAAAGTCGAAGAATCATAGTTATGATCAAACAGTGGAAACACATATTGAAAGGCTTCTGCAGTACGATTAACAACATTATAAGAATTTCCGAGTTCCCAAAGAAACTCGTAGTGTGGGTTTTGATCAAAGGTAGATTGTGGGATTTGAAAGATTTGATTTATGATATTTGGAGAAAATGATATAACGATGCCCCTAACAGTAATGAGATGAGGCGAGGCTACACGTCGTTATATCGATGAAGAGACGATAAAAATCTCGACAAATTGAAATGTTTATTCTACCTCCTGGAGTCTAATCGAGTTTTCCATCCGCAACCTCGAATTAGATTTAGTCCCCACTCGATCAATTTTTACGTATTTAAGCCTTTCTCCATCGAGAATAGGAGAATGGGCGAAAATTTAGACGTCTCGGGGCGTCATTATGAAAACACGAGGCATGGCTTTCGGGAACCACACCATCAGGTGTATGTGGTTCGTAACTATTAACTGAGGGAGAGGAGTGGTTCGAAATTTTTATCAGATACAGAAAATAAATAAAGACAGATAGAATTAAAGAAGGAATGAGCAAAGATGAAGGCTGCAGCTCTTTCCTTTTATAGAAATGTATCCATCAAGTAAAAGTAGGAAAGATCTCCTTTTTGGCGTTTTTGTACTTCCCGGATCGATCCGGGAAAGGGCCGGATCGATCCGGCCTCTCAACTAGCAATCCTGTCAGGTCGGCATACTCACGCCGGATCGATCCTGGAAAGGGCCGGATCGATCCGGAAATTTACTATTCACGGACAGAGTTGTTTTTGCTTGTAAAATGCCTAGATTTTTTTCTAGGTGATATGTTTTCTCCCTATCTTCGGTTCATTTTTATTATATTATCAAAATAACGATAACTTTCACTACACGATGCGTAATAACATAAAATCAAACGAAAGTAAAATAAAATTCTACGAACATAAAATCGTATGAAATAAAATCCTACCAAAATAACCTAAAATTGTACGAAAATGAAATTGTACGAATAATAAATTGTTTTCAATGTCAATAATCATAAAATGTTTAAAATCAATTATCTTCATCACTCATCTCGACGTGGCTCGAACTAGGCATGGCTTGAGAACTGGCCGGATCATAAGTCGATTCTTGAAATGGATCCTGAAAATGTGTCGACATCCGAACCGAGCTATCTAGTCCCATCGAGCTCATCTCTCTCGTGACATCAGAAAAAGTGCTTCCCCATCCCGTCGTGGTATGGCCAAATGATCCAAATCCTGGCCAATCAGATGTCGCAGCTGCCGTAGTACCTGTCGAAAAATCCCCTACACCACTAGTTTGGAATCCAAAAGAATGTGGCATTTGTTGGAAGTCTGAGCTAGGTGGCATCGGTGGAATAAAGTCGGGCAAGGTATATGGCTGGGATTGGCAATGCGGAATATCCATCTCGGCATAGGTAGGGTTTTGCAGTATATTCATTTGATATATACCTCGCATGCCTTGACGTAAATCTTCAGACCACTGCAAATTCCTTTGCGCAAAAACAGCCATATTGGCATTGGCGCGATGAACATCATAAGCCATGGATTGAAACATGTCGTATGTGATGGTATTTGGAAGTTGACTTTGAGTTTGACTGGATGAAGGAGGGACATCAGTGGATGGAGTAGGCTGAGGTCGTTGGCGGTTAGGGTCCATAAAATCTATTCTTCCCGCCGGCCTAAGTGGTAAACTAGGACCTATAAGCGTGTCATCAACCACCATCAAATTATCATTTGGAAGCTCGGGGACACCTATCTGGCGACATAAGGAAGAAATAAAACAAGGAATAGGCATGTGACTGCCTGGTTTGGCAGTCGAGACAAATTCCTTGGCCCTTCTATACATTACCCTGCCTACATCCACAGGTATCTCATTGACCATAGCCCAAGCAATACACAGATCCTCTTTACCAAAAGATGTAAAATGACGAGTAGGGTAAAGAGTGTGACTAATAAAACGTTTAATAGCTCTCATATCCCGTATACAATTTCCATAGGAAAACCTGTTTTCATGCCAGACGGCAATGGGATCTAACTCATTCTGGGCTAGTGAGACAATATAGTCAAAGTCTGCAGGCTCATCTAAATTCCATACAGTATAATAATCATCACTCTCTGGTATATCAGGGATACCATAAATAGCATTTATAACCTGAGGATTAAACGGTACTGTCCTAGTTCTTAGGTTGACAGAAGTTAACTCACCATTATCTGTAGCATTATGAGTTGCTACTAGAGAATAAAATTCAGATACTAAGGTTGTGTTAATTTCACCCGACCTTAAACTAGCTAACTCCAACCACTGTCGTTTTTCAAAAATTTCTTTTACCTCCCTTCCCAAATCTTTGAAATCTAAGCCCCTCTCTATTGCAACTAAACACTTTCCAAATTTATTTTTCAACGCTTTCTTAGCTGCAGCAGACGCGGTTCTATCAAAACTAACATTCAACTCTGCTTCCGTTAAAGGCCTAGTCTCTATAACTGGTATTTGGGTAGGGATATGAGGTTTACGTTTTTTCGTGGCTTTCGATGATTCGGCCATTCTACGATAGTGACATAATATCAAAACAACAACAACAAAAAAACAACACAAAATAACACTAATGAGTTACACAAAATAATGAAATTAAATAAAAAGTTGCTTAAAAAACGAAATTAACAAAATAATTGACTACAATGTTACCTTCTAATGCTTAAAAGGTTGAAATTTGGCCGGAAAAGATGAGAATTCGCCGGAATGAAGGTTGAAGCTTTCCCTTGAAAAAATTCGTCAATTTAAACAAAAATTTGAAGAGATGAGAGGAAAATGAGAAGAGTTTAAGAATTGGGGTAGTTTAATAGTAATGTTGTGTGATGATTTGAAGAAAAAATTCGAATGGGGGGAGAGGGGAGGGGCGGCTGTTTGAAGAAAAATGAAAGAAGAAGAAGAAGGAGGGACCCCGTCCCTTTTTTTAGGTTTTTCAGGTTCCGGATCGATCCGGGGTTAGGTCGGATCGATCCGACCGAAGGTTTTTTTTTTATAATTTTTTTTTTAATTTTAAAACTCTTTAAAACTTAATAAATTTTTTTATAAAACCTTAATAATACTTCTGCAATTGTTTAATTAAAACCTTTTATAAAAAATTTATAAAACTTTTAATAATTTCATAAAGATCCTTTATATAAGATTTTCAAAAGTTATATAAAAATTTTATAAATATTACAAAACTTATAAGGGTCCTAATTCCATTATTTCTAAATCTTCCAGAGTTCTGACGTAACGTTCTATCAACCTAACCTTAAGAAATGAGGCGTTCGAATTTTCTCTTTGATCTCCATCGGGATTTTCGGATAACCACCTAATCGTTCCCTTCTTAATAACATTCAAACACTCATCCTGAGATTTGGTTGTGCTTTCCCTACGTTTCCCATCATGCTCACTTTTTCCACAGATTCTGCATCTCATCAGAAACTTTACCCTTCTCTTTATCGAATTTCTCGATTTTCCATTACATACTTCTTTCAATCTGATCTCTCTCAACAATTGCTTGTTTTTCTCAAAAACTAAAGCTTCTATAGCAAATGCGACATCTTTATCCAGGCCTAATTTCAAAAGCAAAATAAAAACTCCTATTCTATCTAAAAAAGACATCCAGTTCTTTTACGTCTATCCGGTAAAAGACGAAACTAGTTCAAACATATAAAACACAGAAAAGTAGAAGAAAGATAGATAGCACCTGATATTCGGCTGATTTCAGTTCCTCTGCTTTTCAATTTGTTTGATTTTTCTGCTTTTTCAATTTTGTCGGGGGATCAGTCAATAGCATTACTTCTCCCTTCAGTGTGATTCCTTCTCTCTCCACAAATAACTTCACTCTGTGGCCATTGGCTATAAAAGTCGTATTTCCATCAGTTAGTTCAACAGCTCCAGATTTGTAAACCCTTGTTACTTTAAATGGACTGTCCCATCTTGATTTAAGCTTTCCGGAAATAATTTTAAACGTGAATTGTACAAGAGCACTCGATCACCTACATGGAACTCACGACTATAGATTCTCTTATCGTGAAAAGATTTCGTATGTTCTTGTAGATTCGAAAGCGTTTTCATAAGAATCGAGGCGAAATTCTTCTAGTTACATTAATTGAAGCAATCTATGATCACCGACTGACCTTAGGATCGAAATTAAGAAATTTAATAGCCCGAAGGCTCGGTGTTTAACTCAACTGGGAGATGACAAGACTTACCAAAGACTAGTTTATAGGAGAACAACCATTTGGTGTTTTAAAAGTCATTACTATATGCCCATAATGCATCATCTAATCTAATCGCCTGATTTTCTGATTTGAATCAATTGTTTTTCTACAATTCTTTTGATTTCTCTATTTGACACCTCTACACATCCACTAGTCTGCGGATGATGATAGGCGTTCTGTTTATCGCGTTACACCATATTTTTCAACTATCTTGGTAAATGGTCTATTACAAAAGTGTGACCTCTATCACTAATGATAGCCCTCGAATGCCATATCGGGTAAATATATTCTTTTAAGGAATCGTATGACAACTTTGGTATCATTAGTGGGAAGAGCTTCGGCTTCTACCCATTTCAAACATAATCTACCATTACTAGAATAAATTTTTTTCCAAAAGATATAGGGAAAGGTCCCATGAAATCTATACCCCAAACATCAAATAACTCACATTCTAAAATAGGTTGCATAGGCATTTCATGTTTTTAGATACATTTCCCATTTTTGACAAGACTCACAAGATTTAACATACTTATAAGCATCTCTATATAGTGTAGGCCAATAAAAACCACATTGTAAAACTTTAAAAGCGCTTTTCCAACCTCCATGATGACCTCCTGCCTCACGATCATGACAAAATGATAAAACACTTAAAATTTCATTATCAGGCACACATTTTCTGATTATCCCATCCGAACATTTACGGAAAAGGTCTGGTTCCTCCCAGTAATAAAATTTCAAGTCATAAAAGAACTTCTTTTTCTGTTGCCAAGTCCAATGAGACGGAATATAATCACACGTTAAGTAATTAATGATATCTCCAAACCAGGGTGACATTTCCTTAGAAGGAATTCTATTCTTTAATAACTGCATGGTTGAAGGAGTATCTATTCTAAATAGTTGTTCATCAGGAAATGAATCTTTAATTTCATTTCTTATTTCTTCATCATCTTCCATTCTACTTAGATGATCTGCTACTACATTCTCACTTCCTTTTTTATCTTTAATTTCAATATCGAATTCTTGAAGTAAGAGAATCCATCTAAGAAGACGAGGTTTAGCATCTTTCTTCTTGAGTAAATACTTCAAGGCCGAATGGTGCAGTATAAATTATTACCTTAGATCCAACAATATACGATCTAAACTTATCTAAGGCAAAAATCACACCACAGCTTCTTTTACAGAGTTGCATAATTAAGTTGAGCTGCGTTTAATGTGTGAGATGCATAGTAAATAGCTTTGAGAATTTTGTTATATCTTTGACCTAAAACAGCTCCTACAAACTAAATCACCGGCATCACACATAATCTCAAACGGCAAACTCAATGCGGTGCTACTAACACCGTGCAATAGTCAACCTCGCTTTTAGGTCCGAAGGCTTCCATACATTTACTATCAAAGTTAAAAGGTACTTCCTTTTCAAGTAAATGACTTAGAGGCTTTGCTATTTTCGAGAAATCGGCAATGAACCTTCTATAAAATCTGCATGTCCGAGATATCCTCTTAGGGTTCTTAAATTCACTGGTGGAGGTAATTTTTCAATTACTTCGACTTTAGCTTTATCAACTTCGATACCTTCTTCAGAGATTCTGTGACCTAAAACAATTCCTTCGATACCATTAGATGACATTTTTCCCGGGCTTTAGTACTAAATTGGTATCTTCACAAATATGTAACACTCGTTCTAAGTGTAACACACAAACATCAAATGAATCTCCGTAAACACTAAAGTCATCCATAAAAATTTCTAAGAATTTCTCAACCATATCAAAGAAATATAGCCATCATACACCTTTGAAACGTGGGTGGTGCATTACATAAACCAAACGGCATTCTTTTATAAGCAAAAGTTCCATAAGGACAAGTGAAAGTAGTTTTTCTCTATCTCCTGCTTTGCAATGAATATCTCAGAAATATCCCGAATAACCATCTAAGAAACAAGAATACTTATGTCCACTTAAACGCTTCAACATCCGAACTATGAATGGAAGTGGATGATGATCTTTCTTAGTATGATCATTTAGTTTTCTAAAATCAATGCACATTCAATAACTCAGAATATCTCTTGTCGGAATCCATTCATTCCTTTCATTTTCTTTCACCGTGAAACCTCCTTTCTTTGGTACCACTTGAGTTGGACTAACCCATTCACTATCTCGATATGGGAAATATTATCCCCATTTCTAATAGCTTAATGACCTCTTTCTTAACAATTAACCGCAAATTTGGGTTGAGGCGGCGCTATGCGGTTGAATACAAGGTTTAGCATCTTCCTTCGAATTATCTTATGAACGCAAATCTCATGGCTAATACCTCGAATATCGGCAAATCGTCCATCCAAAAGCTTTCTTATGCTTTTTCAACATTCTAAGTAATTGATCTTCTTGTTGCTCGATTAAAGATGATGAAATAATAACCGGTAATAGATTATCAGTTTCAAGAAAAGCATACTTCATATTTAAAGGTAGCGGTTTCAATTCCAGATTCTTAGGTGGATCTTCCAGTGAAGGTTTAAGAACTGGTCCTTCTAGTTCTAATTCCAAATACTTATGTCATGATGGTTTAAAAGTAAAACTTCCTTTATCTAGAGAAAGAATTATCTCTTTCATTTCGGTGTCTTTCTCATCTTCCTTATAGATAGATAGAGTTAAGCATTCTTCTAATCTGTCTTCAAAAGTTGGTGACTGATTATCATAGACAGAATGAATATCTTCTATAAAAGAACATGATTCTGGTGATCTGTATGGATGGTTCATAGCTTTGAAAATATTGAAAGTAACTTCATCTTCATTGACCCTCAGAATTAACTCTCCATTCTGGACATCTATTAAAGTTCTTCCTGTAGCTAGAAACGGTCGACCTAAGATAAGTGGCGCTGAATATCCTTCTTCCATTTCCATAACTACAAAATCTACTGGAAAATAGAACTTGTCTACTTTAACCAATACGTCCTCAATAATTCCTTTAGGATATTTAATCGATCTATCTGCCATTTGCAGAGTCATTTCGATCTTAAGTAAGATTTCCTATGCCTAGCTTCTTATATTCCTCATAAGACATGAGGTTTATACTAGCTCCAAGATCACATAAGACCTTCTTAAATGTAAATCCTCCAATTTCACATGGAATGGTAAAACTTCCGGAGATCTTTCAGTTTAGGTGGTAACTTATGTAGCAAAACTATGAGAACATTCTTCATTTAGGCATATATTCTCATATTCCTCTAGTTTTTCTTGTTTGTGATGAATATCTTTCGAAAACTTTCCATAAGCGGGCATACTAATGAGAGCTTCGATAATGGGATATTAACATGAATATGACGAAAAGTATCAAGGAAACGAGCATACTTCGATCGCTTTTAATCTTTTAATTTGATCTTTAGGTGGGTAAGGTAAAGATTCTAAATCTACGACCTTTGATCCTAAAGTCATTTTCTCTTTTCCTTTCTCCTTAAACCTTTGAGTATTACTTGATCGCCAAATATCATGATCTTGAGTTTTTTCTTTTAAGACATTCCCTGAATCAATCTCTGCTTCAGATTCCTTCAGTTCTTCCTGTTTTTCATCCTTGTTTTCATTATCCTCTATTCTAACATGTTCTTTGAACAAATTCCTTAAATCTTTATCCATGGGATCTTTCAAAATCCTAGGGATTTTTACCCATTTTTCACCTTCATTCTCAGGTTCCAAACTTCTATTCCTTTTCAAGAAATTTTCTATAATTTCTTCTTCCTCATCAGTGAATTCAATTTCATCTTTAGTTTCATCATTCTTTCCATCTAAATCATTTTCTACTTCATTATTCCCGAAGTTTTCTATTTCATTACTACCACAGAGTTTTCTACTTCTCGTAACTACGACATTTACCTCTCTTGGGTTTCTTTCAGTATTACTTGGTAATCCTCCAGGAGGTCTACTGTTGTTACGTTCACCTTCCCTACTCAAATGATCTTCCATATTCCTCAATGAGGCTTCTATCGTTCTCATTCTGGTATCATGTCCACTCATAGATGTTTTCATTGAACTCATATCCTTAGTGACTGTACCAATAGAAGTCATCATTGTTTCCATATTCTTAGCTTGAGTAGATACTACACCCATCATATTTTCCATTAGTTTTTCCCATTTTTCAACTCCTTCACAGTCGAGTTGAACTTTGAGTTACTGGTATACTTTGAGTGGTATGTTGAGGATAGGATCTAGGTAATGATTGTAAATTCTGATTAGATGTGTTTTCTTGATAAACTTGATTATTATTCATATTCCTATATGGAACTGGATATGGCGGTTGTCCTTGCTTACTAGGGTTTTCAGACCATCGATAAGTAGGGTGATCTCTTCTAATAGCATTAAACGAGTTTGAGTATGCATTGTTCAAATTCTATCTTTCTTTGAAAGAAAACTCACCTCCTCTCTTGAATATCCTGTTGGTTCTTCAATCCCTAATGGCATGTTATCCTGATTTGAGTATTCAGTTGGTGTACTATTTTCTGAACTTTGGTTTTTGTTAGATTGTAGGCCATCAAATTTCCTACTCAAATTTTCTAAATGTGCTAGAACTTCCGTATTAGATGTACATTCTCCTGCAAAAGCTACTTTTCTGGTGCTAGAACCGGTTTCCCACATTCTGTTATTTTTGGAAATCTTTTCTATAGCATCGTAAACTATTTGAGCTTCACTCATCATTAAAGAACCACCACATGCATGATCTACATCCGCACGTGAGTCTTTTCTTAATTTACGACAGAAAAGTTGAATTTGCATATCTAAGGAATAACCATGGTCGGGACAAGCTCTTAACAATTTTTAAATCTTTCCTGGCATTCCCGCGTTTCTTGAGATCCTTGTCTAAAGTTAGCAACCTCGACTTTTAATTCCAAATTTCGTCCAGGAGTGAAATATTGTTTCAGAAATTCAGTTTGAATCTCCTCCCAACTTGTAAGTGAATGATGTGGAAGAGACATAAACCAATCTCGGGCTCGTCCTTTTAAAGAAAAAGGAAACATAGTCATCCTCGTTAATTCCTTATGAGCACCTTGACTTTTGGCTGTGTTGCACAGTTCTTCAAAAAGATAGAGATGATGATGTGGATCTTCATCATCCTCTCCTAGAATTGGGCTCTTCGTCAATTAAACCAAAAAGATGAGATTTAATCTCAAAATTATTCGCTCCTTCATTGGGTAAAAGAATGGGATTATTATTCTGGTTTCTTCTTATGGTTTGATCACAGATAGGTCTCGGGTTTGGTGGGTTATTATGATTGTTCTGGTTCCGATTCTGATTATTTCTATTATTATTATTTTGATTATTAGGGTTAACAAGGTTCTGTCCATGCCCTGTGAGCATGTTCTAGCCCTTGTTCGGTGTTTCATCACCGATTTCGGCCATTCTCGTATTTTTGTTTGAAGATGATTCGTCAGGATTTCCCTGACTAGTATGACCTCGTTTACTCTCTACTCTTAACTGCCTTTCGTAAGTGTTTATGTCAGGCTTATAAGGAGTGAGTGGGGCCTTACCACTTCTGGTCATCAACTAACGAAAATAGAAAATAATCTGAAAATTGATAGTAGTAAAATTGGTAACTTACCTATAAGGTAAGTACCAACGAAAAATAAGATAGAAATGGGATAAGAAAAGTGTTGACTTATTCTCGAGAATTTTGAGCTAATACAAGTAGTAACCGAGACACGAAAAAAAGAAATTAGCGACGTTCCCGCAACGGCGCCGAAAAGCGGACGTGGCCTTTTCTAGTGCTAATACTACCTTAACCGACGAAGTATCGGGTCAAATCAGTAGTGCTAGTATGGTGAGTCGAGTGTCGAATCCTCGAGGAACTTGGTAATTCTTCTAAGTGTGGTTAAACACCAAAGAGTCATTATTAACTCGATCTAAACCGTAATTTTATAACACGTATCACTACTATTCTACTCAACATAAAATAAATGCGTAATTTAAAAGTTATTCTAATATAATATATATAGATATATAAATATATATAGATGTACATAAATTGTAAAATATATATATATAGATATAAATATATAGATACCAATATAATTTTATAGAACTAGCCAAAGTTTATATAATTGATTTATACGCTCTTTTCAGTGAATGGAATGTGCTCGATCTTTCCTTATCTATTAAGTCCAATTGAGTAAATGAAACGGTGCACTCCTGAGGTTAACAATTCCTCCTCACACGAGCGTATGAAATTGTCATATGTCATTGTCATCAGTTCAATCTCCACAACTGCCCCATGCTAATCTCAGTTAGTCTGAACAGGTACCGAGTACAAATCTACCCCGGATAAAAGAGGTTATTCCATTTGTCAAATGGCCGATGTTATTCAAAAGGCTCCGGTTGTCAGGCGGATCGATTTAACTTTCCGGTTTTAGTTTCAATTAAACAGTTGATTTTAACATTATTATGATCTCGAGCACAATTTTAATAAGATCCATCTTTCCCAAGACAAATCGCCCCGGGTAGGAAATAGGATTCCGTAGTCACGCTTTAGATGACGGCCAATTTTACCCTCCGGTTTTTCTATCTTTTTCTCATATCCTAACTTCTCCGGTCGGTTCATCGTTAGGTTATATGGTGCGATTCATCTTGGTTAATTACGTCAATCAATATTATCAATACGTTCTGAGAATAGAAAAAGATTCAATTAACACAATTTTAGTCAATTTTACTTAGACAGCATTCCTTTACCGAAAAGATCGAAATAAAACGATTACATAACTTTGGCTAGTTATTAGATCTAGCCTAATAACATTATAAAAAGATAAAAAAACAAACATAACAAACATAATTACTTAAGAAATTTTACCCGATTACAACTGTTGAATCAGAAGCTGTATTCTTCCGGATGTTACAACGACTTCAACAACACTGATCTTCTGATAATTTCTCGAGCATTATAACGATACTACTTTATTTATGGCATAAGGCCTATATACATACTACTACTAAGAAAAAGAGGTTAAGAAAATATATATTGGTCTCCTCCATGTGTCTGCAAGGCTGCTCTTCTTATAGGCAAGATTTCCAGGGCCGGATCGATCCGAGAAAGGGCCGGATCGATCCGGGAATAAAAAATCTTATCCCAGGATTATTCTCTGCAGGACCACATGCTGGATAATCATTATGTTTCCTCGGATCGATCCGAGGTAAATCCGGATCGATCCGGGTAGTTAATTTTCACATCTTGATCTGAAACTTGATAAAATCATAACTTGAGCTCTGGATCTCCAAATGACATAATTCAAGAAGCGTTGGAAAGCTCTTGAAAAGATCTATAACTTCCATGAAGGACTCTTCTTCAGAAAATGCCTTTTTGATGGGCCATTTGTTCGTCGAAAATATAATTCGATAATGGTGTCACGAACCATTGATCCACTTGAACTTTAAATCTCGTGGCACTTCCTTACTTCCTTCAAAAGATACGATTTTACTTCAAAAAGTGTCGTCACTCGGGTCTTGGTTTACCTAAGATCGTAAATAAAATACCAAAAATACCCTCAGAAATCGACCACGACACTCCGGTTATTATCCCGGTACAAAATTTATAACTTTTTATTACTTTTACTAGATTTTTATAGTATTTAGATTTATTCATAACTATTAATATTTTATAAGATTATCGTTATAATTTCTTATATTTTATATAAAAAGAGTCGATAACGTATATAAAACCTCGTAATTTTTATCATATAAATGTTATACATCAGTTGGCAGAGTTGCATGTTCATGAGATAGTCAGACTGCATGGAATACCAGTATCTATAGTGTCAGACAGAGATGCCCGCTTTACATCACGGCTTTGGGCAAGTTTACAGAAACAGATGGTTACTGAGTTACGATTGAGTTCCGCCTTTCATCCGCAAACCGATGTTCAATTAGAAAGAACAATACAAACGCTTGAAGATATGTTACGTGCATGTGTTTTGGAGAATAAGGGTGTGTGGAGTGATTGTTTGACTCTGACCAAGTTCGCATATGACAATAGTTATCACTACAGTATTGGTATGGCACTATATGGGGCATGGTATAGTCGCAAGTGTAGGTCACCTTTGTGTTGGGATGAGGTTGGAGAGAGATCAATGACAGTACCTGAGTTAGTACAAGTGACTGTGAGTAAAGTATCAACGGTTAGGGACAAGTTGAAAGCTGCTCAGGACAGACATAATGAGTGGGCAGATAAGAGAAGACGGCCACTACAGTTTGCAGTGGGTGACAAATTTTATCTCAAGGTAGCACCAACAAAAGTACATATGTTTGGTGAGAAATGGAAGCTTAGTCCGAGGCACATTGAACCTTTTGTGATCACTGCAGGAGTATAGGGGTGAACAAAAAATCACAACCCGACCCATTCCAACCTAATTTAACCTAACTCAACCCGCAATTGCAGGTTAAAAATGGATTTGGGTTGAGTTTGGTTTTAATATATTTTGACCCGCATCTTGTATGAGTTGTACAATAAAAAAACACATATGAACCCAACTCAACCCATATATATATATATATTAGACAATGAAAAATAGAATAGTATTTAACTTGTCATATATCAAGAAAGGCGTTTAAAGAAAATAGTAGTTCAACTATCATCTTGTTCTTTCCAAGATAGACATTTAAAGTATTTTCCATTCACTTAAAATGAAGGGTCATATATATATATATATATGTATATATATATATATATATATATATATATATATATATATATATATATATATATATATATATATATGGATATATATCATCTTGTTCAAACATATACAAGTTCAGTTATCATCTTGTTCTTCTAGTAATAGCATCCATATTTTCGTAGTATCATCGGTTCATCACATTTCTTCCGGCGACATCATTTCAAGGTAAATCAGAACTGAAAGCTTTCCGGAGAGTATTTTTGGCGGAAAAGTTTGGTTTTATCTCTTTTGTTTTTGTTCTTTTCTAAACCAATGGAGGACAATGGACCGTAAACTATGATGCTGATTTATTTTGGTTATTGGGTTACGGGTGATATAATTATGCTATATGTCTTTATTATATAACTTAGTTTTTATATGTTGAATATTTTTTTCATTCCGATGACTAAAAATTACTGAATCAATTAGTTATCACTAAGAGCATTAAAATCTATTGTCATTCTAACCCGCACTCAATCCGAACCCAACACGCATTTAATGAAACCCGCACGTGTGGGTTGAACTATGAATTGAGTTGAATATGGTTTCAAATTTTTAGAACCCGCAACATAAGGGTTGAGTTTGAGTTTTTATGAAACCCGCACGACCCGAATCATGTGCACCCCTAAGAGTAGGAGAGTTAGCTTCTCAGCTAAATTTGCCTTCACAGATGTGAAGGGTCACAATGTCTTCCACGTATCTATGCTCCGGAAATGTTTGGCAGAGCCGGAGAAGGTGTTGATGTGGAGCCGGATTTGATTGATGTGGATCTTAAGTATGAGGAACAGCCTACCAGAATCCTAGAAACTAAAGTGACAGAAGTCGAGGGTCAAACTGTTTGTTTGGTCAAAGTGCAGTCGACAAATCATACCAAGCAGAGTCAACATGGGAGAAGGAAGAGTTCATGCGGCAACATTACCAGAGCTCTTTTAAGCAGGTATGACAAATTTCGAGGACGGAATTTTTGAAGGAGGGGTGAATGTAATACCCCGACCCTACTTTATGTTCCGACCCAAGTTTGAACCGGAATGTACCCCGAAAAAATATATTCTTCAGTATGAATAATATAATTTGCTATATTTGGGATTTTACTCAAAATATGACAATTTAAGTAATTAACGGTTTCAGAAATATGAATAGCCATAACAATTTGTGTAGAAAAACACATACACACTTTTCTGCAAAATGCTGGAAATGGTTCTGCAAAATAGCAAGAACCCTAGAAATTATGAAAGAAAGGTAATTTATTGATTATTTTTCTTCGGTTTTTCATCTTGCATAATCATGCCTATCACATTCTTTATTTATACTAAACAAATGCTTAATCGTTCTAGGTTACAAAGTTTGAATTTTAGAGATAAACACACAGAAAGGATAAACACACAGAAATCTGATTTTTCATTTATCTGCCTGAATTATTTGAATCTTGCCTTATCTGTTCATTTGAAATTGCTGATGACGGGAAAATTCACTGTTATTATTATAACATTTCACCCCACTTCTGATACCATTTTGAGCATTTATGTATCTAATCAAGTCATTAATTCCTTAGATTTATCTAAATACGTAATTAGTAAGTATTATATAAAATATCGTATTTTTTTATCGTGTTTTTATAAGTTTTTGTACCGATTTTAGTAAATCGGAATGTCGTGTCAAGATTTACGTGGGTATTTGTGGTATTTTATTGCAGATGTATAAGCCAAGACCCCGAGAATCGACATTTTGAAGTATAATCATATCTCTGAAAGGATTTAGAGAGTGTCACGAGCTTAAGTGGTCAATCGAATTGCTTAAATGGTTAAGTGGTCAATCAAAGTGGTCAAGTGGCTAATCGATTCGATTTAGTGGTAATCAAATTATATCTTTGATGAACAAATGGCTCATTAAAACGGCATTTTCTGAAGAAGTGTTGTAATATCCCGATTTTTTGATAAAGGGCATTTCGGTCTTTGATAAATCGGAATATTATGTTCTCTTGTTTTAAAGGTTTTATAAAAGAAAAGGGGATAATTAAGGAATTTTAAGTAATTAGGAAAATTGGGATTTATAAAAAGGAAACAAATCCTAATTTAACCTAATCACTTTTGTCAAAAAAAAGAAGGGAGCCGCATATTTTGAGAGAGAGGCACGCAAGTTTAAAAAAGAGAGGAAGAACTTTCGATCCCCAGGCTTAATCCGTTGATCTTTTGGACGAGACATCTCAAGGGAAAAAGAATCACGCGACAAGAGGATCGTTTGGATATCAACCATCCTTAGAGCCGTTAACGTAAGTTCTCATCATCGTTCTTGTTTAGGGTTCGTTTTCAGCGTTCAACCTGCGTTTTTTTCTGTGTTTAAGCATCGTAGTAATCCTGTGGTGTCAATCGTTTATAGGCTCGGTGTTAAAAAGGTTTATCTTTTTCAAGTGTGGTTGCTTGGATCGTAGTAGCTTGCAAGAATCGAGGTAACGTGGTTTTCTTATCGTATGGCTAAGTTCTCGTAAGGTTGTAGGCAATCTTTTTGTACTTTTTCTGCTGTTTTATCTGTTAAAAATCGAGTTTTTGGGGTGCATGTGCGATGGAAATCGCAGGGGTTAAGTTGCAGAATTCTGGGAAATTCCCAGGTGGACGGGCGTCCGGTCCCTCTGCAAAGTGGACGAGCGTCCATTTCCCTTGGACGAGCGTTCAGGGTGAAATTTTGATACAGGATTGAATTGAGTTTGGATGAACGGGCGTCTGGCCTAATGGACGGGCGTCTGCTTCCTCTGCAAATTGGACGGGCGTTCGGACTTTCTGGACGGGCGTCCAAGGGGCAGTTTTTCATACAGGATGTGATGGCTTGAAGGTGGACGGGCGTTCGGTCTTCTGGACGGGCGTTCAGTCTGTTGGACGGGCGTTGGTCTGTGTCTCTAGTTTTCTATTGTCTTGTGATGTCAGCTTGCTTCTCAGGCTTTATAACATGATCTTTACTGCATAACCTTACGTGACAAAGCTCTGAACAAGCTTCTGGTGCGTTTAGTTCCGGCACCACATGGATTCCCTAAAAAGATGAAGTGTGGGACCACCGAAAGCTTCGGATTTGCCTTGTGCTTCGATAAGCTAGGGTTTATCGATGTCTGTGTAATTGCTAGGGCTTGTCCGTGTCTAGAGGTCTAAATGCGAGGGTAGGAAGTGTGAGGAGCTTACGAAAACACTTAAGTGGCTAGTTAAACATCTAATCAAGCGTATGTGTTAGACTAAAATCTTAAACATCATGCAATGCTTGGTAAGGCATAGTACAATATCGCGATGTGTCCTCGACCGGAGACAAAGTAGCTTGTACCACGCCGGTCAATCGATTGGCGGATAAAGCGTCTGGTGCACTCTGCCGGTCATCACACTATCGGGACTCGGATATTCCCGGGCTACTAGAGCGAGTCTCTAAGTAGGTTGCACCAGTTGTCCTAGTACATCCTATTACTAGGCGTAGTGCCCTTGTTATTCATGATGTAACAAACTTGAGCTAAGATAGATACCCTTGGAACCTCATGTTATGCAATGAACATAATATGATAGTTAGCTAGGTCTAATAACGGAAATGAATTAATAAAAGACGGTATTGCTTTTATTTCTTTATGAGGGCATGGTTGTATGCGATCTTCTACACGTTACTAAGTACTTTTGTACTTACCCGTTATGTTGTCTTTGTCTTTCCCTTTCCCAAAGAAGATGAGCAGTGTAGTTACGACGATGAGTTCTTTGGTGACGAGGACGTTTGAGTTGGAGTTTGAAGACTTAGATCTTTAGTTTGTTTCTTTTAAAGCAGTTGTTTCAAGTTTTGAATAATGTTGTTCTTCCTTTTGGATTGAATTATCTTTGAGATGTTTAGATCTTTTATTGGGTTTAGTTTTTCTTCACGCATTGATTACCGTATGTTTCGATCGTTTGGTTTTCCCGAGTTGTTGAGTTGTTTTATCTTCCGCGTCGTTTGATTTTTGATGGATGGCGTAAGGCTTGCATGTATTATTGAGTTTTTATTTGATAATATATGTGCGGCGCTCTTTCCGGATAAGGACTCGGTGTCGGAAACGGGCGTTACTGATTGGTATCGAGAGAAAGGTTTTCCTTCTTTGTGTAGGACTTGATTTTTCTTTAAGATAAGGTTAGAGCTTTAGTAACCCCTCTCTTTCTTGGCTCTGAGGATGGTGCTTACTAGAGGAGGAGCTAGTTAGTATAACGCCGAGGCGATAATACCCAGGACAAGTAATGCGAGAGACGGATTTTCTTGAGGTTGTGGTTCCGAGAAGGAGGAGGAGTGGACCAGGCTACTCAGATTCCTCCGGTCACTCAAGTGAGCAACCCGATCATGGTGGGAATCAAGGACCAAGTAATTACTGTTGAAAGGTCGAGTGGAACAAGCGGGTCCTTCAAGGTTTAGCACTCGCGTGCAGTTTACATCATTCCAAGGACCACCACTTGGACCGGGTTGGGACTTTCTAACCCACCGGCCGATCGAGTTCTTGATTATCCACAGCATCCATGTTTCCGTCTACACCATTGAGTTTCACTCCTCGGCCGGCGATTCTACCTCCACCACCACCTAGATCGAGTTCTTTCAGCTTTTGGCTGCTACACCAACCCTTGTGAGAGTTATCGAGAATGCCCCACCGATGCAATGAAGCAGTTTTATTTGGCGATTTGGGGGTTATGATAGACCAATAGGCCCAGTATGAGAAGGTGAAGAAGCATAGGTACCGAGTTCTTCGGTAATGTTGAGCCAGCCAGTTGAGACTTGTGGCCGTCGTTTTGAAAAGGCATGCGAAAACATGAGGGCCCAGAATCTGAATGGGCTCGGTTAGCGATATCCTTGTTGGCGGTGTCTGAGAGAGTTGGATGGAGTCTTATGAGCAAGCTAATCCTAGAATCACAGATTGGGCGGTATTCAAGGATTTGTTCTATCGAGAATACTTCCTAGAACGGCACAAAATGCAAAGGCCAACGAGTTTCGAGCTTAAAACAGGAAGAAATACTACTGGTGACACAAGATGCTCGCGAGAAATTTCACGAGTGGGCGATTCTACCCGAGATTATGAAGAGTGAAGAAAAGAAGATAGACAAGTTTATGGAAGGGTTGTCACGAGGGTGGCAAAAGGTATGCTTGGAGATAGACCGACGAGTATGGCAAGTGTCATGGATAGAGCATTGACCAATGAAAGGTTTGCCAACAGGCCGACAGTTGTAGTTGGGGACAAGAGGCCATTCGCAAATTTTCAAGGAGGTAGTAGAGGGGCGCCACAGCAGAATGTTAAGAAGACAGGGAGTTCAGCAACGAGGAGTTCGACAAGTGGAACACCACCGGTTTGTGCTAAGTGTAACAAGGCACATTCAGGAGATTGCATGGCAGGTAGCACGAGTTGTTTCCACTGTGGGGAAGTGGGACATTACTCGGGCGTGTCCTAAGAAGTTATCACAGGGGCAATCGAGGCGGAGGATTTGAGGTAACCAAACGGGGCAATCGCCTACAGTGTATGAACCGATTCGTGTTTTTGCAACTGATGCAGAACCAGAGGAGCTAGATGACCTTGTGGTGACAAGTACTTTTTCAGTGTTTGTGTTTCTTATAAATATTTAATATGATATAAGCGCGCATGATATTACATATTTATACGTAAATTGATTCACTTTTAGGTACCATAATCATAGATAATCTAGCGATTTCACTCTGTTTTTGATACCGGAGCTTGAGGAACTTTGTTTCTCCAAGGATAGTTAAGAAGTTAAACCTACCCCTTAAGGAGTTGGAGAGACCTTTGAGTATAACCACCCGTTGGGCGAGTTACTAGATGTGCTCAAGTCACACCCTCGATCGACATTAGAGTTGGGACTTACCAAAGGCCGGCATGCTTTGACGGTGTTGGGTTTCTCGGACTTTGATGTTATCTAGGCATGGGTGGTTGTCTAAGAACCATGTCTATTTGGATTGCAAAGGCAAGAGAGTAATCTTTAAAGTTCCAGGAAAATCAGCTAAGACCTTTGAGTACCGTATACAAGCCTAGCAAGAAACAACATCCGATCATCTCGTGATTAAAGCCTTAAAAGCCTTGAGCGCGGGGTTGCCAAGGTTTTGTTGTTTATGCATTAGACAAGGAAAAGCTCAAACCCGAGTTAGGAGAGACTCGTGTAGTTAAGGACTTTCTGAAGTTTTTCCGGAAGATTTGCCGGGACATATGCACGATAGGGCCATAGAGTTTGAGATCGAGTTGATCGCGGGAGCTTCACCATGAGCTAAAGCACCATACGAGGATGGCACCGGTGAGTTGAAAGAGTTGAAGATTCGACTTAAGGAGATGTTAGAGAAAACATCATCCAACCAAGTACATCACCGTGGGAGCACCGGTTTTGTTTGTAAAGAAGAAAGATGGGAGTATGCGCTTGTGCATCGACTACAGAGAGTTAAATAAACTGACGATCAAGAATAAGTACCCTTTACCAAGGATTGACGATCTGTTCAGCCAGTTGCAAGGTAAGAAGGTGTTCTCTAAGATTGATCTTAGGTCCGGTTACCATCAGTTGAAGATCAAGGTGTCAGATATACCTAAGAAATGACCTTGATCGAGTATGGACATTATGAGTTTTTGGTCATGCCGTTTGGACTCACTAATGCTCCATCGAAATTCATGGACCTAATGCAAAGAGTTTTCATGCCTTATCTCGACAAGTTTGTGATAGTCTTCATAGACGATATCTTGGTATACTCTAAGGATGAGGAAGAGCATGAAGAACATCTAAGGATAGTACTACATACCTTAAAGGAGAACAAATTGTATGCCAAGTTTTCGAAGTGTGAATTTTGGTTAGACCAAATTAGTTTTCTTGGGCATATAGTTTCAGGAGAAGGTATTAAAGTGGATCCAAAGAAAGATAGATCTTTGTTTCTAAGTGGCCTAGACCTACGTCGATGTGAGAGAAAGAAGTTTCTTGGAGTCTAGCAGGTATTACCGGAAGTTTGTAAAGGATTTCTCGAAGATAGCTACACCTCTTATGAGACTTACTCGGAAGAGCGTCAAGTATGAGTGGGTGATGAATGTGAGGAAGCCTTCGGACTTTGAAAGAAAAGTTGACCACGGCTCTGTGTTGGCGTTACGGAGGTTTTGATAATTATGGCGTTTATCTGGATGCCTCGGGTCAAGGTTTGGGTTGTGTTTTGATGCGATCGGAAAGGTGATTGCTTATGCGTCTAAGCGACTAAAGGTGCATGAGAAGAATTACCCTACACACGACTTGGAGTTGGCAGCAGTGGTGTTTGCTCTGAAGCTTTGGAGACACTATTTGTATGGTGTCAAGACAAGGATCTTCACGGATCATAAGAGCCTTAAGTTCTTCTTTACTCAGGAGAATCTGAACATGAGACAAAGAAGATGGTTAGAGTTTGTGAAGGACTACGACTTGGACATTCAATACCACCCGGGTAAGGCGAATGTCGTGGGCGATGCACTTAGCCGGAGAGCGGTTAATGCTATCACCACCTTACAAGAAGTTGTGGATCGAGTTGGATAGAATGCAGATTGAAGTGGTTGGCGCGAAGGATGAAGACCAGTTTATGGCGCCATTGATGGCGAGTCGATCTGCTAGATGAAATACGGTTTAAACAAGATAAGGACCCAGTGATGGTTAATTTGAAGCGTGTGGCCGAGAAAAACCTCTGATGGGTTATCGGTTGGACAAGAGTGGTTATCTTTGGTATGGAGACCGTTTGTGTGTACCAGATGTGGATGGTCTAAGAGAGAAGGTTATGGATGAGGCTCACAAGATTGCTTTTGCGGTTCATCCCGGAGCCACTAAGATGTATAGAGATCTCAAGGAAAGATCTTGGTGGCACTGGTATGAAGTTAGGGATCGCGAGTTCGTGGCGAGATGCGATACATGTCGAGAGGTGAAAGCGAGAACATAAAAGGCCGGGAGGTTTCTTTGAAACCTTTGGAGATACCGGAATGGAAATGGGAGAATATCACGATGGATTTCATCACCGGTTTGCCTAAGGCGAAGAAGCGGTCATGACATGATTTGGGTGATTGTGGATAGACTTACCAAATCAGCCCATTTCTTGCCGTGTAAGGTAGACATGCCTATAAAGAAGTTCGCTACTATGTACATCGACAATATAGTGAAGCTTCATGGTGTGCCTTTATCTATTGTATCCGGCGAGGATAATAGATTCATCGATCGCTTTTGGAAAGGTCTGCGAAAGCTTTTGGAGCAAGGCGATTTGAGTCTGACGTTTCACCCTCAGGCGGATGGGCGATCCGAGAGAGCGATTCGCACTCTTGAGGATATGCTTAGAGCTTGTGTTTTGGATGCCGGAGGTTCATGGATAGATTACCTCAACTTGGCGGAGTTTGCTTACAATAATAGTTACCACGCAAGTTTGGGAATGCCACCTTTTGAGGCCTTGTATGGTAGGAAGTGCAGGACTCCACTTTATTGGGATGAAGTAGGAGAGAAACACATCACGGGGCGGAGATGGTTCAAAGCAAGCCAAGGAGAAAATCGAGATGATAAGGAAGAATCAAGAAAGCCGCACAAGATCGCCAAAAGAGTTGGGCCGATGTTAGAAGGAGACCGCTAGAGTTCGATGTTGGGGATGAGTTTACCTTCGGCGTCTCCAATGAAGGGGTGTCAAGAGGTTTGGTCGGAAAGGAAAGCTAAGTCCAAGATCGTAGGACCTTTTGATATCATCGAAAGAGTTGGGAAGTTGGCTTATAGACTACGGTTGCGAGAATCGATGTCTAGAGTCCACAATGTCTTCCACGTATCAATGCTTAAAAAGTGTTTATCAAAAGTGGATGTGGAATCGAGATTGATCCGGAGTGTTACAAGACAACCTATCTTACGTGGAAAGGCCGATCAAGATTACGGATAGAAAGGAAAGGATGATCAAGAGGCGAATGATTCCGTTAGTGTTAGTGCAATGGAGCAACCATGCACCGACGGAAGCCACCTGGGAGTGTGAAGCGGATATGTTGGGCGAGTTCCCGAGTTCCCCATCTTCCAGGTATGTTCTAGTTTCGAGACGAAACTCCTCTTAGGGGAGGAATGTAATATCCCGATTTTTGATAAAGGGCATTTCGGTCTTTGATAAATCGGAATATTATGTTCTCTTGTTTTAAAGGTTTTATAAAAGAAAAGGGGATAATTAAGGAATTTTAAGTAATTAGGAAAATTGGGATTTATAAAAAGGAAACAAATCCTAATTTAACCTAATCACTTTTGTCAAAAAAAAGAGGCCGCATATTTTGAGAGGAGGCACGCAAGTTTAAAAAAGAGAGAGGAAGAACTTTCGATCCCCAGGATTAATCCGTTGATCTTTTGGATGAGACATCTCAAGGAAAAGAATCACGCGACAAGAGGATCGTTTGGATATCAACCATCCTTAGAGCCGTTAACGTAAGTTCTCATCATCGTTCTTGTTTAGGGTTCGTTTTGCGTTCAACTGCGTTTTTACGTGTTTAAGCATCGTAGTAATCTGTGGTGTCAATCGTTTATAGGCTCGGTGTTAAAAGGTTTATCTTTTTCAAGTGTGGTTGCTTGGATCGTAGTAGCTCGCAAGAATCGAGGTAACGTGGTTTTCTTATCGTATGGCTAAGTTCTCGTAAGGTTGTAGGCAATCTTTTGTACTTTTTCTGCTTGTTTTATCATTAAAAATCGAGTTTTTGGGGTGCATGTGCGATGGAAATCGCGAGGGTTAAGTGCGAGTGCAGGAAATTCCCGGGTGGGCGGGCGTCGAGGGATTCGGACGGGCGTCCGGTCCTCAAAAGTGGACGGCGTCCATTTCCCTTGGAGACGAGCGTCGGTGAAATTTTGATCTGAGATTGAATTGAGTTTGGATGAGCGGGCGTCGGCCTAATGGGCGGGCGTCTGCTTCTCTACAAATTGGACGGGCGTTCGGACTTTACGGGCGGGCGTCAAAGGGCGATTTTCATCTGAGATGTGATGGCTTGAAGGTGGGCGGGCGTTCGGTCTTACGGGCGGGCGTTGATCTGTTGGACGGGCGTTGATACGTGTCTCTAGTTTTCTATTGTCTTGTGATGTCGACTTGCTTCTCGGGCTTTATAACATGATCTTTCTTGCATAACCTTACGTGACAAAGCTCAACAAGCTTAGTGCGCGTTAGTTCCGGCACCACATGGATTCCCTAAAAGATGAAGTGTGGGACCACCGAAAGCTTGGTTTGCCTTGTGCTTGATAAGCTAGGGTTTATCGATGTACGTA
This sequence comes from Gentiana macrophylla, assembly GCA_026214975.1. Taxonomy (NCBI): domain Eukaryota; kingdom Viridiplantae; phylum Streptophyta; class Magnoliopsida; order Gentianales; family Gentianaceae; genus Gentiana; species Gentiana macrophylla. The sequence goes on from CM047806.1 coordinate 52,392,136, forward strand.
TAATTGCTAGGGCTTGTCCGTGTCTAGAGGTCTAAAATGCGAGGGTAGGAAGTGTGAGGAGCTTACACGAAAACACTTAAGTGGCTAGTTAAACATCTAATCAAGCGTATGTGTTAGACTAAAATCTTAAACATCATGCAATGCTTGGTAAGGCATAGTACAATATCGCGATGTGTCCTCGACCGGACAAAGTAGCTTGTACCACGCCGGTCAATCGATTGGCGGATAAAGCGTCACGGTGCACTCTGCGGTCATCACACTATCGGGACTCGAGATATTCCGGGGCTACTAGGCGAGTCTCTAAGTAGGTTGCACCAGATTGTCCTAGTACATCCTATTACTAGGCGTAGTGCCCTTGTTATTCATGATGTAACAAACTTGAGCTAAGATAGATACCCTTGGAACTTCTCTCATGTTATGCAATGAACATAATATGATAGTTAGCTAGGGCTAATAACGGAAATGAATTAATAAAAGACGGTATTGCTTTTATTTCTTTATGAGGGCATGGTTGTACGATCTTCTACACGTTACTAAGTACTTTTGTACTTACCCCGTTATGTTGTCTTTGTCTTTCCCTTTCCCCAAAGAAGATGAGCAGTGGTTACATTGATGAGTTCTTTGGTGACGAGGACGTTTGAGTTGGAGTTTGAAGACTTAGATCTTTTAGTTTGTTTCTTTTAAAACAGTTGTTTCAAGTTTTGAATAATGTTGTTCTTCCTTTTGGATTGAATTCTGGATGTTTAGATCTTTTATTGGGTTTAGTTTTTCTTCACAGCATTGATTACCGTATGTTTGATCGTTTGGTTTTCCCGAGTTGTTGAGTTGTTTTATCTTCCGCGTCGTTTGATTTTTGATGGATGACGTAAGGCTTGCATGTATTATTGAGTTTTTATTTGATAATATATGTGCGGCGCTCTTTCGGATAAGGACTCGGTGTCCGGAAACGGGGCGTTACAAGTGTCCTTAATGAAAGTTGTAAATCTTTGAAATATCTTTCCAACGCATTTTGAATCACGTCAATCGGACTTCTACAACTCAAGTATCATTAAGTCAAGTGGTCAAGTGGCTAATCGATTCGATTTAGTGGAAATCGAGAAATATCTTCGACGAGCGAATGGCCCATCAAAAAGACATTTTCTGAAGAAGAGTCCTTCATGAAAGTTGTAGATTTTTCAACGAGCTTTCCAATGCCTCTTGAATCATGTCATTTGAAGATCCAAAACTCAAGATATGAATTTTTAAAGTTTTATTCCAAAATATAAATTTTTATCCTGAATTTGGGGGGATGAATGTTATGATGATTCCGGCTGGTCCGGCCCTTACCCGCCCAGATCCGGCTGGGAGAATTTCACCTATATAATGAGCTTGAGATCTGGCGAGCGGGTGCACCATTATATATATATATATATATATATATATCTATCCTTCTTATTTTCTTTAGTTTTAGGTTGTAAATAAGGCCTTATGCGAAATAAATTTAGTAATATTAGTATCGTTGTAATGCTTGGGCAGATTATCGAAAGATCGTTGTTGTTGAAGTCGTAACTATTTCCGGAGAATACGGTCTCGAATCAACAGATTATGTCTGAAATGATTTCAAGCAATCATATGATGATGAGAGGCTAAAGCACGTTGGAACAAGCTCTGTGAAACCAATTCTTAGCAACATCTTGATTTCGAATTTGGATTATCTTGTAAGTTTTAATAAAAATTGTATCTTTTCTATGTTTTGATTGTTGTTATGCAATTTATATCGAGAGATGGTTCTTTGTTTGATGTTTAACGTTTGACAAAGTCGTTGTTAAACTAGATCACCATAGGAAAGTTTGGATCTTTAACCTATATATAACGAGAGTTGTTAGGTTGATATCTAGATTGCGAAATTGAAATAATTTCACACCTTTGTTATGAAAGCGTTAATCTTTAAAATCGAAAGATAAGAGATTAATAGACGAATTTCTAAGATATTAGAAATTCATACCCACGATAGGTGAATCACAATTTTTGTTAAATCACCACAAGATAATCTGGAGTAGAAATTGAGGGTTGCGGGAATCGGTGGATCATTGCTTGTTCGTTGTTAAATTAATTGAGAAAAATCGTTTGTGCTGTTTTGCTTCGTTTTCATCGTAGTAATTGTAGCAAGTTTATAATTATAGTTTTAGTTATAAAATATGAACAACTTAGTTAGTTCGGTTCGTAATTATCTTTCCTGGCTTTAGATCTTTGATCTTCTGTCCAGTTTATTTTTGTTGTTTTCGTTTTTAGTTTTGTTTTGTGTAAATTTTAGTAATAATAATAGTTGTGACAAGGTTAGAAAAATTATTAAGAACTAGATAAACCTCGATTCCTTGTGGATCGACTCCGGTTTTTAATCGCTATACTACGATCCCTGCACTTGGGGTAAACCGGATTTATTTATTACTTGTTTGTTTTGCTTTGCTATAAAATCTGAGACAATTGCAACGGCCACTTGAGCATTTGATTGTGTCTGTTGTTGAGCTTTATCACCCCCTTCAAACGAGGCCGGGGTTGGAGGCCAAGTTTGTGACATAGCTGTTGGAAGGGAACCTTAGGTAGTGCTTTAGTAAAAATATCTGCCAATTGTGCAGAAGCGGGTACAAGTTTTGGGTTGATGGCCATAATGATAATCCAACTCAATGTGTTTACTGCGAGCATGGAACATTGGGTTGATGGCCATATGTAGTGCACTGAGATTGTCTGAGAATAGGATAGGAGTAGAAGATAGGGAAATGTGTAATTCCTGTAGTAAATAGGTGAGACGGGTAATTTCTGCAGCTGTGTGTGCCATGGCACGATATTCAGCCTCTGAACTTGATCTTGAAACTGTTGGCTGCTTTTTGGCACACCAAGAAATGATATTAGGTCCAAGGAATGTGCAATATCCTGTAGTAGAGCGTCTGGTGAACTGACAACCTGCCCAATCTGCATCTGAAAAGGCCACTAAGGAAGGCCAATATGTATCTGTGTGAGTGAAAGCCGCAGAGTAGTTGTAGAGGCTTTATGGAGGGTCATCTCAAGTTCTAGAGTGACTTTGACATATCTTAGTACTCTGTGGACCAAAGTGAGATGAGTATAGGTGGGTTGTTGCATAAATTGAAAGACATAGTTGACACTGAATGAGATGTCAGGCCTTGTGAATGTAAGGTATTGCAGGGCACCCACAAGACTTCTGTAATAAGTAGGATCCTGTAACTGTGCTAACTGTTGTTCTGATGCTTCTGCTTCCTTATGCTTGAGGGATAGAGGTGTCCTCATAGGCTTGCATTCCAACATTTGAGCTTTGTCTAGAATTGTTGTTGCATAGTGTGTCTGATTAAGATGCAATCTTGAGGAATTATGGTGAACCTGTACTCCAAGAAAGTGATGGATGAGCCCTAGATCCTTCATAGAGAATTCCTTGCCGAGGAGGTTGATAAATGACTCCAAGAGTTTAGTGCTAGAACCTGTGAGAAAAATATCATCCACATACAAAATGAGGACTAGTGTCCCATGATTAGAATGATAATAAAACAATGAAGGACCAGAGAGACTGCAATTGAAACCATATTGAATGAGGAAAGTGTTGAACCTGTCAAACCAAGCCCTAGGGGCTTGTTTCAACCCATAAAGGGCTCTATCTAGTTTGCATACATGATATGGGAATGAGGGATGTGACATTCCTGGAGGTTGAGTCATGTATATGTCCTCTGAGATATGACCATGTAAAAAGGCATTCTTAACATCTAATTGCTTGATAGTCTAGGATTTGTGTAAGGAAATACTGAGAACAACCCTAATAGTGCTAGGTTTCACAACTGGTGAATAGGTTTGACTGTAATCAACACCATCTATCTGACTCTAACATTTTGCTACAAGTCTAGATTTCAGCCTTTCCAGGGTACCATCTGGTTTAAGTTTAGCTTTAAAAACCCATTTAGACCCTATAACATGCATGCCTGGGGTTCTGGGTACTAGATGCCAGGTATGATTATGAGATAATGCATCTAATTCTTCTTGCATTGCTACCCTCCAACCTTCATGTTTGAGGGCAGACTTCACAGACCTTGGTTCTTTGGGAATACTTAGGAGTATGGTAGTGAGAGCATACTTAGGATTAGGTTTAAATATGCCATGATGAGCCCTTGTTGTTATTTGAGGGGAATTTGGTGTTTCAAAGGAATCTGATGCTTCTTGTCCTGAAGAAGTAGTGGAAGGTCGTGATGAGACATCAGGGAAGTAATGAGGTAGTATGGGTGACCTTGGTGAGACTGGAATAGGATCAGGTAATGCTGATGTAGATTCATCTTGTGGTGATGGTTCTGAGAAGGTATTATGGGATATGGTTTCCTTAGAATGTGGAATAGATGTTTGTGTTGGTTCAAGTGCCAACTGCTGATCAATCTCTATTGTGCTTGTATTTGATGAGGGATCTGTATTAGAGGGACTGGTTTCTGGGTTTATTGAGTCTATAGAGGGGGTCCAAGAATAAAAAAAATGGTGTAAACAGTGTTGGTATTAAAGGAGGCTTGGTTTTATAGGGTAAGCCAGTGTCATCAAAAGTTACATGTCTAGACATAAAGAATTCCCTTGTCGGAGAATGAAAACACTTATATCCTTTATATTGGGTGTTATACCCTACAAAAACACAAGGAAGGGATTTTGGATCAAACTTATGCTTCCTAGTGTCCCATGTATAGGGGTAGCACCTGCTACTAAAAACTTTTAGGATAGAATAGTCATGTTGAGTGTTATAAAGAACAAGATAAGGGGATTTTATGTTTAAGGTGGAGGTTGGCAATCTGTTGATAAAAAATATAGCTGAAGCAAAAGCTTCTACCCATAAAAAGAGGGGTAATCTATTGTGAAAAAACATGGTGAGACCTAACTCTCTTATGGTCCTATGTCTTCTTTCTACTGCACATTTCTGTTGTGGTGTATGGGGGCAAGAGATCAAATGTGTTATACCAGTTAATAAACTCCCCTCCCCCATCAGAATGAATTCATTTTATGTGATCATTAAATTGCCTTAAAATATAACTTTCAAAGTTAAAGTATACATTTGTGAAATCAGATTTATGTTTAAGAGGCACCAACCACATATACTTAGAAAAATCATCAACAAAAGTAACATAATATTGAATTTACTAATTGACTCAATAGGGGTAGGCCCCCATAGGTCACAATGTATCAAATCAAACGTATAAGAACTAGAATGACTAGAATAACTAAATGGGAGTTTGCTGAGTTTGCCAAGTTGGATACTTTCACACAAATGCTCCTGTTTATTATGCCCTATAACCTCTATAAGGCCTTTATTTTGGAGAACTTGAACTGTAGGAAACTGAACATACCCTAAATGTTGGTGCCATAATTCTGCAGATCCTGCTTTGCAAAATGCACCTGTGGTGTACCAGATCGAACATATAATTCCCTTCTAAGGGCCCCCTTCAAGAGAACCTGTTTTGTCACCTTGTCTTTTAATACAAAGTCAGAGTTAGTGAAAACACACTCAACAGAGTGTTGATTTGACAATTGGCTAACTGAGAGTAGGTTCCTTTGGAGATTAGGTACATATAGTACATTTATTACAAATACAGGTGATGTAGTTGTAGGTAAATGTAGCTCTCCTATGCCTTGAATGGGCACTTGTGTACCATCTCCAATAAGAACATACTCTGAACCTAAATATGGGGATATATTATGAAGTATATGCTTGTTACCTGTCATATTATTAGATGCTCATATGTCCATGATCCATTTTATCTCAGCTATTGTGTTGTCTAGTGTGAGGGCAGACAGGGCATGTGGGATACCATCATTTTGAGTCTGCTGTTTGGAGTTCCACCGGCAGATTTTTGTCACATGTCCTATAATTCCACAACACTGGCATGTCTGATCCTTGCATTGCTCCCTTTCAGCTTTTGTCATTCTCCTGAATACCTGTCCTCTAGATTTCCCTTGATTGTTGTTGTTGGCAGGTCTGGAGGAGGGCTGTTGTGCTGGAAATCCTCTTCCTGTTGAGTTGAATCTGGTATTGTTGTTGGAGTTTGCCTGTTGGGGAGTCCTTTGACCATAGAAGGCCATGTGGGCTAGATGATCTGGTTCCTTGTTCATTGAGAACAATGTCCTCCTTTGATCTAGACTCTGAAGTTGAGAGACCAGTTCAAAGTAAGTAGGTCTTAGGGATTTTAGTATAATGGTGGTGAAGGTTTCGTATTCTGACCCCAAACTGGTAAGTAGGTAGTACACTTTCTCAGGATCTGTGATTGTTTGCCTATGGCAGCCAAACTATCACAAAGGCCTTTGAAAGCCCTGACATGTTCACTGATGGTCTTCTCTTCTATCTTCCTTAGATAAGTACTTTGCTGCCTGAGATTAAACTCTCTTTCTTGTGAATCTTGAGCATAGGAGTCCTTTAGGGCATTCCATACTGCATGTGCAGTATCCAGACCAATGGCCAGCCCTAAAGATTCCTCAGATATTGTTCCCTCAGCATCCTGTCAGATTTCTTCCATGAGGTGTATTCTGGATTTTTTGTTTTTGCAGTGACTTCACTGCTGGCTGTTCCTGAAGTCACACCTATGGTAGATTCTGAACTTGCTTTTGGTGTGATGAATTCTGAAGGTGCATGGTCACTATTTGTGAGATGTCCTCCTAGATCTTGGCTTTCTGCTAGGGCCAAGACCTGTTCTCGCCATAATGGATAATTTTTGGAGTTTAGTTTTAAGCTAATGAAGTTTGCTACGTTGATGGACAGAGTTGTCATGGTGTTTATTCAACAATGGCTCTGATACCATGTAGAAAAACACAAAACACACACATACTTTTCTGCAAAATGCTGGAAACGGTTCTGCAAAATAGCAAGAACCCTAGAAATTATGAAAGAAAGGTATTTTATTGATTTTTTTCTGTTGGTCCCGAGAGAAGGTGAAACTATAGTCGAGAGGGGGGGTGAATGACTATAGTGGAGTTTCAAAACTTTTCTTATATTTAAAAGCTTTTAGGCGGCGGATAAGTCCGCTTCTTACTATGTTGTTTTCAAATCGGTGTAGACGATCCACGGATATAAGTTATGATGTAGGCTAAATAAATAAATCTTTGTAAAGTAAATTGCGAAAATTAAATTGACACAAGGCTTATAGTGGTTCAGGGTGGTGTAATCCCTTAATCCACTCTTCTCCTGTGATGATTGGAGGAATTCACTATTGTTTTCACGAGATACAATAGTATGATTGTCCTTGGCTTCCCAAGCTTCACAATTTACAAGACTATCACTCCTTGATCGCAATGACTTGATGATTCAGTCTTCCTTTTCTTGTTCCTTAAGATTAAGATCCTTCAACGGCTATCACAGATTCAACTCCTTCTCAGTTGCCTCACGATTCGATTTGCTTCAGTTTGATATGAATGTGATTCACACACTTGCTTGATCAATCTCAATTAGTATGACTTTGTAGTTACGATACTTGAGTTGATCACTAGATATGTCTTTGTAATTTCGAGAGAGAGGCTTTTCAAATTGTGAGTTTACGCTTGATTTTTCTTTCTTGATCGTTATTTTCTTTTCATGTCAATGCCTTCTATTTATAGCCTTGAATAACCTTGGTTTTTGAAATTCCGTCCGTTGGCTATATTAATGAGGGAATAACCCTTGATTTTATTCTTGATTCCCCCTTAATTGTATTCTCCTTGATTTTAGTGATCGGTTTCTTCAAACGTATAGCAGAAAATCCGTCCTTGATTGATCCTTTAATGATTTGTGCATTTAATGCATGATCTTCTGAATCTTCATCGTATATCAAATCTGATCTTGTAAATGTCTCTTCGCCGTTTTTAGAACGGTCGAGTGAGCCTTCTGACTTAGCCGTTAGTTCTTTCTTTGCTGTTTTGATTTCTCTTTGCCGAAAGTCAGTTTACTCAGCCGATTCACTGTTTACTTCTTTGTTCTAGTTTTTGGAGAGTCTTTGTACTTCACTGATCCTTGATTTGGGTGAGATCAGTGTACACCATATTTGAACATTGAGTTTCATCACTTAAAACATAACTTAGACTTATCCAAGGTCATCACAGACTTCCTTGGTTATAAGTCAGACCATAATGTCTTCATACTTCTCTGCTTTGGTGCTTGGTGGCTTCACTATCTTTGAATATCATTCTTGCTTTTCCGTCCTACCAACTAGTACAATACTTGTCTGACTTAACTTATACAACTTGTCAGACTCTAAGTAAAGACTTATACAGAGAATTCTAACTTATTTCAGGCTTGCTATAACAAATTAGTATGGCCATCATCAAAACATAATAGAATGTTCCTAACAATTTCCCCACTTTTGATGATGCCAAAACCTCATAAGCTTTGAACATAAGTAATCAAAATTTTCATAATACACAACAAATTAAAAGTTCAACAATTTTATTCTTCCATCATAGGGCAATAAGATATTGCATCTTTTATTTAAGTGAACAAAGGCAAATGATAAGATGAATTGAATTGAATTAAGCAATTAGCTGGTTTACTTCTTCATTTCTTCAAACTCGATGCCCTTGCCTTTGTTGTCCTCGCTTTGCTGCCCTTTCTTTTCCATGGAGCTTTCCACCTTTCCTTTCCCACCGGGACTCTCGTGCTTTGAGTTACCTTCCCCTTTGTGGCGACATCAAAACGTGCCTCAAGGTCTGCAATTGCCGCGTCAGATTCAGGGAGAGGCCCATACTTTCTCTCCAGTATTTTGTTGTTGGCTTCACCAACTTTGATGAGAAAGTCCAGTTGCTTGCCAGAATGCTCCATGATCTCATCCAGATGCTGAATTTTGGATGTGTGAGCATTGAGGGTGTCCACCAATGGCTTGAGATTGTTGTCAACCGTCTCTGCATGGAATTCAAGATTGGTTTGGACATGGTGAGGATGAGGTGTTGTAAGTTGCAAATTAAGTTTCCTTGTCTCTCCATGACCTCATCTTGGATTTTGATATGGTGATGAGGGCCTCAATCTTGTGATTGAAGGAGGTTGCTTCACTCCTTAAAGCGCTCTTGATTTTGCTCTTTGTAGTATTGCCTTTCTATGTCCACAATGAGGGGTTGAATGTCAGATTGAAAACTCTTTCTGGATCAATTTCTTCCAGTGCCACATGGGCATTCTCTTCACCCTCATCACTTTCATCCTCATCATCTTCACCTTGCTTCTCCTTACTTTCTACTTGACTTCTTGCTCTTCCTTTTCCTCTCTTCCCTTGCATCTTGTGTTTCTTCTTTTTCTTCCATCTCGCTCTTGTTCTCGCCTCATTAGACACGGGGTCATTTAGAGGTTGTTGTTGAGTGTGGATCGCTTTCATCTACCACTTGGTCCCCTTGTGCAATTGTAGGGAGTTGACAAGTTCGGGCCGAGTGAGCTTTATCACCGGCTCACTTGGTCGGTTGTCAACTTTGCCTATCCTTTTGAAAAGCACTTCCTGGAGAGTCGAGTTCATCATCGAAATCCCCAAATCTTCTTGATTTGTTTCGGGATTTCCTCCTTCCAGTGGTCATCCTCGACTCATCCCTTCATCTTGTATCTCCTCCTCATCGGATGAGGTGAGGTCAGTATCCTTCTTCACCTTCTTCCGGTAGGTGACTCCTCTGGCTGCGTTTCTTCTTACTGCTTTGTGTGTCATCACCGATTGTCACAGCTCATCCAAATTGTTTGGTGTCGAGCATATTGGTCTCCTCTTGTGCCTTTTGAGATCTGGTTCTTTCGTCCCACTCCCGATCTACGCCTTGAGTTGTTTTCTTTTGCTCCCGGCTATGGGTTTGGGTTTTAAGGAAGCCTTGATGTAAGTAAACATCGTCTTGGATTTGTGTGGAGGCGCAAATTTGTGGGTCGTACTTTCAACTGATTGAACAAATGTTGAAGAGGGAACCCATATGATTTCTTCTCCCAGAAATCACCCTTTTTCTGCAAACCCTTGCCTGGTGCAGCTTCAGTGGGTATGTGTTTTAGGATGACATCCCCCTTTTCAACATGGTCTCTGATAAAATGATGTCTTACATCAATATGCTTTGTTCTTGAGTGCAATCTTTGGATTTTCTCTCAGTAATAGATATTGCACTTGTGTTATCACACATGATTGGAATTGTTTTCTCTTCTACTCCATAGTCCCTTAGCTGTTGTCTTATCCACAGTACTTGTGCACAATGACTACTACGCTTATATATATTCTCTTCAAATGTTGATGTAGATATGGAGTTTTGCTTTTTACTGAACCAAGAGACTAGTCTGGTTCCTAGCATTTGGCAAGTTCCAGAGGTGCTTTTTCTATCTATTTTGCATCCAGCATAGTCAGAGTTTGAATATGATATCAATGTAAATCCTCCATCTTTTGGATACCAAATACCAACATTTATAGTGTTTTTCAAGTATTTGATTATCCTTTTAGCTGCTAGAAGATGTGATTCTTTTGGTTGAGCTTGAAATCTTGCACACACTCTACTACCAAATGCTATGTCAGTCCGCTTGCGATTAAGTATAATAATGATCCAATAATTCCTCTATACATTTTCGATCAACATCTTTCCTCCATCATCTTTTCCAAGTATGACTCGCACACATTGGTGTGTCTGTTTGTGCCACTTGTATCCATCACATACTTGTGTATCAAATCTCTTGTATACTTTGCTTGACTAATGAAAATGTCATCCTTCATTTGCTTTACTTGAAGGCCAAGGAAGTAGTTTAATTCTCCCATCATGCTCATCCTAAATTTGCTCTTCATCGGGTTTGCAAATTTCTCACCTGCTTTTCATCCTCTGATCCAAAGATTATATCATCAACATAGATTTGTACTAGCAATGTGCTTGCTCCTTCCTCCAGTTTTAAATAGAGTCTTGTCAATAGTTCCTTTGTTGAATCCATTCTTGATCGAAATCAGTGTGAGTGTTTCATACCAGGCTCTAGGTGCTGTTTGAGGCCATAGAGGGCCTTCTTGAGTTTGTATACTTTGTCTTCTTTTCCTTTAATTTGAAATCCAAGAGGTTGTTCTACATAAACTTCTTCTTCCAAAAGTCCATTTAGGAATGCACTCTTTACATCCATTTGATTGACTTTGAAGTCTTTGTGTGCATCAAATGCTAGAAAAAGTCTGATTGCTTCCAATCTTGCTACTGGAGCAAATGTTTCATCATAATCTATTCCTTCAGCTTGGGAATAGCCTTTTGCAACTAGCCTTGCTTTGTTTCTCGACAACGAGCCCTTGATCATCCATCTTGTTCTGAATACCCATTTTGCACCAATGATGTTGGCCATTTCAGGTCTGTCAACTAGTTCCCAGACTTCATTTCTTTCAAATTCATTTAGTTCTTCTTGCATGGCTTTGATCCAATCTGCATCTTGGATTGCATCATCTATGGTCTTGGGTTCCACTTGTGATAGAAAGCAAGTTAGCATGTGCTCCAGTTGTCTTCTGGTTCTGACTCATGTGTGAATATCTCCAATGACTTGTTCTTCAGGATGGCCTCTTAGCCAATTTAGGTCTGGTTGAAGTTGATCTTCACTTGGTGCTTCCATACCTTCATCTTTGAGCAAGAACTTCAACTTCAGTGCTTAAATCGGTGTATTGGTATGTGGCTCCTCTTGATCTTCAAAATGATGATTCAGGATAGTAGTTGGTATGGTTGCATTTGTATAGATTTCTCTCTGTGGTGCTTTCTCTTCTTGATCTTGAAGATCTTCACCATTTGCATTCGGTTCATCAAAAACCACATGTATTGATTCTTCAATCACCAAAGTTCTTTTATTTAGTACTCTGAATGCTTTGCTGGTGTCTGAGTATCCCATGAAGATTGCTTCATCAGCCTTCTCATCAAAGGTATGCAGTTGATTCCTGTTTAAGACAAAACATTTTGATCCAAACATATGAAAATATGAGATATTGGGTTTTCTACCATTCTATATTTCATATGGAGTTTTTCCATGATGTTTGTTGATGATTGATCTATTTTGTGTATGGCATGCTGTGTTTGCTGCTTCAGCCCAAAATCTCTTTGGTAAACATGCTTCTGCTATCATTGTCCTGACTGCTTCCTTGATGGTTCTGTTTATTCTTTCTGCAACACCATTTTGTTGTGGAGTTCCTGCTGCAGATAGTTGATGTAATACTCCATTTTCTTCACAATAGGTTCTGATAATTTCATTTAGAAATTCAGTGCCTCTATCTGATCTGATCTTGATAATCTTTAGCTCTTTCTCATTCTGGAGTCTTCTCAACAAATCTGGCAGCTTCTTGAGTGTTTCTTTCTTCTTGTTCATGAAAATGGTCCATGTGTACTTTGAGAAGTCATCCACCACTACAAGAGTGTATTTCTTACCACTCACACTTCTCGGGTGTGGCTGGTCCAAACAAGTCCATGTCGCGGCGGATGTAGAACTCTTGTTGTAGATTGATGAGGCTTTGACTTGAATGAACTTTTATTTGTTTTCCTTTTTGACAAGCATCACATAGACTCTCTTTCTTGAATGTGATCTCTGGCGAGGCCTTCAACTAGCTTGCTCCTTGATAGTTTGTTGATGGTCTTGAAATTCAGTGATTTAATCTTACATGCCAAATCCAACTTGTTGATTGTTTATTCTTGACAAGTAGGCATGTTTCGCCTTGGTTGCATTTCCATCCACCACATACATGTTGTCTTGTCTTCTACCCGCAAGAACTCTTGTGTTGGTTTGACTGTGAATCACTTTGCATCCTTCTTTGTTGAAGTGCACATTGTAGCCTTTGTCACGTGAATTGACTGATGCTCGTCAGATTGAAGTTAAGTCCCTTGACATATGCCACATTTTGAATCTTTAGATTGTTCTTGAGTATTGTGCCTTCCCCTTAATCTTGCCAGGGTTTTCTTTACCTCCAAATGTGACTTTGGGTCCATCAAAAGCTTTGAAGTCAAGTGAGCCATTTCTTGTTTCTGTCATGTGTGCGGAACATCCACCGTCTATGTACCGGACATCCTACAAAACAGTTAATTAAGTTTAGGTACCCAACACTGTTTGGGTCCATGCTTGTTAGCAATCATGCCTCCCATACCAAGGGTGTATCCAAAGGTCTTCTTTTGGATAATTGAAGTCATCAACTTCATATGTATAAGGCATGGCGAAATAGCTTCTAGTATTTTTACTTGAAGGTATTCGATACTTTTCTCCACCGTTTGGTGCATTTGCATCCTTCTTTACTTTCCAATATGCATTGAAAACCTTTCTTGCTTCATGTGTCTAGAATGTTTGGTTTTCTTAAACACATGATGCATTTTGTGGAATGGTTTCCTCTTGTATTTTGGAGGTGCAACATTCAATCATCCTCTGAAGGGTAAAGTCCGCCTTTTCCTTTCGGATGGTGTGGTTCTTGATTGACTGGAAGGAGGATTTAGTTTGTCGTTTCACTCACTGCGGGTCTTGACTTCACCGAACAGGATGATCTGTTGGAACCATGGTTCATCCCTTTCTAAATTTTGGTCCACTAGTGGTCCCGAATTTAGAATGGTGTTGATCATTATTCCTACTTTCATCCTCGATTGTTGTAGCCAAGACCAGATCTGGATCCAAACCTTTTGAGGGTTTGTAAGTTGGTGCTTTTAGTGGTGCAATGGATACCTTCACCGGGTGAGAGATTTTCTTAATCGATCTCTTAGTAATGCAGTATGATCATCTGCTTTTGTTGATCATTTAAGTAGGTCTCTTACTAGTTAATTCAAACTTTGCTTCATCCAGTTCTTTCTTTAACCTCTTATTCTCTTTTCTTAGATCCTTGCATTCCTTTTCCGAAATTTCATGATTCTTTTCAATTTCATCAAATTTAGTCATGAGATTTTGGACTAGGTCCATTGTATCTAATGGGAGACTAGAGGATTGTGCAGATGTTAGATGTGGATGCATTAGATGAAGAACGAACTAGATGTTACCTCGCCATCATCGATTCTTTAGCCATTAAACATAGGCTTGTTTCCTCGATTATCTGAGCCATCACTTTTATCTTCATCCAATTCTTTGGTCATGAGGCATAGGCATGCTTTTTCATTTTAAAATGACTTCTTCATCACTATCATCCGAGTCATTGTCGGATGATTCTTCATGCTTTTACTCTGCTGGATTACGCCTTAAGTGCCTTCTTGCTCTTTCTCTTTTGGATGCTCTGTATTTTTCTTTTCATCATCTTTGTCATTTTCTTGGTGACAATCACCTTGAAGTGACCTTTCTTGTTGCAGTTGAAACATCCGTATTCATCATCTTTCTTCTTCATGTCTCTGTTTGAGCTTGACTTTTTGTTTGATGACGAATTTCCTTTGAATGGCTTCTTTTTAAACTGTCAAAGCGTTTAACTAATAAAGCTACTGTTCTTTTAGTTCTTGTGTCTCTTTCTTTGATGCATTCGGCAAAGTTACTTTCTTTGAGGTGCAACCAATGCGATGATTTTGTGTGTCTCTGCCGAGCACCATCTTCGCCGTTCAATTCGAATTCATGAGCTTTTAATCGGGACATCGATTAATCGAGTGTCGGTGCTTGCAAGATTTGTTGTTCCTCTGATTACTGATGTTATGATCTTCCATCTTTCAGGTAGTCCTCTCAAGATTTTCAAGCATACTTCTTTTTGGGGATATATGTGTCCAAGCTGTTGTAATTCATCGATGATGCTTGAGAATCATTGTCCATTTGATCAATGGATTCACCACCTTCATTTTAAAGTTCTCAAACTTACGCTTTTGCAAATGATAATTTGTTTTCTTTAATCGCTTGAGATCCTTCATTTATCAATGATAGCTTGTCCCACATCTCCTTTGCTGTTTTGCAGTCTTTAATTCTCATGAACATGTTGCTGTCTAGGGTCTTCAAGATCATGTCTTTTGCAACAAAGTCCAGATTTGCTCTTCTCTGTCATCCTTGGTCCAATCCTTTTTAGGTTTGTCAATTTCCTTTCCTTGATCTCGCTCTCCTCGTGCCTACCACCGTAGTGATTGTGATCGGTCCATCATTGATTACATCCAAAGATCTCTTCATGAGTTCTTTGCAAGATGAGACAACATTCTTATTTTATATTCATCAAAATTGTTAACATTAAAAGCAGTGTACTTTTGACAAGAAGTTTGAGAATCCATCGGTATAATTGAATATATAAATGACGATTGAATGGAAAACTTCAGATTTGAAAACCGCTTGAAAATATGTGATCTCCTTGTTACAGTAAATTAGATCTCGAGCAGTTACGATACTAGGAACACTTGCTCCGATACCAATTGTTGGTCCCAGAGAAGGTGAAACTATAGTCGGAGGGGGGTGAATGACTATAGTGGAGTTTCAAAAACTTTTCTTATATTTAAAAGCTTTTAGGCGTGGATAAGTCCTTCTTACTATGTTGTTTTCAAATCAGTGTAGACGATCACATATAAGTTATGATGTAGGCTAAATAAATAATCTTTGTAAAGTAAATTGCGTAAAATTAAATTGACACAAGGCTTATAGTGGTTCGAGGGGTGGTGTAATCCCTTAATCCACTCTTCTCCTGTGATGATTGGAGGAATTCACTATTGTTTTCACAGAATACAATAGTATGATTGTCCTTGGCTTCCCAAGCTTCACAATCTACAAGACTATCACTCCTTGACTGCAAACAAACTTGATGATTCATATTCCTTTTTTTGTTCCTCCTTAAGATTAAGATCCTTCAACAAATTATCACAGATTCAACTCCTTCTCAGTTGCCTCGATTCGATTGCTTGATTTTGATGTGAATGTGATTCACACACTTTCTTGATCAATCTCAATTACGAGTATGACTTTGTAGTTACGATACTTGAGTTGATCACTAGATATGTCTTTGTAAGTTCGAGAGAAGGCTTTTCAAATTGTGAGTTTCGCTTGATTTTTCTTTCTTGATCGTTGTTTTCTTTTCCTGTCAATGCCTTCTATTTATAGCCTTGAATAACCTTGGTTTTGAAATTCCGTCCGTTGGCTATATTAATGAGGAATAACCTTGATTTTATTCTTGATTCCCCTTAATTGTATTCTCCTTGATTTCGATGATCGGATTCTTTCTTCAAGCGTATAGCGAAAAATCCGTCCTTGATTGATCCTTTAATGATTTGTGTATTTAATGCATGATCTTACGAATCTTCATCGTATATCAAATCGATCTTGTAAATGTCTCTTCGCCGTTTTTAGAATGGTCGAGTGAGCCTTCCGACTTAGCCGTTAGTTCTTTCTTTCTTTGTTTTGTTTTCTCTTTGCGAAAGTCGGTTTACTCGGCCGATTCACTTGTTTCCTTCTTTGTTCTAGTTTTTGAGAGTCTTTGTACTTCACTGATCCTTGATTTGGGTGAGACCGAGTGTATACCATATTTGAACATTGAGTTTCATCACTTAAAACATAACTTAGACTTATCCAAGGTCATCACGGACTTCCTTGGTTATAAGTCGGACCATAATGTCTTCATACTTCTCTGCTTGGTGCTTGGTGGCTTCACTATCTTTGAATATCTCATCCTTGCTTTGCCGTCCTACCAACTAGTACAATACTTGTCCGACTTAACTTATACAACTTGTCCGACTCTAAGTAAAGACTTATACAGAGAATTCTAACTTATTTCAGGCTTGCTATAACAGCTAGTATGGCCATCATCAAAACATAATAGAATGTTCCTAACACACACGAGTGTGATGTTGAGGAGATGAATGAGGATATCTCATTAGTGGTGGAGAAAAGCACGGCAGATGAGGCAATTGGTTCTAATTCACCGACCACTTGTTCGAGTTCTATCTTGTCTTCTTTGCAGGTACATGCAGACCATCCACTTGAGGAGAACATTGGCCTATCTGATATACCCAATCCAACCAAAATATTGCCTATGGATGTTCTTGTACCAGTTGACATTGATGGTAAGCCGGAGCATAATTTCACGAATCCATTTTCTGAGTATGTTGCTGACCGTCCGACTACGCATTGCTATCGTTCTGTTGCAACTTTGCAGGATTTCTCCGATTTGTTAGCACGTCGGAAGCCTTCTTTGATGTTTCCTTTGTGACGCTTAGTTCAACATCAAACCGAGCCATTAATTTGATGTGGTCTGTCCGCCTTGTATTTGATCCGGGATATCATTGGTGTTCGTTGCTGGTTCGTCCTGTTTTGTCCTTGTTGCTGCTTTTTACGACATCCTTTTGATTCGAGGACGAATCCTTTTGGAGCCGGAAGGGAATGATGTGATTCCCGTTGGAGTAACATATTAGTTTTATTTGGAGTCTTTTATTTATTTTTAGCTATATTTTATTATCCCACATTGATTAATTAGTCTTTTATTTTTGTTGTTATTTTTATTATTGTTCATTTGTCCCACATTGCTAAATTAGCAATTGGTTTTGGAGTCTGTAGCCTATATAAAGGCGAATAGAGTCATTGTAAAAGACAGACAAATTTTGATAAATATATTTTATTTGAAGCTTTTAAACTTTGGTGAGTTTTCTCACGTTGGTTTTGGTGGATTCCAAACGGGACTTATCAAGATTGTGAGCGAACCTTGTGGGTGTCCATTTTACCAAGGTTTTTGGTTACAGGTTAGCAAAGGGTCGAGGTGCTCGTTTATTGGTGCATTCAGTCAAGTCCTCGGGTATTTTCAGATCTGATTCGGTTATGGATCACATTAGTATCTCAGTATACCAACAAGTTCAACGAGTTGGGAAGGTTTTACCCTGAGCTTATGAAGGTCAAAGAGAGGAGGATGTCACTCTACAAAGAGGGATTATCCCACGAGATCCAATCTGGTATGTTGGGTTTCACGGCAACGAATATGGCTAAACTTATGAATAAAGCTTTGGAAGTCGAGACCTTCAGGAAGAAGGCAACCGTTGTTATCGGTGTTAAGAGAAATTTTGGGGCTAGTCAGGGCCACGCTCGAGGAACACCACACCAAAATGCTAAGAAGACAACAGCTCATGTGGTAGCTAAAACCTCAAACAGTGGGATCAATTTCTTTCTTCCTTCGCAGAATTGGTGGGATAATCTCCTGTTTGTGCATCAATCCATGATATAACTTTGTTTTATTCTATTGGTTGTTGCTTTTTTCTCTTTTCGCTTATTGGGTACATTTTACTTACCGGCGGCTGTGTTGATTTTTGGTCATTTTGCTTTAAGTTCCACTTTTTCTTTTGCTCCTGCTCGTTTTTTCTTCTTCGCATGTTTTTTCTTCAGCATTTTCGGGTTCGGTGACTACAGGTTCTAGTTTCTTCGGTACTCTTCGTTCAGTGTTTCAGATTTTCCTAGGGTTCTTCGTCTTTTGCTATTTTTGGGTTTCATGCTCGCCAAGTTGGTCACGGTGCTACCATGGAGGACCCGCCAGGGGTACCTCCAGGACCTGTCCTTCAGCCTGATACCACCTTGCAACCGTCTAAATCATATGCAGCAGCGACTAGCGGTATTAAGGGCATTCCCAGCAGAATCCCTATTCTTCATTCCAAAAATAATATAAAATAATACACATCTCTATTTTACAGCATCTCAATTCAAAACACTCCACAGCAGCATCCCTATCCCTATCCCTACAGCATTAAAATATTAATTCTTTAACAAAAACGCAAAAATACTTTGTAACTATTTTTAAAATTTGAAATTCAAACTACTATAGTCCAACGGCTATATGCATCAGAGTCCTGACAATTTTTTCCTCTATATATATAATTTTTTGAAAGTGAAAAATAGTTATACATTGAATAACCAAAACAAGAATATAGCATGAATATTTAGATGAAATGTCAACAATCCGTATGAGAATATTTTTCACATTTGTATGAGAATTTCAGACAAAATGTATGAGAAGTTCACTATCTATATGAGAATTTCAAACAAAATGTTAAGCGTCATAATTGAGTACCTGCAATTTGTGTGGCATGAATGACTCATATAATCTTATGTTTAGCTTCTTGAAATAAAATACCCATGAAATATAAAGCAAGAAGATGATACATCAATTCTTGTAAACATGAAGCTAGCAGCATGCTTTTAAAACAGGCTCTATCCAAGTGCAAAGGATACTACTTTTTAAAGATGAAGCAAACTGTATTTAAACTTTATTTCCTCATATCAACATTTTAACCAAAATAAATACATATAAAATGCTTTCAAACTTCTGCCCACACGCATCACATGAAAGAACCCCAATTTCCATCTATAGTTATACAAATTCTAGGGAAGGTGGAAAACAAACCAAAAACAATAAACATCAGTCTGTCACACTAGAAAACAAATCATGAACAAAAATTATTGATAACAAGCAAAAACAAACATTCTCGAAGCAAATCAAAGGTAACTTTTTTTTATCACAAGAAAAAAGCTTTCAAACGAACAATGTTCAAAGACTCATCACACGTATTGCTCGATGCAACAAGAAAAATGTACCACTTGACATACTGACTCTTATGAAATTTGAGTAAAATGCAATAAGTTACTAACAGATATACTTATGTTAGTTTATGCAATAGAAAGATAGAAAAAAAACAGGATCGATCTAAAACAGCCTACTATAAGAAACAGATTCAACAATGCTAAAACTAGAGAAGTTTGTTTTATAACTTGAAGTTCACAGTATTTATCTTAAACAATTTTTGGAGACAGGGGAAACAAAATAAGAGGGCTATAGTTTTCAAAATTTCACAAGAATGAAACCCTAGAAGCAAAATTGAAAAAACAATTGATTCCTTTGTTCATTAAACCAATTTACCATCAACTTTTACATAAATTACATACCTTTTTAGCAGAAATTAGACCCCAAATTGATTTACAGAGAAAGAGCACAAAAATTGAAAATCATGGAGAAAACAAAGGGCTGATTTTCTCTTTCTTTATTTCTACATATTATGCAGCGAACTATTGCACATCCGATGATGAATCATTGTGAGATTGAAGGATATGCTAGGTTTTTCTTAATGTTAAAAGTGTGGGTGTACAGCTGCTGCGTTTTTTTGTTGATGAAAATCAGCTGCTGCGTTTTTCTTTTGTTCCCGCGTTTTGGCTGTAGAAGAGAGAGAAATAATAATAAAAAAATTAAATAGGGATGCTACAGTGTGACTCCAGAAATGGGGTTGTACTGTTCACCATCCCCAAATATTAATAGGGATGGTGATTCTGCTGGAGAGGTTTTTAAGGGAAAACTCTATTTTTTATCTTCATTTTAAGGATAGGGCACCGTATAGGGCTTCTGCTGCAAGTGCCCTAAGGTAGACATTCCTGACTTTGGTGTTTATGGTACGTGTAAGGGAGAACCGGCCTTTTTTTTTGTCTCGAGAGCTGAGCTTGATATTCTCGCCCGGCCTTTTGAGAATGCTCTAGTTGCATGTTTCCCTGATTTTCGGCCTAGAATAGACGATATACGTAAATTTTTCGCTAGGCTTGATTTAAAATCTGCATGTAAAATTGGACTTCTGGATGCAAAACATGTGCTTGTTCATCCCGGTTTCCAGGAAGACTATAATTGTCTTTTTACGAGAAAAGAATGGTTTATGGGTCCTAATAGATTTGTGCTCTCTAAATGGATGATTGATTTTCATTGTAACGCTGATTGTTTGTTGGTTCCTATATGGTTTGAATTTCCTGGTTTGCCGCTGCCTTACTTTAACCCTAAATATGTCAGTAAAATTGGTGGTCTTATTGGAAGGCCGTTACAAACTGATGTAGCCACTACAGATATGAGAAGGCCATCTGTTGCTAGAGCGCTTGTTGAAGTGGATATTCTAAAGCCCCGTTGTACTAGAATATGGTTAGGTGAAGATGTTCATAAGGGTCACTGGCAAGAGGTTCATGCTGAATATTGGCCGGCTTACTGCACTTTTTGTTCTCGGATTGGCCATTGTGAGGAAAAATGTTTAAGGAAGAACCTTCCTGCAGAAAATACTAGAAAGAAATCCAACCCGGATGGAGGAGCTTCAACTTCAAATGGTAAAGGGGGTAACGGTCCCACTCGAAAACAGCACCAATAGGTTTATCAGGTTAAGCAAAGTGGTACCTTATTGACTACTGAAACTCCTTTGATTAATGGTAATGATACGAATACTCTCCCCATCCTCACTACAGATGATATTACTCCAACTCCGACTTTGAGCCCTAGAACCACTTCAAACAAAGATAACCACAACTCTTTCAATGTTCTGCAGTCGCTTAATGAAGATGATATATTGGAAACTGCCCATCAATCACGTGTAAAAGAAGACAAAGTCAGACAGATGGATAATAGGCCGAGGTCGGCCGGTTTCGATTCTATGCGTTCTATTGCTTTGCCAGATTTGATGGACTTCCATACCACTTTAGATCAAAGATTGATAAACTCTGGTATTGTGATTGAGGTGGAGAAAATGGATGTACTCCCTGCGGATAATGGCAACACACATGCCCGTTACTCAGCAACTCAACCCCACTATACCCGTCGAGTCTAGCAGGACAAAAAATTATACTATCAACACGGAGCTATTACAATCTAATCAGGCTAAGCAGGACGGTAATCTTGTCGTTTCGCAGCAAGACGAGCTTTTGATAGATTTAGCTGACAAGGAAGAAGAACCACGTCTGGGTTCTTTTGGTGTTGATACGGCTGCTATTAGCACAAAGGAAGTCATGGTAGAGGGGGCTGATTCTCAAGTCGAGCGGCCACCCACGTTACCAGTGGCTCAGCCTGAGAGCAGTGACAAGGTCGACGTCGGCTCCACTGTACCGGTCATTCCAATACTGCGACTCACAAAAAGGGGAAGAAAAAAGGGAAGCTCACTCAAGTAACACAAGATACGGTAACCTCTCAAACTTATCATTTACGCTCTTCCGATGTTTAGTCCGATCAAAATTCTATTTTGGAATGTGCATGGTGTAGGCAATGATAGTACCCAAACTTGTATTAAGAACATTTGTAGACAGAATAATATTAAAGTTCTTGTTATTATTGAGCCTCTTTGTTCTGCGAAGTTTATTACTAGCATTCATCTTAAGCTGGGGTTTGATTTCTCTCATTCTGTTTTGCGAGGGAAAATTTGGTTCTTTTGGTCGGGGGTCATTTGTTCTCTGTCTATGAATTGTGATTAGATGTGCACGGCTACGGTTACGGATCAGAATGGGGATAATTTTACTGTGTCAGGGATCTACGCTAAGCACAATAGGCTTGCTAGAGAGTCGCTTTGGCATGCGATTCAGGAACGAGCTCAGAATAATAGTAGGCCTTGGTTGCTGGGTGGTGACTTCAACATTATTCGCCAGGCTGAAGAAAGGAAAGGGGGCGGCCCCCCTAAAGGAAATGACATGCAAGACTTTAACGACTGTATTCATAGTGCTAATCTCACTAAAGCACCCTTTGAGGGATCTCAATTTACATGGTATAATCGTAAGACTTGGCAAATATTGGATAGTGTTTTCTTCAATGATAAGTGGATGGAACAGTTTGATGTTACGATAGTTTCTCATCTGCCCAGGGTTCATTCTGATCATTGCCCTCTCTTCACTACGTGTGGTTCAACGGCTCCGGGTAAGTCTTCCTTTCGCTTTGTTAATGTTTGGGCGGAAGCTGAGACTTTCCTTCCCCTTGTGAAGTCTATTTGGGAAGAGCCCGAGGAGGGTCAGGGCTTGCGTCTTCTGGTTGGGAAGCTCAAGAAGCTGGCTTTTAAATTAACTGAGTGGAATCGTGGGGTCTTTGGGAATATTTTTGATAACACTAAGAAGTCGTTGATGGTGGTTAGTGAGAAGGCCATTCGATATGAGAAGGAGGGGACGAATACGGCTAAAGAGGATCTTGATAAAGCTATCCTTGAGTACGAGAGATGTAATGTTATTGAGACTAGGTTCCTCAAGTAGAAAGCGTCGGTGAAGTGGATTGAGGACGACGCTAACAGCAAGTACTTTCACGCTATTTGTAAACAGAGAAGGAATCAAAACTTTATTCACCGGATTAGGGTGGAAGACGGCAGCTTGATTGACAACCAGGAAGACATCCGCGCTTCCTCTGCTCTCTTTTATGAGAATCTTTTCTCCGACGATAGGGAAGGGCTGGGCACTCCTCTGGTCAATTCTCCCTCCCTCAAATATCTCTTGAACAGAATGAGTTTCTTATAGCTACTCCTAATTTGGAAGAAATTCATAATACGGTGTTGTCTATGAGCTCTGATAGTGCGGCTGGTCCTGATGGCTACACGCCTCATTTCTTTAAATTGTGTTGGCCGATTATTAAGCAAAATTTGGGTAATGCGGTTGTGGATTTCTTCTCTGGCGGTCATCTTCCCCGTTATTTTCCATGATTATTTTGCTTGCCAGGAAGAAAGGGGCGGATAAATGGAAAGACTTTTGGCCTATTAGCTTATGCACGGTCTTCTCCAAAATTATTATCAAGTTAATCACGCAGCGTTTGAATTCTTTTATTCCTGTGCTTATAGCCGATCAGCAGACTGGTTTCGTCCCTGGTAGATGCATCACCGATAACATCCTTCTTGCCCAGGAGCTATGTAAAAATGTGAACAAAAAACTTTGGAACCCCAATATTATGCTTAAATTAGATATGGAAAAGGCCTATGACCGTATGAACTGGGGTTTCATTATGAAGATGCTGCGGATGTTTGGTTTTCAAGAAACTTTTGTAGACCTCATTTTTAGAACTCTAGCGGATAACTGGTTCTATGTGCTTCTGAATGGCGTGCCTTCTTCCCGTTTTCACGCGCCCGTGGGGTTAAACAAGGTGATCCTCTTTCTCCGGCTCTTTTTGTCTTAGCGGCCGAGTATTTTGGGAGGCTGATAAATGATTATATGTCTCAGAATCCGGGCATGCAAGTCCAATAGAAAATTAAGGGGATCCATTATCTTGCCTTTGCGGATGACAAGATCATTTTCACTCAATGTAACAGGAAAGGGCTAAGGTCACTCAAAGATCTTTTTCAGCATTATGAGCTTGTTTTAGGGCATCGTATTAATGCTACTAAGAGTAAGTTCATTGGGCAAAATTTAACTACCACCAAAACAGGCTGGTTGCGTAACATATTGGGTTTTCTGCGCGAGAACATGCCTTTTCGTTACTTGGGAGCACCCCTTTTTCGGGGGAGGAATTGAATTTGTTATTATCCGGACATTATTGATAAGGTGCAATGGAAGCTTCATCATTGGGGGAACAAGCTTCTCTCTTTTGGCGGGAAACTTATCCTTCTCAGGCATGTCTTAACGTGCATGCCGATCTATATTCTCCAAGTGCTAGTGCCCCTGAAAGAAGTTCTCAATCGTATCCATCGCATTTTAATAAATTCTTGTAGGACAGTGGACCGGGCGGTAATCACATACATTGGAGAGCGTGGGATAAATTGTGTGCTCCGACTGAGGAAGGAGGGTTGGGTGTTCGTAATCTTTTTGATGTGGTTGACACTTTTGCTATCAAGCTGTGGGTCCGCTTACGGCAAAAACAAGGGATTTGGGCCAAGGTCATCTCCAACACATACATAATGGATAAGTCTCTGCTGGATGTGCCTGAACCCAAGGCTTCTACGCCTATGTTGCATAGAGTGTGGCAAATGAGAGACACTGCCGAGCGATTCATCTCTTGGAAGGTTAACGCCGGGAAAATTGACTTCTGGAGAGACAAGTGGACGAAAGTAAACTTGGGGGACCCTTCAGATGACTTGGTTCGGAGGGTTAGCGATTTTTGGGTAGGTGATCAGTGGGATACCCAGCTCCTGCATTCTAATCTTCCTAGTCACATCGTAGAGAAGATCACTCATATTCCTTTCAGACGAGAGAAGGATGATGAGCTTATTTGGACCCTTAGCCCTGACGGTCATTTTACTACTCGGTCTACGTGGAACATGGTTCACACTTCTCATTCCTCCAATGTTATATTCAAGATTATTTGGAACAGCTTACATCCTCTCAAGATTTCCTTCTTTTGGTGTAGGCTGCTTCATAATATTCTCCCTACCGACCAGAACATTCAGCGACGGGGTATAACGTTGGTGCCTAAATGCTTTTCATGTCAAAATGGGGAAGACCTCCGTCATACTTTTACTGACTGTCATTTTGCTCGTTCTGTGTGGACGTACTTAATGAATCACTTTAGATTGCGGTTTACTCCTACGTCAGGGATTGTTCCTTTGCTTCATTTCTAGAAGAATTCTGCGGCGAGCATCTTTAGCCTTCGGCTTATAGTTCCGGTTATTGTTTGTAGGGGCATTTGGTCTGAGAGAAATAAATGTAGACATGACGAGGTCCAACCCTCCATACATCGCACCATCATTCTTATTGAGCAGAATATTCGTCAGTGCGTCTTCCGCAAGGATCTGCTTCCAAATTTCTAGGAGCTGATAGAGGGACCCCTTTCTTCCAGCCTTTCAAGATCAAATCTAAGCCGAGGAGGAAGTTAACTTCTCTGCGGTGGGTGCCTCCGTGTTCTGGTAACTTAAAGCTGAATGTGGATGGGAGTGTCAGAAAGAGGATAGCTTACGGTGGTGGTATTCTCAGGGATTCTGAGGGCGGGTTTATTATGGCGTTCCACTCTTTGCTTTGGTTAGGGGACGGTGCTGGATGCGGAGATAAAAGCTATTTTATTTGGTCTTCGCATGCGTAATTATGATCAACCTTTGGAGATTGAATCTGACTCCCTCTATGTGCATCGCATGGTTTCTGGAGAGAGTGCTGGAGGATCGCCCCTGTGTATCTATATCACTCAGATTGGTGCTCTTCTGCAAGCGTTACACTATACTGTCTCTCATATCTATAGGGAGTGCAACGCGGTTGCTGATGCCCTAGCAGCACTGGAGGGGGATGATCACTTATTTATACGCATCAGGGAGGTCCCTCCGCGCATCCTGAAGTTACTTCATGATGATATACAAAGCCCAGTTCATTTTCGTTACACCGCCGACAATCCGGGAAGCACTCTTCACTTATGAAGGGTGCAAACCAGGTCGTGTTGTTCATCTCTTACACTTTGTCATCACTACTAGATTTTCTATATATACTGTGTATCACATGATGTGCAGACCGATGGAGTTTACCAAAGGTGGGGCTGGCCGAATTCCTGGAGCTCCAAGCCGGAACTACAAACAGTGTTTCCTCAGCCGGATGCACCCCTCCATCTTTGGTTGGGGTGCAATTCAGGTGTTTTTGTTCTATTTCTCTAGTGTTTCCTGGAGGTTGCTTGCTGGGTATTGCACTCCCCCTTTGTTTTTCTTGCAGACAGATTATCAGCGCGTAGCTCGCGTGCTGTTCATCTCTGCGTTTGGCTTTGAGGATCACGTTAGCCTTTGGACGCACCCCTACCGCTTTGCTAGGGGTGCAATCCATGTGTTTTTGTTGCTTTTAAGGTCTCTCATTGTGCTCATGTTACTTTGGCTGTTTGATACACTCCCTTATATGATTGGTACAACTTCTACCTCGGCTAGTGCTGATCACTTTACGTACCGGTCATGTCGGAATTTCAATCCCAAGAAGATGCGGAGATCGAAGAAAGCTCACATGAGGATACGACGGGGAGAAGGGCATTCTTCTTTCACTTCCAATTTGAACTACAGAAGACAGAGAACCACCATTTATTTCATGCTGATTTCCACTGATGTATTTATTTTTGGAGTAGGGTTTTTTTTGGGAATGCATAGAGTGAGTACTCTTCCCTATGTGGTGGATTTTCCTACACTGGGTTTGCCACACACAGGGTTTAAGGAGGCCATGCTATGCATTCTATCACGTAAACTTGGGCGGGCCGGGATATGGCGAATACTTTGTAGCTCTTTATTTCATCTTTTAATAAAATAAAATAAAGTTGCTTTAAAAAAAACCTCAAATAGTGCACCGCTTTGCCCTAAGTGCAACATGAATCATTGAGGTGAGTGCCGACAACACACAAGCGTTTGCTACCTTTGCGGAGAGCCAGGGCACTTTTCAAGAGCATGTCCAACTAGAGGAAACAAGGGGAGTTTGAGCCAGGGAAACGGAAAGAGAGATTCGCGTCGGCCAGTTCGAGTTTTTGTCGTTGATGCTGGGTATGCTGAACCAGAGGATGATGTTATCTCAGGTACCTTATTGTTATTTTAATTTATTAAGATATTTTTATAGCACGTTTACTCATGCTGTAAATGTATTTAAATGAATGAATATGCATCTTAGGTACAATAATGTTAGATAACTTAGCAGTCACAGCTTTGTTTGATACGGGGGCGTTTAACACATTTGTGTCATCTAAGATAGCTAAAAAGTTGAATCTACCATCAGAACCCTTAAGAAAAACCTTGGATATAACTACACCATTAGGAAAGGTAACTAAGGTAACTAGGACAATACCTCAAGTGGAAGTTCGAGTTGGATCCTATCGATGCAAAAGTGACTTCACAGTTTTGGACTTTTTGGATTTCGATGTAATCCTTGGAATAGATTGGCTATCCGAGAATTATGTTCATTTGGATTGTAAATAGAGTGTCCTTTAAAGTACCCAGGAAATCAGATAAGACTTATCAAGGTAATGTTTACAAGCCAAGAAAGAAGTAGCATCCTATAATATCAGCAGTTAAGGCTATAAGAACTTGTCAGAAGGGATGTGAAGGTTACATGTTGTACGCAGTGGATGTGGAACAAGTGAAACCTAAGTTAGAGGAAACCCTTACAGTAAAGGAGTACCCTGAAGTGTTTCCGGAAGAGTTACCGGGAAACAGGCCGGATAGAGAGATAGAGTTTGAGATAAAGTTAGTACCAGGATCGGCCCCAGTTGCTAAGGCACCCTATAGGATGTCACCGGCTGAATCGAAAGAGTTCAAGGCTCAACTTAAAGATATGCTTGAAAGGAATATAATTCAGCCTAGCACTACGCCTTGGGGAGCCCCAGTGTTGTTTGTTAAGAAGAAGGATGGTAGCATGAGGATGTGTATAGACTACAGAGCATTGAATAACCTCACCATCAAGAATAAGTATCCCCTACCGAGGATCGATGATCTATTTAATTAGTTTCAAGGCAAGAGAGTGTTCTCTATGATTGACCTTAGATCCGGTTATCACCAGTTGAAGATCAAGGTAGCAGATATACCAAAGACGGCCTTTAGTACGAGATATGGACATTATGAGTTCCTAGTTATGCCCTTTGGACTCACTAATGCTCCATCTGCATTTATGGATTTAATGCAGCAAGTTTTTATGCCTTACCTGGATAAGTTTGCGATAGTATTCATAGACGACATCCTAGTTTACTCAATGGATGAGAAAGAGCATGAAGAACACTTAAGGATAGTGTTGGATACTTTGAGGAAGAACCAGTTGTATGCTAAGTTCTCAAAGTGTGACTTCTGGTTGAATCAAGTCAGTTTCTTGGGTCATGTCATTTCTGGAGATGGCATTAAGGTTGATCCGGCAAAGATTGAAGCAGTTGAGAAGTGGTCCAGACCGACTACAGTTTCAGAGGTTAGAAGTTTTCTTGGTTTTGCTGGCTATTATCGGAAGTTTTTACAAGACTTCTCAAAGATAGCTACACCACTTACCCGGATCACTCAAAAGAATGTGAAGTTCGAGTGGACCAGTGAGTGTGAAGATGCTTTCCAGACATTGAAGGAAAAGCTGACTACAACCCCAGTTTTGGCAGTTCCGGAGATCTTTGATAACTACGACGTCTACACTGATGCTTCAGAGCAAGGGTTAGGTTGTGCGTTGATGCAAGGAGGAAAAGTAAATGCCTATGCATCTAAACAGTTGAAAGTACATGAAAAGAATTACCCAACACATGACTTAGAGTTGGCAGAAGTAGTGTTCGCCCTAAAGATTTAGAGGCACTACTTGTATGGAGTTAAGGCTAGGATCTTCACCGACCACAAGAGTTTGAAGTATTTCTTTACCCAAGAGAATTTGAATATGAGGCAAAGGAGATGGTTAGAGTTCGTAAAGGATTACGACTTGGATATCCAGTACCATCCTGGTAAAGCAAATGCGGTTGCAGATGCGTTGAGTAGGAAACTAGTGTTTGCAGTTTCAAGCATTGAAGATGTGGCAGGGAAGCTAGATGGGATGAAAATCTAGATTTTTGATCAGATTGAAGACCGACAGTTCATGGTACCATTGTTAGCAAGGTCCGAGCTGATGGATGATATTCGGGAAAATCAAGATGAAGATCCAGTTCTAGCTGATTTAAAGCGTGTTGCAAAAGAAAAGCCTACAGTGGGTTATGTGTTATATGAGGATGTAAATCTTTGGTACCAAGATCGTCTGTGAGTGCCTAATATTGGCGATCTAAGACAAATAATTATGGAAGAGGCACAAAGGATTCCCTTTGCACTTCATCTAGGAGCTACTAAAATGTACAGAGACTTGAAAGAAAAGTTTTGGTGGCCCTCGATGAAAGTGGAAATAGCTAAGTTTGTAGCAGACTGTGATACCTGTCAGAAGGTTAAAGTAGAGCATAGAAGACCGGGAGGAATGCTTAACCCTTTGGATATATACCCGAATGGAAATGGGATAAGATCATGATGGATTTCATCACCGGTTTACCTAAGACAAGAGGCAAGATTTGGGTGATCGTGGATAGATTGACCAAATCTGCTCATTTCTTGCCATTTAAGATTGATATGCCCTTGAAGAAGATGACCTCACTATACATGGTTAATATAGTGAAGTTACACTGAGTACCTATCTCAATAGTCTCGGATCGAGATAGTCGGTTCATTAGTCGGTTTTGGAAAGGTTTGCAGCAAGCTTTTGGTATGAGGTTGGATTTGAGTACGGCCTTTCATCCTCAGACAGATGGACAATCTGAGAGAACAATCCAAACACTTAAAGATATGCTAAGAGCTTGTGTTTTGGAAGTAGGCGGATCATGTGATGATTACCAACCGGTAGCAGAGTTTGCCTACAACAAAAGTTACCACGCAAGTATAGGAATGCTACCATTTGAAGCTTTGTATGGAAGAAGTGTTGAACGCCGTTGTTTTGGGATGAAGTCGGGGAAAGACAAGTCACCGGGCCGAAGTTGGTTGAACAAGCAAAAGAAAGAGTTCAGTTGGTTAAGAAGAATCTGAAGGTGGCTCAAGATAGATAGAAGAGTTGGGTAGATGTTAGAATAAGACCTCTTGAGTTTAAAGTCGGTGAAAGAGTTTACCTACGAGCTTCACCGATGAAGGGAGTGAAACGTTTTGGACAAAAGGGAAAGCTATGCCCTAGGTATGTTGGACCGTTTGAGATTCTGGAAAGATTTGGACCGTTTGAGATTCTGGAAAGAGTTGGACCATTGGCTTATAAGCTTAAACTACCGGAATCAATGTCAAGAGTCCACAACGTGTTTCATGTTTCGATGTTGAAAAAGTGTCTGACCAAGAGGGATGTTGAAACCACAGTTGATCCAGAAGTTCTTCAAGATAATCTTACTTGCGATGAGAAACCGATTAGAATTTTGGACCGAAAAGAAAAGATGATTAAGAGAAGGATGATTCCTTTGGTTTTGGTGCAATGGAGCAATCATTCACCCGAGGAAGCTACTTGGGAACTCGAGGATTATATGATCAGCGAATTCCCTGATTTTATGGACTTACCAGGTATGTTCTAGTTTCGAGGATGAAACTCCTCTTAAGGGGGGATGAATGTAATATTCCGATTTTTGGGAATGGACAGACGTGCCATTTTGCGAAAACGAAATTTTATTATTTCTTTTCTTTTATTGGAGTTAAGTTATGTGGCAAACATATATATATATATATATATATATATATATATATATATATATATATATATATTTTTGAAATTTATATATATATAATTAAGGGGAAATCTGATTTAATGGTAATCAAAGGGTAATTAATGAAAAAGAGGAATAATTAGGAAATTGTATTTAAGGAAAAATATAATCAGTTATTCCCATAACCTAATTAAGTTTCAGAAAAATTTCTACACTCTCTCTTTTCACGTTGGAGAGGAGAAGAAAGAGGTTGAGAGAGTTCTTAAAAAATTCTAAGCGTTACCGAACCGTTTTCAGATCAGACTAGAGAGTTGGAATCGTCATGAGAAGGACATCGTTTGGATACCAAGATTTTGGGAGTTGCTGCAGTCTTTTCGAGATCTTGGAATTTGGATTTGCTTGCAAAGACGTAAGAGACTCTCCTTATGATTTTGATTATGGTTTATAAGGGTTAGATCGATGTTTTAAGACGTTTAGGTGCTAGAAATTGTGTCTTTTCGTTGATCAAGGATCGTAGATGTATTGGTATGACACTGTTAGACTTATTTCTTAGTTTTGATGATGAGTGCCATACTAGCTGTTATAGTGCAAAGGCAAAAAGATGTCTAGATAAAATGTATAGGTTTATTAGAGTTTGATTCATAAATAGGTTTAATCAAACAAGCATTTGTAAAGGTCTGCCGATTGTTATCAATGAGATGGTCTAGGTCGATAGGGTAGATAGGTCGATGAGACTTGTCGGGAACCTCTTTGAAAGACCAAAGACCGAAGGCCGAGGGTTCAAACTCGTAAATGAAGGCTAAGGGATCAAACTTAGTATTTAATGTCAAGGATATGGAATCGATGATTTAGGCAAGTCTGTGATGACCTAAACGATTACATATACCTTAATGTAGAAGGTCTAAGTTCCACAAGTTGGATGATGTTTGGAACTTAGTTATATTTAAAATGATGTAATCTAACTTCATAAATAAAAGTTGGATAAAAGGAATCAGCTGCATTATATTTTACAGACAAAATAATGATGTTCAAATGATCGATTGGTTTTACAATGAGACTAATGAACTCATTGATATATACCTTGATTAATTCAAGATTATTGAAAAGTTACATGGATAAGAATGACCCAACTACCTCGACTTATCAAGCAAATCAAAGGCTGAGATTAAAAGACGTTGGGATGATCCATATTTTTATCCATTGGATACAAGTCAAAGGGTGGATGATTGCTTTGTCAAAAAGTAATCTGACGATGTCGATCCCTATGAATAGTGACGAAATGCGAAGGCGAGATGGGACAAATACAAAGGCGGTCACATTTGAATTTCAAATTCAAGTCACATGCACTCTTACCTATAAATAGAAGACTTTCAACTCGAGAAATAGATGATGAATTTTGGAATAAACTTCAAGTGATAACACTGAAAAAAAAAACACCTGCTTGAACTTCTTGAGCTTAAGGTCAGCGATCTAGTTATTTTTCTTCAAGTGATTTACGTGTTCAAGCCGCATCAAGCATACACACTTGAAGACGCAAGCTGCTTGATTACATCATCCTAATCAAGTGATGCAATCAATCATTTATTTGATTCATTTTTTATCTTATAAAGAATCTGCCGAAGACAGTGAAGCATCTGTTGGGTGTGAAAGACTGTTGGTTTGTGGTGAAGCTGGTGAAGAGGCAATCCTACCCTTCAAGGACCAGTGGAAGACTCGGAGCAGCGAAATCCTACCTGCTCCCGATTTTCGCTTTGTGAAGCCATAGTTATTGGTGAAGGACAAGCAACCTAGGATTCTTTGTAACAGATAACTCAAAGATCACTAGTGAATTTCCTCAACATCACGGAGAAGAGTGGACTGGACGAGGATTACATCACCTGGAACCACTATAAAATCTCTCTACTTACTTACAAGATTTACTTTACTCACACTTAGTCATTATTCATATCAACTCTTTGAATCTAGCAAATCAAATCACACACATACACTAATGAGTATCTAATACTTGGTAACATATTTAACAACAAGTAACAAGGCTTAATTTTGATATTATTCATTGCACAAATTCAAAGAATCGAATCGTCGATGAGACTCATCGCTTATCAAGAGTTATCACGAGGTCTCAAAGCAGACTCTCAAGTATCGGCAGAAGTCTTGAAGTTGCAGAATTTGTTAACTCAAAGTTTTAAGTGTTAAGTTTATTCACCCCCTCTAAACTTAACTAAAGCCTTTTCAAGGACCAACAATTGGTATCGGAGCAATTGCTTACGCTTACGAAGGAATCCTACTTGTTGTGCTTGTGAAAATTCTTTAAAACTTTCTTTCAAGTTCTTGATTTTCAAGACTTGCATCATGGATAACACACAGTATGCTAGAACCATGTTGATGTGCTCTCTTGATAGATTTGATGAGTATAAACGTCGAATGCAGGCATATCTTGCTGCTACTCATGATGAGATGATGGATGTACTAACTGAAGGACCACTGGAGATTACAAAGGCGTAATAAGGGGTGACGAATCTGAGTACATTCCTAAACCAAAAGAGAATGGAATGCGAAGAGCGTAAAAAGAGCAAACCTCAACAACATTGCTATTGATATCATCTACAGAACCTTGGATAGCAATATGTACATGAAAGTCAAAGATTGCAAGACTGCAAAGGAACTTTGGGATAAGATTCACTTAATCTGTGAAGGCACTGATGCAATAAAGAAGAACAAAATCAGTGTGGCCAGAAAAAGGTTTCAAAAGTTCAAAATGCTACCTAATGAAACCATTGAGCAAATGGAGTCCAGATTCAATGCAATCCTAGATGAACTTACTCTGCTGAGTGTAAGTTATTCAAAAGAGGAAGTAAACACCAAAATCTTGGAAGCTTTACCTGCAAGAGATGTTTGGAAAATGAAGGTGACTGCAATTGAAGAAATGAGAAAGCTGCATGAAGAAGACACCTTCAAATTGTTTTCTGATCTTAAGGCCTATGAATTTAGCAAGAAGTCGGTGCTGGCGAAAGGAAGAGCCAAAGATCATCGCCTTGGCTGCTTCACATCATGAAGAAACATCAGGAGGACAGGATGATATGCTAGATGAAATGCAAGAGCAAATTGCCCTACTGAGCAAGAAAATCAGAATGATGAAGACTGGAAAGGCCCCTACAAGAAATTTCACAAAGAGGCCTACTGAAAGAAGGAAAGAAGAACCAAAGAAAGATAATGACTATCTATGCTTTCATTGCAAGAAACCAGGACACTTCAGACCTGATTGTCCTGAGTTGAAACAAGGCAAGGAACCTGATTATCTTTGCTTCAACTGTAGAAGCTCCTGGACATTTTAGACTGATTGTCCGACTCACGAAGACCAAGAGTCAACAAAGAAGACATGGCAAGAAGGCTATGGTTGCTGAAGATGAATCAGGATATGAAGTGGAATCTGAAAAAGGAAATGAATCAGATGACACAGCACTGGTTGCTGATATGGAGGATTATGCTTTGATGGCCAATATGGATGAAACTGAGGAGGTATACAACACTGTATCTATAAACACTCCTGCTGGAAGTGATTGTGAATCAACCTGTGGTTCAAATCCTAGAAATTCTGACAACAATGAGACTTTGGATGCCATCCTTAATCAACTGAGGATAATACAATCTGGTTATGAGGTTGTGAAGGCTGAAAAAGAGGCTCTTGAGTTAGAAGTTGGAAGATTGAAAGCTGAATTAAGGGTTTTCAATGGTAAGGAAAAAGAAGTTGGACAAAGATCGCGATAAGCTGCTTTGAACATCCAAAGCTGACCTCTGAATCTGCTGAACCATCTTGTTCCAATACTGCATACAAATCAGGAAAGGCTTATGGAGATAGAACTGGGCTTGGATTTGGAACTCAGCAATCTAACAAGAGTGGATCCAGTAAGGTTACTGAACCTAGTACCAGATTTGGTCCTAAGTTTGTGCCTGCACTAGATCCATCTCCCAGTAAGGCTGCTGAAGCAGTAAAACCCAATGAGAATGCCTCAAGGAAGCAAAATCAGAAGTCTCAGAAGTCAACAGCTCCTAGTAAAATGAATAAATCAAAAATTAGACTTTCTTTGTGCCTTCTAAGCTGTGATATAGCAGACTCACTACTACTAAGTCTCTTGGACCACGTAAGGGAGGAAACAGAAATATTCCAAGGATAAGAATCCTAAATCCAAAAATGTTGATCATTCAAGGGATACTTATCTCAGGGGGAAAGGTAGACTGTTCCCTGCTGATAATGATTGGAATATTCCTGCATCTAATGCTAGAAACAGTAAGTATAACCATACTACTAGGGTAAGACCTAGACAATGGAATCAAGAGAGGACTTACACAAGACCTCAAAGAGACTCCATATTACAGTGCATTTCTTAACAAACAAAGACACCTATGGTTATGCAAATGTTTCTAATAACAAGAATCATTTCAAACAAAGATTATGTACCAAAAGGCCGGAAAGCATATGTGTGGTTCCTACACAACCTCTTGTTAGAACTTATGGATGTGTGGAATACATGTATGAACCAAAGTATGAACCAAAGTATGACACATTTAGGAAGACCTTATGGAAACATACCAAGGGTCATGCTTGCCACTGACCACTATGGACCCAAACAGGTTTGGGTACCTAAAATGCACTAACTTTGTTTTGTAGGGTGTCTGGTACTTTGACAGTGGATGTTCCAGACACATGACAAAGAATAAGCACTTTATCTAACAAACTTTGTGGCAAAAGATGGTCCAAGGGTGAATTTTGGCAACAAAAATACACCTGGATATACAAGAGGATATGGCACACTTATCAGAAATGGACTTACAATCAAGAATGTGGCATATGTGGAGGGACTGGACTACAACTTGCTGAGCACTGGACAATTCTGTGATATGGGATACAAGGTCACTTTTGACAAAAACAATTGTATTGTCATTAGTGAGAGAGGTGATCAAGTTGTACTTGCTGGTAGAAGGCAACAGAACATGTATGTTGTGGATTGGTCTCATCATAGCCTTCGAAAATCTGCTGATTGTGCATACCAAATCTGAACTCAATTGGTTATGGCACAAGAAGTTAAATCATCTAAATTTTGATGATATTAATCAGTTAGTGAAGAAGAAGTTAGTGGTTGGTTTACCTGAGATCACATTCAAGAAGGATGCTATCTGTGATGCATGTCAGCAAGGTAAACAGATAAAGTCAAGTTTCAAGTCAAAGACTAAACAATCAACTAACAGAGTGTTGGAGCTTATGCACATGGATCTTTTTGGACCAATAACTCCAACAAGTGTGACAGGAAAGAAATACACCTTAGTGGTTGTGGATGATTTTTCTAGATACACTTGGGTGATATTCATGAACAAGAAGAGTGAGACACTCCAAAGCATGCCTAATCTTTTGAAGAGATTACAAAATGAGAAAAGTCTAACTGTCATAAAGATAAGATCAGATCAGGGTACTGAATTTCTCAACAAAGTTATAAGAGAATATTGTGAACAGAATGGTGTACTTCATCAACTTCTCATTGCTGTTTGGTACACCTCAAAAAAATGGGTTCTTTGAAAGAAGAAACAGGACATTAAAGGAAGCAGGGAAGAACAATGATTTGTGAAGCATTGCTACTGAAAGATATTGGGTGAAAGCGATGCAATACTGACATGCTATACACAAAATAGAACATCGAGAAACAAGAAGTCACTTGAAGACACCTTATGAGGTCTGGAATGGAAGGATACCTAACATATCCTATTTTCACCCATTTGGAAGCAAATGTTTTATTCTAAATCATAAAGTTCATTTGAAAACATTCCAACCAAAATCAGATGAAGGAATTTTCCTAGGATATTCTTCAGTCAGCAGAGCATTCAGGGTACTGAACAAGAGGTCACTAAAACATGAAGAAACAATCCATGTTGTGTTTGATGAACCTAAGTTTACTGGAATGGAAGATGAAGATCATGAACCCGGCTAAGAATCAACAAGTCACGGATCCAGTTGTGTGGAAGTTTTGGAAAGATTCAATGACTTAAAAGTTTACGATCATCGCCTCTTTAACACCACCTGTGTGATAATATTGATGCAACAACCAGCCAGCAGTTCAAGGATCTGCGACCCCCAGTAGAAGAAACTACAAGAGACCCTACTTGAAGATGATGTTCACGAAAATCAAAATAACCAAAATCCTCAATGGTTAAGGAATCATCCTGTTTGAACAAGTTATTGGCAATGTACACAAGGTGTGTGAGGACTAGAAGACAACCGGAAGCTATGTTTACTGTTTTCTATCTCAAATGGAACCTAAAGTTGTTGAAGAAGCAATTTGAGATCCAGTTGGATAATTGCTATGCAAGAAGAATTAAATGAATTTGAAAGAAATCAAGTTTGGACACTAGTTGAAAGGCCAAGTCATGCAAATATCATTGGTACTAAGTGGGTATACTGAAATAAACTTGATGAATCAGTACCATTGTGAGAAATAAGGCCGGACTAGTTGCAAAAGGCTATTCTCAGCGAAAGGAATAGATTTTGATGAAACTTATGCACTGTTGCAAGATTGGAAGCTATCGAGTTATTCCTAGCACATGCTGCATATAAGAACTTCAAAGTATATCAAATGGATGTCAAGAGTGCATTTTTGAATGGGATCCTAGAGGAGGAAGTGTATGTTCAGCAACCTCCTGGATTTGAAGTTAAAGATCAAGAAGATAAAGTGTATAGACTCAACAAAGCACTTTATGGATTGAAACAAGCACCAAGAGCATGGTATGAGACTTTATCTCAATTCTTGGTGGACAATGGTTTTACAAAAGGGACCATTGACAAGACACTTTTCAGAATCAGTGAAGGGGACAAAGACCCCTGCTACTGTACAAATTTATGTGGATGACATAATTTTTGGCTCGAGAATGATTTACTTTGTGAAAAGTTTGCAAATCTAATGAAGAGCAAATTCCAAATGAGTATGATGGGAGAAATGAATTACTTCTTGGGATTGCAAGTTAAATGATAAAGGATGGAATCTTCATTCATCAAACCAAGTATACCAAAGAGTTCTTTCAAGAAATTTGGTATGGAAAACAAAGACTAAGAATTCAACTCCTATGAGTACAAACATCGATTGGATGAAGATAAAAAGGCAAAGATGTTGATCGGACTTTGTACGAGATGGATGATAGGCGATCTCTGTGTATCTCAACGCCACAGACCGGATATATCCTTTCTTTGTAGGTGTTTGTGCAAGATTTCGCCTAAACCTAAAGAAAGTCATTTAGGTGCGATTAAGAGAATTCTCAAGTATCTTAAAGAGACCTTGGGAGTAGGAATATGGTATTCCAAGGAAGGAAGCTTCAAAGTAATATCCTACTCAGATTACGATTATCTTTGGATGCAAGATTGATAGAAAAAGCACCTCGGGACCCAATCAGTTAATGGGAAATAGACTGGTCTCATGGTTTAGCAAGAAAGCAATTCTATCTCAACTTCCACTTGAAAAGTTGAATACATTGTTCTTTGGAAGTCTGCAGGCACAAGTACTTTGGCTAAGACAACAATTAAGGGATTACGGAATTGAAGAAAGGGAAATTCCAATCATGTGTGACAACACAAGTGCAATTGCAATCACGAAAAACTGTTTTGCATTCAAGAACCAAGCACATTGATGTGAGACATAATTTTATAAGAGATCATGTTGAAAAGAAAGATGTGGTGGTTCTATACATTCCTCTTGAAGATCAACTTGCGATATTTTCACTAAACCACTTGACAAAGAAAGATTTGCTAAATTAAGGACTCGAACTTGGAATTATAAAGATTGACTGATAATCAAGAGTGTCTTTGGAATTCACCAAGGGATTAGTCTTTGCTATGTTGGGTGAGCTCACTTAGCGATTAGTCATTGGTATCAACAATTCCATGTACTTATGTTTGAACAATTGAGCAAATGAGGTTGCCAAGGGTTGGTCTTTGTCATGTTGGGTGAGCTCACTTGACGATCGAGTCATTGGTATTAAACTTCATCTTGTATTATCAATTGAACAAAACAAGGAGAAAACAAGGATCGCCAGAGTCACTTCGTCGGCCAGTCACCAAGCACATTATCGCCAGATCGCCGAGCCCACCTCGCCGAGTGATACCTGCTTTGAATGGAACGTTACTCGACCAAAGTTATTTAGGTCAAAAAGCAGCTTTGGCGGGATATTTATTTTATCCATTATTACCACGCTTAAACCATCCAACGGTTACAAACGCGTTATGGAGGAGTAATGGACCACGTGTCAAGACAAAGATTTAATCGATTTAATCGTGGTTACCTCAATGTATACGTCTTTGTGTGATTTCAACTACCCACCGTCTATATAATCGATCGTTTATAGCGATTCACCACTTGCAATTTCTGCTTATCTCTGCAATATCTACAACGTGTGAACACAGATTTGAGAGCAATCTTTCTTCATCTTTTTCTTATTTCAATGGCGGAAAGGATTGAGGTTCAAATCGAATCAAGCCAAAGTGTAAGAGGCTATGTTGTTGATGCAAACAAAACGGAACTGGCTATTAATATAGGTCGAAGAATAAGAAGGTTTGCAGGCCTGGAGAACAAACTCAACATCAGATTAGAAACAATATCATACACCAATGTTATTGATTTCTGGAAGAATATTGTTATAGAAGAAGGAATCAAGCATTCGAACCATTGTGAATGGTGAGGAGCTTGTAATCTCCTCCAATCTGGCGAGAAAAGTGTTTGGTTTTGAAGAAGTTGTTGATGGTTCAGTCAATCCTGAAGCTATGGGATTGGACAAGATGGCTTTTGTAGATCAGATCAAGACAGAAGCAACTATCAAATCAGTACCAGGCATCAACTGCAAAAATATTGGTAATGAATACGATCTGTGAGCAAGCTCATTGCAAAGAACATACTTGGGCTAGTTAGCGAAAGATGGATACTCTATCGGGACCCAAGATAGAGTGATGATTATCATTTGCAGAAGCATGAAATTTGATTGGGGTGGTTATTTCATTCATTATATGAAGAAAATAGCCAAGGAGGACAAATTAAAGAAAAGAAAATCAAAGGCCTTACCCCTAGGTTTGATGGTTCAGACCCTGCTGAATCATCTGGAGGTTCCTGATCTTGAACCAGTTGACATAAATCAGTCCAGATACAAAAAGGAGATTGATTATGCAATTCCTGGACTTGATGATGATGAAGAGATTGCTGGAGAGGCTGCTGATGATAATGATGATGGAGATGACGGTGATGCTGGTGGTGAGCAGGTTCAGCAAACTAAGAAGATATCCATCAAACCTGCTGCATCAAAGAAAACTGCTGGAAAGAGAAAAAGTGCTGATGTTAGGAAGATTACAGAAATCTTGAAATCAAAAAGAACAAGAAAGGAAACAGCACAGACTGTTGAGTCTGCTAAGGGTCAAGTGGAGGTTACTGACCCTGCTGTAGCTGCAAGAAGAACTTTTGTTGAAATTCTGACAAAACAACAGAAAGAAGATAGTAGAAAGAGAAAATCTACTGGACATGATGATGATGATGATGATGATGAACCCCTATCCAAGAGGATGAAGGAGGTTGCCAAAAAGAAGAAGTATGGCAAAGGAAAAGAATTAAGAATCTTGGAAAAACAAAAAGTCCAAGAAGAGGTGTCAGTAGAAGAAGAAGAGGCTGTTGAGGCTGAGCCCTTAACTATTATTCCACCAGTTGTTATCAGTGATTCCTCAAATGAAGAAGTTATCAAGTCTACTGATGTCGAATGTTCTTTTGAGCAATCAGAGAGGATGTCTGCAGCTTCCATCGACCCTGAGCTCGCTTTGTAGTATCCATCAAGAACCACAAAGAAACCACCGAACTGAAACTCGCTGTGGGGTGGTTGAAGAGGTGATTGGAGACTTGGTTGAAGACCACGCAAATTTGGCAATAGTTCGGGGGAAGAGCGATCTGCTGCTAACCTGGCGATGAGCATGTAAGTCGTGGGACCCAAGTGTGATACTGATGGAAGTAGTAGGTACAAATGTACAATCACAAAGAACTCATCTTGACTTTCAAACATCTGTAGAAGATACCATGAATCTGCTTGTTGGAACCTTTGGAGGTCAACAAGCTACTGGAGCTGCTCCCAGGAGTTCTTTTATGCCATTTGAAAGGCATGTGAAAAAGAGCAAGAAAAATGAAGAGTGTATGGATCCCAAACTTCAGCAAATTGCTGATTACTTCCAGTGGAAGTTTGGGTTCTACAAAAGACAAAAACCAGCTGCTCAACCAATGACAGACTTTGAAGAATGGGTTTTTGACAAGTTGGGAGTGGAAAACCTGCTGGATCTGATTGATACAACCTTGCTGCAATCAAGACTGATGGATCTGTTTGATGAGCAACAGAAGGAGGAGGGTATTAAGTTCAGAGATCCAAGAGATGGTGATGATGATTCTTCCTCATCATCTGACTCAAGGGGAGATTTTCCCTCAGGACCAGGAGAATCTAGTGGGACTGCTTTGATAAATGATCCACCTGCACAACATCCACCGATCTTTGGTAGATCTCGAGGTCAAGAGATCAAGAAATGGATGAGGATCTACAAGATCTCACCATGGATGATCTAGAAGCATTGATCAATGAGGGAATTACATTGAGTGATGGTAGGCTAGTTGATGAATCTGCTACATTTCATGTTGTAAAGCCTGCTGGACAACCTGAAGATGAACAGATTGTTGATTTGGATCAAGAAAAAGTCAGTGACTTTAGTGAACCAAGTGCTAGTTCTGAGGAATCCATTGAATATCAAGATGGATTTGACATTGAAGGCACTCTTACTAAAACTGCCATCATCCTGCACAAGATTGGTCATGCAGAAGGTTTTCAAGTGGATAATACCAATATCTTTAATCCACAGGAAATTGAAGAGGAGAGTGCAGTTCTTTGGGGTACAAACAACACTGGACAAAGGTTGAACAGAGAGTGCACAGTCTTTGAGTCTCAAACAAGACTGGACACAAAGTTGGAACAAACTTTGGGTTTGGAGGAAACCCCTGTTGTTAATGAGGCTGCTGTAGTGGAGCCTTCTGAAGCCAAGACCACTGTAGGGAAGGATAATCAGCAGGCTCCTGGTGTTAATCAAGAAGAACAAATTCTGGGATTATGACTACACAATGATGAAGAATTTCAAATTTTTGGAGAAGAAGAAGTTTGTTGAAGAACACGCACAAGATCCTATCCTTGAAGATGTTCTTGGTGCAATGGTTGAGGAAGGACCTCCCCCTGCTGGGAGAGATATGAGTAGAGCCATGATCATCAGCAGACAACAGGCACAATATAGAATTGAGGAGCTCACATGGATCTACTTGACGATAGAATGGCTAGTGGAGTGCCAATTGAAGTTGTCAATGAGTTAAGAATCGTAAGAAATGACATGCAACAGCTTAAGAACTCAATTGGACAGTAAAGAACAGAGATTTGAAGAATCAATGAAGATGGTAAACGATAATAGACAATCTACTGATACAGTTGTTTCAAACTTTGCATCTACTCAAAATGCAATGAACAATTTGATACTAGATGTCAAGGTATCAAAGTTGGAAATAAAGCCAAAGACAAGTTTCTAAACGATCAACTTGTCTCTATACATGAGAAACTTGACAAGCTTGCCAAGCTCCCAAACTTGTTGAGCCTGTTTCTTTGCACAACAACTCGCTATGCCCGATCCCAAACTCACCGAAAGGATCAACAGATCGGAAGAGACCCTGCAATCAAGGATTACTTCACTTGATACTAGAACCGAACAATGGCGGTCAATTACACAGAGTGATAGTATCACGAGAAGCTATTCATGGCCTCATCTCACGTTTGTTGATGATGTCACTAAGGGGGAAGAGGGCTGATCACCGCAACAAAAGGAGGCCGCTAGACTCTTTGCACGAAGAGATGGACTGATGATACAAATGCTTTTAGGCAACTCACACTGGCGATTGCAACTCACCGATGATCTCTTATCACAAAGACAAGAAAGAGTTCCATAACGAAGAGACCCTATCGTGACATGGGATTTCATGAAGGTCTTAACTCCTTCTTGAGTTTGAAGTTTTGGGAGGCAAGGATTAGAGCTTTAAGAGCAAATACCGAGGTAGAAGAAGTAGCAAAGGTGAAAAGGTCTTGCCAATTACAAAAGCAAAAGATTCACTCAATGAATTTAAGGAGTCAGATATGAAGTTTGGCTTGAGGTGAATCGATCAATCTTGTCTGCTGAAGCATGGAATTGGTGGAAACAAGTAAATTCTTATATTGACTTTACACTAATTGAGAATGAATGGATGATTGAAATGATAGAAGAAATCGAGCTTATCAAGAGCAAGTTTGAGAAGGCTAGACAAGAAAGAGAGAAGAGACAATAGATCGCCTACTTTTCACTTTGCTTATCTTTCTTTGTATCTAGTTGTAATAATCAGAACAAATATTTATAATGAGAATTGACTGAATTTGTTCTGTTTGTGTTTTTATCTTTTGCTTTGTTTGATTAGGTGAGGTAGTGGCATCATCACCAAAAGGGGGGAAATTGTTAGACTTATTTCTTAGTTTTGATGATGAGTGCCATACTAGTCATTATAGTGCAAAGGCAAAAGATGTCTAGATAAAATGTATAGGTTTATTAGAGTTTGATTCATAAATAGGTTTAATCAAACAAGCATTTGTAAAGTGGTCAGCGATTGTTATCAAGCAGATCGGTCTAGTCGATGGGGTAGATAGGTCGATGAGACTTGTCGGGAACCTCTTTGAAGACCAAGATCGAAGGCGAGGGTTCAAACTCGATAAATGAAGGCTAAGGGATCAAACTTAGTATTTAATGTCAAGGATATGGAATCGATATTTAGGCAAGTCTCGTGATGACCTAAACGATTACATATACCTTAATAATAGAAGGTCTAAGTTCCACAAGTTGGATGATGTTTGGAACTTAGTTATATTTAAAATGATGTAATCTAACTTCATAAATAAAAGTTGGATAAAAGGAATCAATTTGCATTATATTTTACTGAGACAAAATAATGATGTTCAAAGAGATCGATTGGTTTTACAAAGCAGACTAATGAACTCTTTGATATATACCTCGATTAATTCAAGATTATTGAAAAGTTACATGGATAAGAATGACCAACTACCTCTCGACTTATCAAGCAAATCAAAGGCCGAGATTAAAAAGACGTTGGGATGATCCATATTTTTATCCATTGGATACAAGTCAAAGGGTGGACAGATCGCCTCACAAAAAGTAATCTGACAAAGGTCGATCCTATGAATAGTGACAGAATGCAGTGCAGATGGGACAAATACAAGGAACGGTCACATTTGAATTTCAAATTCAAGTCACATGCACTCTTACCTATAAATAGAAGACTTTCAACTCAGAAATAGATGATGAATTTTGGAATAAACTTCAAGTGATAACACTGAGCTGAAAAACACCCTGCTGAACTTACTGAGCTTAAGGCTGCTGATCTAGTTATTTTTCTTCAAGTGATTTCTGTGTTCAAGCTGCATCAAGCATACACACTTGAAGACTGCAAGCTGCTGATTACATCATCCTAATCAAGCTGCTGCAACTGAATCATTTA
The DNA here is from genome assembly GCA_026214975.1 of Gentiana macrophylla. NCBI lineage: Eukaryota > Viridiplantae > Streptophyta > Magnoliopsida > Gentianales > Gentianaceae > Gentiana > Gentiana macrophylla. The sequence continues at coordinate 52,436,405 of CM047806.1, forward strand.
TTTGATTCATTCTTTATCTTATAAAGAATCTGCTGAAGACAGTGAAGCATCTGTTGGGTGTGAAAGACTGTTGGTTTGTGGTGAAGCTGGTGAAGAGGCAATCCTACCCTTCAAGGACCAAAGGAAGACTCAGGGAGCAAAGAATCCTACTGCTCCCGATTTTGAGTTTGTGAAGCCATAGTTATTGGTGAAGGACAAGCAACCTAGGATTCTTTGTAACAGATAACTCAAAGATCACTAGTGAATTTCCTCCAACATCACAGGAGAAGAGTGGACTGACAGGATTACATCACCTGGAACCACTATAAAATCTCTCTACTTACTTATGCATTTACTTTGCACTTAGTCATTATTCATATCAACCTGCTGAATCTAGCAACTGAAATCACACACATACACTACTGAGTATCTAATACTTGGTAACATATTTAACAACAAGTAACAAGGCTTAATTTTGATATTATTCCGCTGCACAAATTCAAAAATCAATCACAAGTGACTCATGCTTATCAAGAAAGCTCTATCGAGGTCTCAAGAGATCACATCAAGTATCAAGCAGTCTTTGAAGTTGCAGAATTTGTTAACTCCAAAGTTTTAAGTGTTAAGTTTATTCACCCCCCCCCCCCCCTCTAAACTTAACTAAAGCCTTTTCAAGGGACCAACAATCCACAGATATGTTTCCTACGTTTTTCTGAGTTTAATACGCTGTTAATTGTGTTGAAAACGGATTAGAAATCATTATGTGGCTGAAAATCGAGTTAAGGGTTCAGGCAGAATGCGCATGCATTCCCGTTACAGGATTGCCTAGTTTTGTTGCAGCAGGTCGAATGCGTAAGCTTTCAATGGAATGCGCACGCATTCGTGATTCAGGATTGTTCTATCCTTTTCACAGCAGGTGTAATGCGCACGCATTGCTGGTTCAAAGTGGTTCAGGATGCTCACAGCATGACCAATGTGCCCGCATTGGCTGGACAATGTCTTTCAGCTTGTTTCTGGTCCGGGAATGCGCACGCATTTCTTAAGGATGCACACACATTGCCCCCAGTTTTTAATAAAACCTTTTTTAAGCTATGTAATGAGATGTTAAACATTGTTTCATGATTTAATAACATTAATTAAACAACAAGCCCCAATTGAGTTCTGATTCGTTTGGTTCCGGCACCGGACGTACTCTTAAAGGGAGTTGAAGTTCGGGACTGTCGGAAAGGCATGAAAGGGCTCGTGCTTTGATGAACTAGAGTTCATCAATGTTTGTGTAATTGATATGATGTGAAGTCTAGCTATCTAAGTGAGGGAGTAAAGTTGATAAGGTGAGTTTTATCCTGAAAACACTTAGGTGGCTAATACACATTAATATACGTGTAGTAAAATATGAAACATCACCTATTCTCGATTAGGCACCGATTCATATCGACGATGTGATACGGTCAGTAAAAGCGAACAACGCTGCTGGCCTATAAACAACTAAATGGCAGTGGATGAAATTCGCCGAACGTATATGCATACCGGGGAAATCCCGGGACTATCGGTGCTATTCACCGTAGTTGGCAATGATATCTCGTGATGGATACACATCATGCATAGTGCCCTTGGATGATGACGTAACCAAGATAAGTTAAGTTAGAAACGTATAGTCATGAAGTGTCGATGGGCATGGAATGAACCTTAGATCGAGTCGGTCTCATGAAGATAATTATTTTAAAAAAAAACTGTTAAAGAGCCTAATTAAATTGTAGCTTCTACTTCTTACTATGTACCATGTACTTACCTCAAATGCATGTTTATTTATGTGTTTGGGGGAGAGAAGACGAACAGGTAAATCTGGAGTTCTAGGAGGACTTTGAAGACGACGTTTAAGGACGCCGAAGTTGAAGAACAACTTATTTATGTTTTATTTATATTCTTGAGTTGGAGTTTCGTTTGGAAACTTGTAATGACTTTTAGTTTTCCTTTTTGGAGGTTATCGTACGTTATGGATTTCGTTTGGTTTTCCCAATGTAATAGATGTTACATTTCTATCTTTAGATATTGAGTTTCTATTTTGGTTGTTTTGGAAAAAAATTACCCGAGTCTTTTGCTTCTGTTTGCTTTATTTTGATACGACGTAGTAGAGGCTTACATATAAAGTGAATTTATTTTACGGTTAAAGGCTGTGGAGGACTGTTTTTTATCTAAAATGAGGAAAAATGATAAGAAAAAAGATAGTGGTTGAGAAGGACAAAAACGCGCATGTTACTACATGTGTTACTACATGTTGCTACAACCACATGTAGTAGCACATGTAGTAACATGCACGTTTTTGTCCTTCTCAACCATTTTTTTTTCTTGTCCTTTTTTCCCATTTTGTATCTTATTTTGTCATTCTGACCTCTAGCCCCTTTATTTTATTTTATACATGACGAACGTTTCTTTTCCGGATAAGGACTCGGTGTCCGGGAACGGGGCGTTACAGGTTAACAACCCATAATCCAAGGTAAGGAGTGTTTGCAGTGCCGTTCTTGAGATTTAATGAGTTTGAGGCAAAATTTGAAGAAGGACCCATGATGTTATCCACGATGATATTCCGGACCCGTTAGCTCCTATGAAGACCGAGGACCCGCTTGTGATTCGAGATGGGCCGATGAGAAGGCTCCAAAAGAAGAAAGTTAGAGAGGCCTTGAATACTTTGGCCTTAGAAGCCCATTTGGAGCAAGAACCGCACGAGAAGACCGAAGATCTGCCCACTAAGTGCACCATTTATGCTATTGGACTTGACGAAGGCATTATTGGGCCTAGATGCGAGTATGACCCATCAGAAAAGTTGTCTATATGCTAGTATATTGAGTCAAGTTTTTGTTTTTAGCAAATAAAAGCCATTTGGGCTTATTAGGGTCAAGTTATGTCCACTAGGAAATAAAGTGGCGGAAATTACAATGTAATTTATCCCACTGTTCGGTAAAAACGAGTTTTACAATTTATAACCGAAACACCCCAAGTATAAGGATCGTAGTATAGGATGTTAATGGATCGTCCTAAGGGAGTGGAATGTTTATCGGATCAAGGAACAATTATTCTATCGATTATGTCACGACTATTAACTAAAACTAAGATTTATACTAATTATGAATTAATGAACAGTAACTACGATGAACAGTAAATACGATGAACAGTAACTAAGACGATGAACAGTAACTGGGAACCTAAATTATGCTTAAAACAGTGAAAAACAACTATAATCTTAAAACAACTAAACTTAGCAATCAACGATTGATACGAACTATTTGGTTTATCAAATAATTAAAACAACGGCAAGGCAACGGGAATCCACCGATCAATCAACCCAACCCCAACTAGACGGCAAGTTAAAGATATAATTTTTAGTAATGATCTATCACGAATTCGATTAAATTTCTCTAAACGAATTCTAGGGTTTCGTTTTCTTTTTCAAGTAAAACAAAACGACATGCAAAACACGATCACGAGATTATTTCTAATACTCCTACTCAACTAACTATGATCAATCTCTTGAAACATAATCAATCGCATCAATTGAAAAGGTCACAACTTGAACAATATTTTCATATAAATTCAAAGCATAAAAGATGGTTTCATCGATCTCTCGATTCGAATAAAACGTAAACGATAAAAAAACAATATCCAATTGATGAAAAATTATAACTTTACTCACTAAACATGTAGCAAAAATCTCTCTAGTTGGTGTTGATGTTGATCGGTTTCATCCGTTGTCCCACCGCGATGTGCTTAGCCAACAACCATGATGTTAATCGTGATCATTGGATGGGAAGAAATCATCTTCTTTTTTTGATAAAGCTCGGCTGCTCCTCTAAATTTTGTGTGAATGAATTGGTTGTTTTAGGGTTGGGTATTGCTGCTGCTTAAATAGAGTAGAGAGCGGGCTGAAAAAATTATGTATGTCGGCCGCTCTGATGACCTCCTGGACGTCCGTTCGATTAGATATTTATTGGAATAAAACTTCTAAAATTCATATCTTGAGTTGTAGACCTCCAAAAATTATGATCCGAATGTCCAAAAAAGCTCTCGGAAAACTCTACAACTTTCATTAAGGACTCTTCTTCAGAAAACGCGTTTTTGATTAGCCCGTCGTATTACGAGTATATTTCGGGATTTTCCACTTACCCAAATTGATTAGCCACTTGACCACCATTTGAGTTGTAGAAGTCCGATTGACGTAATTCAAAGTGCGTTGGAAAGCTCTTTCAAAGATCTACAGTTTTCATGAAGAAGTCCTCCCCTAAAAATGCCTCTAAACACCTCTTTTAGACCGAATATATGCATCTACAAGATATCCAAAATATTGAAAAGTGTAACAACATCCAAATAAACATAAAACCAACGATAAGAACACATAAATCAGCCACTTTTGCAATTTATTATCTTTAAAACTCATTTGCTCAGTTTATCCTTTTGGCGAGTAATTTTCTATAAGAATCACTAAAACATGGAAGATAATGTTACGAAATAACTCGATAAAAACCGTAAAATTAGTCGTAAACAACTCCCCCACACTTAAACTTTTGTTCGTCCCGAACAAAACAATCAAAACTAGCTCACTTTATATGTAATCCAAATAGATCCCTAACTCACGTAACAAAATATACAACTATAGCAAGTAATACCAACATAGAGATAGATTCGGTGTGTGTAACAAGCCCTTTTCAATCTCCACAATCCTTTCAAACAAATATCTTTTCAAACAATTTAATGACTATCCTAGGTATAGACAGTAATTGCTCCACACAAAGTCTTCCCGAGCACTCAGTAGGATAATCCCTACAGCATATCTTTCAGTTTATACTAGGTATAAGATTAACGATAACCAAGTCTTTAATTTAATTTTTATACGCAGATTAGAATGAGCTCGCACTTGCCCATCATAGTAGAATAGGATGTTTCAGTGATAACACCCTACCTTACTCAAATCATAAGGTAGCTTCTTCTAACTGTCGTGAGCTTTTAGTCATCATAGTGGTATAGGACATTTCGAGATAATACCCTACCTCACTCCAATCATCGACTAGCTTCCGACATACCATTTAATCATGTGATTACTTAGAGATTTCTGGCTGGCAGTGGTAAAAATTATTTTTCTAGTAAACACAGACCACTGAGCATAACACCTCAAGTAAACAATTTATTACTATTTCAAAGACTTAATCACGTTTCACTTATCACATTCAAACTTTCAGATATTCACAGTACGCGTTCCGAACTTAGGTATCACTTCATCACACTATTAAGAACAAATCTCTCTAAGATAAATCACTAAAATAGTGAAAGGATACAGATTCAAAATTTTTGCTTCAATATCAAAGGCTTTCGTGAGTGTAAAATGAATACTATCTCAAATCAAGAAAACATGCTATAATTATCTCACAAAGTCACATAAAATCATCGTCAGGAAACTACAACTAGCAAGCATTTGTTCCAATTACATGCTCAAGATTTACAATTATCCAAGTGCCAAAATTTTAAAATTTTAAAATTTATCAAGGATCACAAATATCTACTCATATTGTCGAAATAAAGCATGAATTGCACCCCCCCACACTTAAATCACATTATGTCCTCAGAATGTGCAAATAAAAGAAAAGAATACTTAGCTGGTTATGAAGTGGTTGTCGGTCGTAGTAGGTTGGCGATGGTCGGGCCGTAGCATGAATAAGCCATTTGCACTCGTGATCGAGGGACAGACAATACCGAAAGTAGAAGCTTGCAAACCTGCTCGAAAATATCTGCAACACTCGACATAACACATAATCTCGGGGTACACGGGGTATATGAGTAAACATGCACGCAAATAACGCATTCACAAATAGGACAAGGATAACCAACACACAAACACCAAGGTTCTATTCCTAATAAAATAAAAACTTAACTAAAAGGAATTAACTTAAGAGACTAGGCTGCCTCCTAGTAGCGCTTCTTTTATGTCATTAGCTTGACACAGATTTCAAAGTTAACCCGGATCGGGCCACTTTGGCTTACTGCTGGCCACTTCCTCATCGGAATCAGAATGAAGGACAGGGGTGTGACCACAACAACAGCAAGTCAAGTGCTCTACTAAGTGTTTGAACTTAACTCTCCAGATAGCACTGACTCTTTTCTTCTTCTCGTTCTTGCGCAGAGTAAGCTTCGGTACACCGACATGTTCAGAAGGCTCGGAAGAAAGGTCCTCACGTAGAAATGTCATCATCCGAACTAAAGAAGTTGGATGGGATCTCATCGCAAATCAGAATATCAGGCACCTCAACTCTCTTTTGAAAGTACAAGGTCTCAGGCTTTTCTCTTGGTTGCCCAAAATACTTTTTGAGTCTTTGACCATTGACCTTAAAGGGTTGATCACCATACCCGTTTAACGTGATCGCTCCACTTGGATGAACATCGAGAATCTCAAAGGGGCCAGACCATCTAGATTTGAGCTTACCGGCAAACAAATGGAGCCGGGTATTATAAAGTAAAGCCATATCACCCACTTTGAATTCTCGATCCTTGATCTTAGCGTCGTGGAGTATCTTAGTTCTTTCCTTACTGATCTTCGCATTCTCATATGCTCTGAGTCTAAATTCATCGAGCTCGTTTAATTGCAATAATCTCTTCTCCCCACAGAGCTGGCTATCGAAATTCAAGAATTTAATAGCCCAGTAAGCTCTGTGCTCAAGCTCGACTGGGAGATGGCAAGCTTTGCCATAGACCATTTGGAAGGGTGACGTGCCCATCGGGGTCTTAAACGCGGTGCGATAGGCCCAAAGCGCGTCATCCAACTTTAGACTCCAGTTGGATCTATTTGAGTTCACGGTCTTTTCTAAAATTCTTTTAAGGCTCTGGTTGCTTATCTCGACTTGGCCACTTGTTTGGGGATGATACGGTGTACCGATTTTATGTCTCACACCATATTTTTCAAGAACTTTATCAAGCGGCGCGTTGCAAAAATGAGTACCTTCGTCACTAATGAGGGCTCTAGGGGCGACCAAATCTGGTGAAGATATTCTTTTGCAAGAATTTCTTCACAACTTTGTGATCATTAGTTTGGGTGCCTATTGCCTCCACCCACTTGGAAACGTAGTCTACAGGCGAGAATGTACTTATTACCACGGATTTGATGGAAAGGGTCCCATGAAATCAATTCCCCACATGTCGAAGACTTCGCATTCCAAAATGGGTCGAAGTGGCATTTCCATCCTATTACTCTGCCTCCCGATTCTCTGGCACCTATCGCAACCTTTACAAAAGGCTTCAGCGTCTTTAAACAGAGTCGGCAAGAAAATCCAGGCTTGAGGATTTTTGCAGCATCTTGGGTGCTCCGTAGTGTCCTCTGTGGGACCACTATGACATTGCTCGAGAATATCCCATTGCTCATGTTCCGGAACACACCTTCTAAGCAACCCATCTTTACAAACCCTGAACAAATAAGGATCCTCCCATACGAGATATTTTAGATCAGAAAAGAACTTCTTCTTCTCCTGATACGTCATTTCCTCTAAATGTCCACTTGCTAAATAGTTGACGTAATCAGCGTACCACGGCCTAACAGTATCAAGCTTCATCAATTGCTTAGTAGGGAAATCGATGCCTATTTCCTTGTGATTTATGCCACCCTTATTTACTAGGCGAGACAGATGATCAGCCACAACATTATCACTACCCTTCTTATCTTTGATCTCAAGGTCAAACTCTTGCAAAATTAGAATCCATCTGAGTAACCTTGGTTTTGCATCCGCTTTGTCCATAAGGTAGCGTAGGGCTGCATGGTCTGTCCAAACTACAACTTGAGACCCTGAAGATAACTTCTAAACTTGTCAATAGCAAAACGACGGCTAAGAATTCCTTTTCCGATCGTGGTGTAATTGCATTGAGCCGGGTTCAAGGTGCGGCTCGCATAGTAAATGGGCCTGAACTTTTATCAATTCTTTGACCTAAAACTGCGCCCATCACAGTAGTTAGAGGCATCGCATAATAATTCAAAAGGCTTAGTCCAAATAAAAAGCGATTAAGATAGGGGCACTTATGAGCTTTTCCTTCAAGCAATTGAAAGCTTTCTTGCATTTCTCATCAAACAAGAACACAACATCATCTTTCGAAGGTTGGGCGGGGGGCTTGGCGATGGTGGAAAAGTCCTTAATAAATCGTCTGTAGTAAGCTTCCAACATGACCAAGAAAGCCGCGTACCTCTTTGACAGTTTTCGGGTACGACATTTTCTCAATGGCTTCTACTTTGGCCTTATCAACTTGAATACCAGTGCCGGACACCTTGTGTCCCAGAACGATCCCCTCATCAACTAGAAAATGGCATTTCTCCCAGTTAAGCACTAAATTCTTTTCAACACAGCGTTGAAGTACCATATCTAGATTCGCCAAGATCTCATCGGTTATCGCCATAGATCGAGAAGTCATCCATGAAGACTTCCATACATTTCTCCACAAGTCCATCAAAATGGCCAAATACACCTTTGAAAAGTCGCAGTGCATTGCATAAGCCAAAGGGCATTCTGCGAACGCAAAAGTGCCTGATGGACACGTAAACGTAGTCTTCCTCACAGTCATTAGGGTCGATGGCTATCTGGAAGTAACCAGAATATCCATCGAGGAAACAATAATACTTGTGACCACTCAGTCTTTCAATAAGCTGGTCAATGAAGGGTAAGGGGAAATGGTCTTTGGCGGTGACTTCATTCAATCTGCGATAGTCAATACAGATCTCAGAGCTACCATCCACAAGCGTAAAGCTATCTCTTCCCCTTTTCATTCTTTTCAACGGTGATACCTCCTTCTTTGGCACAACTTGGGTGGGGCTAACCCACTCACTATCGGCAATTGCATAGATGATTCCCATGTCTAACCACTTTATAACTTCCTTCTTGACAACCTCCTCGTGATATGCGGATTCACCTTCACGAGGTTGTCTTACTTTCTTAGCTCCTTCCTCCGTTCGGATTTTATGCATGCACACATCGGGCTGATCCTCGGATATCACCCACTTGCCATCCGAACGCGAGGATGTTCTTTTCAAGCACTTTTATCGCAGTGCTTCTTGCTCGGGCTCGAGTTTTGAAGAGATGATCAAGGGTAACTTATCACCATCCTTAAGAAAAATGTACTTAAGGTGTTGCGGAAGCGGTTTGAGCTCCAAGTCAATAGGTGGTTGCTAAATACTAGATTTTAAAGGGCCACCTTTTTCCTTATGGGCTTGAAGTGGTTGACAGTAGAACACCTCATCTTCCCGAGGCATAACCCCCGAAAGGTCTTTGGATAACATCATCCATGGGATCCTTACATCCTTCGCAAGACTGCTTCCTCCTTCTTATGCTTAATCATCTTTCTCAACTCTTCTTCTTTCAAATTCTTCCGCTAGCCTTTCCCAATCATCAACCTCCCAATGAGTAGTCTCTCTCCAAAAATCCACTTCGTCCCAACCTACCCATCGTATTTCCTCTTCTACTGGGCTAAAGTCTTCCCCGATGCAACTCTTTGAAATCATCGTTCATTGCTGGGAATTTCCATGTTTCTTGTTCATTGACAGGCTGAGCAAGTTGTGAAGACGACTTGTCAGTGACTACGGCCTGTAATGAAATATAAGATGGTCCACAGTCAGCTTGATCTTCAATGTTTATAACTTCGAAAACACTCTATCTCTCGCATACTTCTTGACTTCCTCGATTTGGCATCTTCTTCGTCCTCATAAATTGCTTCAATGAACGAGATTTCTTCACTCAAAGTGTTCTCTAGACTTTTCCCTTGTGTAAAGGTAACAGATGTATCATCAACTCTAAGTGTAATCTGACCCTTACAGAAGTCAATGAGGGCGGCAGAGGTGTCTAAAAAGGTCCGGCCTAGAATTAGAGGCATCTCCTTGTCAGGTGGGTAGTCTAAGATAACCCAGTCGGTAGGGAAAACCAAATGTTCAACATGAAGAAGAACATTAGTAACACAACCGGCTGCTGAGCGGCTAGATCGGTCTACCATCTGTAAGGAAATAGGGCGTTCCCGCATTCTTTTATCTAAACCGAGCTTTTTGCAGACGTTCAATGGCATCACATTTATAGAGGCCCCTGAGTCGCATAAGACATTTTGGAACTTGTGGCCTTCAATCTCACAGGAGATTGAAGGTCTTCCGGGGTCACCTCGCTTAATAGCAACTTTTTGTGAGACCATGGAACATTCTTCTCTTAAAACTTCTTCTGCCATCCCTTGAAGCTTCTTCTTGCTTCCACAAACTTCTTTAAGATACTTAGAGCACTTGGGCATTTCAGTCAATACCTCAGCTAGGGGTATACTCACTTTGGTGTCTCTAAGCATCCTCCTCACTCCGTCATATTGTCTGTCAAGACTGAGGGTATTCTCTTTCCTCTTTGGTGGATAAGGAAGGGCTTTATCATTATCAGGGGAACAGCCACCTGACTTTTTAATGGCTTCGCTCTTCCTTATCCTTCCATCTCACAAACTTTTCCTCCTCTCTTTTTTGTCGTGGGAACAACCACGACTTTTCCTCGAATCAGAACCATCCTCATCCCCAAGAACCGTCATCATTAAGCTCCTCCTCACTTTGTTGATTTCTTCGGTATATGATTCTGATTGCCCCTCCCTGAACTTATGGCATCGGGAGGGGCTACTCGTTCCGACATCTTTCCGGTCCTACCAAACTTACCACTTCTTAAAGTAACCTCATTCAGCTCTTCATTTCCATAATCCCATTGAGGTGTGATGGCAGTGCAAACATTGATATCTGCTTTAGGATTTCTTTCGGTATAACTTGGAAGTTTACCGTGGGGTCTGTTTGCTTGTTGGTCTGCCATCTGACCAACCTGTCTCTCTATTGTCTTGACACTAGTAGCCAGGGTCTTCACCATGTCTACTAGCTCATCGAACTTATGTTGAGGGACACAAGAGGTGGTTTGGTTATGAGGTTGGTTTTGATTCCAACCACCTTGAGGTCTCTGAGAGTTAGGATTATGAGATTGATTAACCATCCCAGGTGGTGGTCTTTGATAACTTGAGTTGAAAGAAGGTTTTGAATTGGATGGGCCAGGTGGTTCATTGGCTTGATTCAGATTGGGACGTTGAAATCCAGAATAATTCTGATTCTGATTGAAGTTTCCATGGGTTTGGTTGAAATTCACTTCCTCAGTGATTTCATCTCCCGCCTGAAGTCCCATATAATTCACATCTGATGGCGCTCTTTGCTGCTGCATCTGCAAATTGGCTAGTTGCTTGCTCATCATTTCCATTTGAGCAACTAGCTTCTTAGTCTCAGAGTTGCTCGTAGCAGACTCCCCCTGATTCCCACTAACATTGGCCTTCCTTGGAGATGACCACATGTTATTCTTCGCTATGGTTTCAGCTACCCTGTAGGCAGCGTCGTCACCTCCCCCTAGAAAGGATCCATGAGCAGTCGAATCAAGGTAGTCCCTATTTGGTTGAGAGACACCTCTGTAGAATAACTCGAGTAGCTCATGTCTATCGTATCCATGATTGGGGCACTTCCTCATCAACAGATTCAATCTCTCCCATGCTTTCCCAACACTCTCACCATTCAGTTGTTCAAATGTGGCTATCTCCCTTTTCATGTCCATGATTGTACCAGGGGAGACCCACTTAAGAGCAAAGGCTCTTTTAACATCATTCCAGGAATTGAGAGAATGATGGGCTAAAGATTTAAACCAACGGTTTGCTTCTCCTTTTAAAGCAAATGGGAAGAGTTTCAACTTTACAATCTCAGAATCAACACCAGGATAGTGGCCTGCTTCGCAGATTTGAACAAAGGTGGACAAGAAGTCATGTGGATCTTCTTGAGCAGTGCCATGAAAAGAACTATTCTGGACTAGTCCTACCACTCCATTTTTGAGATCAAAGTTTACTTGCCCCATTTCTGGAGGGCGAATAGGTCTATGCCCTTCCAGGAAATCCTGGTTAAGATAGGGAGCATAGGGGTCTTGGTTTAACTGGTTTAGCTGGTTTTGATGGAATTGTTGCAATTGATTATGTAGCCCAGCTTGTTGATTCTGTTGTTGTTGTAAAGCTTGGATCTGTTGAAGGAGCATATTCATTTGGGCTTGAGGATCTGGATTTGGATTTGGGAGAGCTGGATTAGGAGGAACTGGATTCGGATTTTGAACTTGGTCAGCCATGATGTCCAGATCGGGAAAGAGCTTTCTTTTGAGAATGGATCATTCTGGTTCGGGGTTAAAGATAAGAGGTCCCTTCTTACTCCTGAATTGCATAAACCAGGAGGGCAGAAAAGGAAAAAAATCAACCTTTGGGTTGATGAGGACAAGTTCAGAAAAGATTGGAGGGTTTAGAAGTTTAGAAAGAGAGAAGAAAAGAGAAAGGTAAAGTTTCCAGGGACTGAACTGGCGTTCAGTGTAAGTGAACGCTCGTTCAAAGGGGATTCAAGCGAACGCTCGTTGAGATCAACGAATCAAGTTCGAAGATGAATTGGGGTAAACGGCCGTTTAGAGGTTTGGACGAAGCGTTTGGGAATCCAGACGCTGTCGTCGATCGACTTAAAACGATGCGAGATAAGAAATTTTAGAATGTACGGGCGCCTGAAAGGATGGACGCCCGTTTAAAAACCGAAAACGCAAACAGTCTGAGATAAGAATAGCAGGAAAGAAAATAAAAACCTAAAATAGTAATAATTAAGGCAATAAATTTATACGATCTAAAATCTAAGGCAAATCTAAGCTAAATCTAAGGTCACTAAAATCTAAGATCTAAAGAAAAATCTAAGGCTTCTAAACTAATAAAAATCTAATGTGAACAATAACATAAAATAAATAAAAACTAAGATAATTAAAATCAAATTTATAAAATCGAAAATCTAAACTATGATAAAGTGAAATAAAAAAAAAACGTAACAATTAGATTATTACCTAAAAAAAAAAATTGTATCGAAATAAAAATTGCACCTAGAAGAATCCGACAACCGTTACCGACTCCCAGGCAACGGCGCCAAAAACTAGTTCGGTAAAAACGAGTTTTACAATTTATAACCGAAACACCCCAAGTATAAGGATCGTAGTATAGGATGTTAACGGGTCATCCTAAGGGAGTGGAATGTTTATCGGATCAAGGAACAATTATTCTATCGATTATGTCACGACTATTAACTAAAACTAAGATTTATACTAATTATGAATTAATGAACAAAGAGCTACGATGAACAATAAATAAGATGAACAATAACTAAGCCGATGAACAATGGCGGGAACCTAAATTATGCTTAAAACAAAGAAAAACAACTATAATCTTAAAACAACTAAACTTAGCAATCAACGATTGATACGAACTATTTGGTTTATCAAATAATTAAAACAACGGCAAGGCAACGGAATCCACCGATCAATCAACCCAACCCCAACTAGACGGCAAGTTAAAGATATAATTTTTAGTAATGATCTATCACGAATTCGATTAAATTTCTAAACGAATTCTAGGGTTTCGTTTTCTTTTTCAAGTAAAACAAAACGACATGCAAAACACGATCACGAGATTATTTCTAATACTCCTACTCAACTAACTATGATCAATCTCTTGAAACATAATCAATCGCATCAATTGAAAAGGTCACAACTTGAACAATATTTTCATATAAATTCAAAGCATAAAAGATGGTTTCATCGATCTCTCGATTCGAATAAAACGTAAACGATAAAAAACAATATCCAATTGATGAAAAATTATAACTTTACTCACTAAACATGTAGCAAAAATCTCTCTAGTTGGTGTTGATGTTGATCGATTTCATCCGTTGTCCCACCGCGATGTGCTTAGCCAACAACCATGATGTTAATCGTGATCATTGGATGGGAAGAAATCATCTTCTTTTTTTTGATAAAGCTCGGCTGCTCCTCTAAATTTTGTGTGAATGAATTGGTTGTTTTAGGGTTGGGTATTGCTGCTGCATAAATAGAGTTGAGAGGCGGCTGAAAAAATTATGTATGTTGGCTGCTACAGTGACCTCCTGGACGTCGGTTCGATTAGATATTTATTGGAATAAAACTTCTAAAATTCATATCTTGAGTTGTAGACCTCCAAAAATTATGATCCGAATGTCCAAAAAAAGCTCTCGGAAAACTCTACAACTTTCATTAAGGACTCTTCTTCAGAAAACGCGTTTTTGATTAGCCCGTCGTATTACGAGTATATTTCCCGATTTTCCACTTACCCAAATTGATTAGCCACTTGACCACCATTTGAGTTGTAGAAGTCCGATTGACGTAATTCAAAGTGCGTTGGAAAGCTCTTTCAAAGATCTACAGTTTTCATGAAGAAGTCCTCCCCTGAAAATGCCTCTAAACACCTCTTTTAGACCGAATATATGCATCTACAAGATATCCAAAATATTGCAAAGTGTAACAACATCCAAATAAACATAAAACCAACGATAAGAACACATAAATCAGCCACTTTTGCAATTTATTATCTTTAAAACTCATTTGCTCAGTTTATCCTTTTGGCGAGTAATTTTCTATAAGAATCACTAAAACATGGAAGATAATGTTATGAAATAACTCGATAAAAACTGTAAAATTAGTCGTAAACACCCACATTGGTTAGTTACATTAGTTTCATGAATATTGTAGCCTATATAAGGCACATAGGTTGTTCTTTTACAAACAGATATATTTTGAGTGAAATTATTATTGAGTCTATTGACTAGTATCACTTGCGAGTGAGGATCTCTTCGTTGTAGAGTTCCACCCTTAGAGAACTTATCAGCACCTTGAGTAAGCGTTGTGGCGTTCTTGCCAACGTTCTTAAATTGGATTATCTAAAATCTTTGTTTCGAGCTCTCCATTTATTTCCTTTAGAAGGTCCTAGGGCAAATCTCGTTCTTGAATCGTATCATTTGGTATCGGAGCGGGTCAACAACAATGCTTACAAAATTGATATTCCTGACGCTTGGGGCGTGTCACCTACCGTCAATGTTGCTGATTTGATGCCTTTCGACAACCCCTTTGATCTGAGGACAGATCCTTCCCAACTGGGAGGGAATGATGTGATCCACGATGATATTCCGGACCCGTTAGCTCCTATGAAGACCGAGGACCCGCTTGTGATTCGAGATGAGCCGATGACAAGGCTCCAAAAGAAGAAAGTTAGAGAGGCCTTGAATACTTTGGCCTTAGAAGCCCATTTGGAGCAAGAACCACACGAGAAGACCGAAGATCAGCCCACTAAGTGCACCATTTATGCTATTGGACTTGACGAAGGCATTATTGGGCCTAGATGCGAGTATGACCCATCATAAAAGTTGTCTATATGCTAGTATATTGAGTCAAGTGTTTGTTTTTAGCAAATAAAAGCCATTTGGGCTTATTAGGGTCAAGTTATGTCCACTAGGAAATAAAGTGGCGAAAATTACAATGTAATTTATCCCACATTGGTTAGCTACATTAGTTTCATGAATATTGTAGCCTATATAAGGCACCTAGGTTGTTCTTTTACAAACAGATATATTTTGAGTGAAATTATTATTGAGTCTATTGACTTGTATCACTTGCGAGTAAGGATCTCTTCGTTGTAGAGTTCCACCCTTAGAGAACTTATCAGCGCCTTGAGCAAGCGTTGTGGCGTTCTTGCCAACGTTCTTAGATTGGATTATCTAAGATCGTTGTTTCGAGCTCTCCATTGATTTCCTTTAGAAGGTCCTAGGGCAAATCTCGTTCTTGAATCGTATCATTTGGTATCGGAGCGGGTCAACAACAATGCTTACAAAATTGATATTCCTGACGCTTGGGGCGTGTCACCTACCGTCAATGTTGCTGATTTGATGCCTTTCGACAACCCCTTTGATCTGAGGACAGATCCTTCCCAACTGGGAGGAAATGATGTGATCCACGGTGATATTCCGGACCCGTTAGCTCCTATAAAGACCGAGGACCCGCTTGTGATTCGAGATGAGCCGATGACAAGGCTCCAAAAGAAGAAAGTTAAAGAGGCCTTGAATACTTTCGCCTTAGAAGCCCATTTGGAGCAAGAACCGCATTTAGAAGACCAAGAAGATCACCACTAAGTGCACCATTTATGCTATTGGACTTGACGAAGGCATTATTGGGCCTAGATGCGAGTATGACCCATCAGAAAAGTTGTCTATATGCTAATATATTGAGTCAAGTGTTTGTTTTTAGCAAATAAAAGCCATTTGGGCTTATTAGGTTCAAGTTATGTCCACTAGGAAATAAAGTGGCGAAAATTACAATGTAATTTATCCCATCATTGGTTAGCTACATTAGTTTCATGAATATTGTAGCTTTATATAAGCACTCTCCAGGTTGTTCTTTTACAAACAGATATATTTTGAGTGAAATTATTATTGAGTCTATTGACTTGTATCACTTGCAGTGAGGATCTCTTCGTTGTAGAGTTCCACCCTGTAAACTTATCGGCGCTTGAGCAAGCGTTGTGGCGTTCTTGCCAACGTTCTTAGATTGGATTATCTAAGATCGTTGTTTCGAGCTCTCCATTGATTTCCTTTAGAAGGTCCTAGGGAAAATCTCGTTCTTCAATCGTATCAACCCACTTTTTATTTAAAATAAATTAATTTCTATACAATAGTAATATAAGTCAAATCACGTTCAAGAAAGCACCAAGGCTACTATTTAACATCATATTACAAATGTCAAAAACAATAAAATTATTGAATCAGTATAGGATTTTTTATAAGTACTCGGACTTTAACTCGGATAGGTTGATGCCAAATTTATCATTAGTATGGGATATCAAATATTTCTTCTCCTTCAGTCCTTCGTGTAGCTTTGTTTCAAAAGTATATATGTGTATCTTAGTGAAAGAAACAAAACCTCCTACATACTTAAAGCTACGTCTGGTCAAGTCTTTTTTTTAGTTAATAGTTTCTACTGATTCAATTATATGTGATCACTTTTCTTTTTCTTCAAATGATTTAATACGGATTTTAAAGGAAGAACTTGGTATGAATTTCTTGTAGTGACTATACTTTTTATCCTCAATGATTTGTATAGAAAAGTTAACGGGTAGCAAAATATTTATTTTCAGAATGTCGTGTGACCGTTAAAATTTAGAGAGATCGAGGGAAAAAGACAAAAAAAATTACAAAATAAATAAATAGGACACACTCTTTTTTTTAATTGCAAAAAGGACAAACAATTTCAGACGGACAAAATTACCCATTTTATTAAAAGGGCGCGCGCATATGCATTCTTCCGCTGCTTCAGGTTTTTTTTTATTATTATTTTAAATATCCGTAACTTTTGATTTATAACTCAGATCATCGAAATTTTTTCACCAAAATTCATATTTATTTTGCTCTTTAATTTGAGCCCAAATACGATACCCTTCCGACGTAAATTTTGAAAGCCGAAAAAAAATTGCATTAACCGGAGCATTTTTCTTATAAACGACCGTAACTTTTGATTTAGAACACCGATCATCAAAATTGTTTCACCAAAGTTCATATTTTTTTTAATCTTCATTTTGAGACCTCATTTGATACCTTTTCGACGTAGCATTTGAAAGCCGAATTTAACCACAACATTTACACTAACACGATGATCGATGAAACATGATGTCGATGTCGATGTCGATGCAATGATGTCGCTCATTTAAGTCTTAATTCAAGTGACTACTTCATGACACACATATCTGGCTTATATAATGCTCATTTAAGGCTTAATTCAAGTTATTAACTATTAAGCCTATGTCAAGTTTATGTGGTTTTGATTGATAAAAGGAATAGCATAGATTAACTTGATTAAGGAGTGGTGTTTATAACATGCAGGTTCAGTTCTGGATATGTGTATAAACAATATAAATTCAGATGAACACCAGCTGATATAAACAAAGGATGAACTAGACGATTACAGATAAAATCAATGATGTGAATCAGGATCCATCATATATCTCACTTTTAAGTATTCTTATATATATTATTATCTAAGTAATAATATAATATATTAATTATAAAATACGGGCTGATTTTGACGATATTATTGGTGCCACATTTTGGAGGCATTTTAAGGAATTAAATGACATATTATTATATTTTATTATTAATTAAAATATTAAAAATATTGGCTGAATGCTCATGATACTATGGCGCCATTTGGTTGATTAAAGCTAGCTTGGAAGAAACTAAATACATTGACCTTGGACAATTGAAGATACATTGCATTTATGGAAGCATGGAATGAATTTACCTTGGACTCCTCTACCCAAAAAAAGTGGCGCCACCTTTTGAAGTATTTAAGAAGACTTTTCATCTTATTAATACTAGTATTCATGTACTTAGTTAATGCAAGTACCCTATATATACCCAAGCTATGTACTTGTATTTGCACCATCATCTTTTGCAATAATAAAATTTTATATTTTCTACACTTGGATTAGTGTGTTGAATTCTCTGGATAGAGGTTATTTCGGATTATCAAAGGCTTGAGCAACCTTTGTGGGTGTCCTATACCAAGGTGCTTAGAAACAGATTTTCTAAGTGTTGAGGTTATTCCAAGGTGCTTTCTCACAAGTTGAGACTGTATCGAGGAGCTCTCGAAAAATATTCCAAGGTGCTTCTACGCAATTGTTGTAGTTGTGTCGAGGAGAAAGACTTGAATCCAAATACCGCTTTTCCTAGATCCGCGCATTATCACATCAATCAATGTTCTGGTACAATAGTTCACATACAAATTAAGATATGCTACATATCAATACAATAGTCAGATTATACAAAAATATGCAGCAGAACATTCCAGCAGACTGTTAACAACTCAACAGATTAATAGCAAGTACATCAGACTATAGATTTGTTAGGTGTAGTGCCCGAAAGACAATTTGTGTAATTGTTTTTAATAATGGATGACAGAATTTATCTCATCTTAGTTACTTGCTTTGTGCTTGTAAAGTAATACACTACTGCAAACCCTAAGTATATCTCAGATGTAACCATTTAACTCGATGTATGGATTACACGTGAGGATTGAGTTAGTGTAGATATGCTTAAATCTGTTAGTCCGTGGTGAACTTAATCGAGTTTAGGGTCTCTTGATTAAAACACCAATAATGCGCCCGAAACACCTTAGGGTGTGATAGTCTTATCGGATTTCAGTCGGTAAAGGGTAACTACGTGGGGCATTTATATATGACGGCATTCATATAGAATTTGGACCGATTTAATCTGAATTTTTCGATATAATTCCGTAATCGAGGAATCTTATTAAATCATTAGATGATCATATATGGATCAACCTTAATCTGAGGTGATCACGTGGTGCCGCTTGTCCCGGGTAGTGTTTGATGTGTTAATTACGGTTCACTTAAATATGTGTTCCAAGCCACTTCTCATTGGCACTATCTCCGGATGAGTGAGTAGTTACGATTTTCACGGACATGGAATCCATTCCTTCCTCTGCGGGAAGTAGAGAGACAAATCCCCTTATTTGTTAGCCCTAAGAAAGTGATCGATCCGGGAGTTCACATTTGACTAATTGATCACTAGTCGAGATATGTGAACTAATTGATCATCGAGGGGTTGATGGTAAATAAGGATAAGATATTCTCGAGTCGGGTTCACGGAGACTTCCCACCGAATGGACGATCTATGGAGGGTTAATCCGTATGTAGTGATTATATCAATGGACACTTATTCACTCTATGGGTTGAGTATAAGTATACATCTATAATCGGTAGAGTTCGATTTGGGTTTATGGTGGCGTAATCCCGGAATTAATAATTATATTCTGCTTTGATGAATAATTAATTATTGGAGCTACTGCGGTTATAGGTCCATGGTCCCCGATGTGGCTTCGTAATTCGGACTAATAATCTTGTTATTTGGGCCTCAAAGATAATTAATTGGTTTAGCTAATTAATTGATATGCATGAA
Source organism: Gentiana macrophylla (assembly GCA_026214975.1). Lineage (NCBI taxonomy): Eukaryota > Viridiplantae > Streptophyta > Magnoliopsida > Gentianales > Gentianaceae > Gentiana > Gentiana macrophylla. The sequence goes on from CM047806.1 coordinate 52,456,278, forward strand.
TATTATTTAGTTGGGCTAAAATAATATAATACACGAAAAATACATTTTCTCGTGGGCTGTGAGCTTAGTGTGGCGCCAATATGTCTTGGATTTTCCAAGAAATTAGTTTTCCTGGATAATGACATATTGTGTAATTAGTTATTTATTTGTTAAATAATTAATTGGATAAATAAAAGAAAATAATTTATTTATTATTTGTCTCTTAACTATAAGGATAATTATATTTTCTTATTATAAGATTGTAATTATCTCTTATTTTTATTGGATAATAATATTTAGAATTATCTCTTTTATTTTGTTAAACCGATTGGGTATAGGTTTTCTCTCTTGGATTTTATCTATAAAAAGAGAGTTCTCCCCGAGCCCTAGGTGCAGAGAGGGCCACGAAATTTATAGAGAAAAAAGGCTAAGGAGTTCGATCCTTAGCTCCACCCGGTTGGAGAAAAACTTGGAGTTGGAAGCATATCAAGGAGGTTCTCATATCAAGAAGGGTGTCCACCAACCACCGTTTGGAGAACACATTGGAAGATCAAGGCTTCTCATCCTAAGATCAAGGCGTCTCTTCCCGATATTGGTAACATGATCTTAACCCCTTGTAGTAGTTTAAGTCCTTTAATTATGTATTGTGTTGTATAAGTCGTGATCCATCCGCTGCGCGTAGATCTAACTCGTTTAGATCTAAGATCCTACATCCTTTTGCAAAGAATGCTCAACTCCCACTTAATTGAGGGAGTTATCAGAATTGATTCTTTTGCAAAGAACGCTCAACTCCTCTGAAGAAAAATAGAAAAGAAAAACAAAAGAGACGTCTTCCAATTCCTTTCAGGTTCTTGGTCGGTTTTCAGAATCGTTTGTAGTTTTGGAATCAGCGGGACAAGAGGAACGTTTTTGTACAAGAAAGTTAGAGTTTTGAGAAAGGTTTGTGTTGAAGTCCTAGATGTGCTGTAGTGTTCTTGTGGTTTTACTGTTGTTTCCTTTGCTCTCTTTTCTTGGTAAAAGGTAAGAGGCTCTTCCTAATGTTTAATTAAAATCTTATGTTGTTACGTTGTGTTTGGGTATAATCTTTGGTGTTTAAATGATGGAAATCATGCCTACTTAATGTTAGGAGAGTATGTGATGTCATAGTATATAAAAGCTGTGGTTTTCTGCTGTTTCTCTGTGTTTATTGATGTTAAAAGTGTTTGGAATCGAGTGGAGATCGTTTAGATGCATAAAACTGAGTTTCTGTGAGTTACAGCGCTTGGTGCGGGCGCACCGGGTGTCTAGAAATCAAAATTTACATTTAGAGCCTTGGTGTGGACGCACCAGAGTCCAGTGCTGGTGCACCAGAGCCAGTGTCGGCGCACTAGATAGGCTGTTTGTGTGTTTTTGACAGTTTTGAGCCCCGAGTCTAGTTTTAAGTGTTGTTTTTTGATCTAATAACATTATATGAACTTGAGCAAACCTTGATTAAGCTTCTGATGCATTTAGTTCCGGCACCGAATGTACTCTTCAAGGGAGTTGAAGTTCGGGACCGTCGGAAGAGTATGACCGGCTTGTGCTTTGATGAATTAGAATTCTTCAATGTCTGTGTATGTGCTAGGGCTTGTCCGTGTCTAGGGGTCTAAGTAAAAGAGTAGTATATGTGAGGGATACGTGTGTAGTTAAAAGACTAAACATCGTAACATTCTTGGTAAGGCACCTAGCTATATCGCGATGTGTGAGCAGTCAGATAAAGTGAATAACTCTGCTGGCCTATAAACGGCTAATTAAATGGCAGGGGGACTTCGCCGAACGTGTACACTATCGGGTCTTAACCCATGGCTATCGGTGTGATCCACTGATAGGTTGCAAAAGATACCTCGTGGTGGGTAGCACCATGCGATGTGCCCTTGAATGCCGATGTGACAAAGATAAGTTAGAAACGTTTAGTCAAAACATGTTGATGAGCATGAAGTGAACCCTAGCATAGTGTCGGTCTCATAAAGATAACATAATGATAATTAATGAACCTTTCGTTGTAAGACTTAATTATACTTTAGCTTCTTCCTCTTGCTAAGTACATTGTACTTATCTCAATTGCATATGTTGTTTTGTGTGCTTTTGGGGTGAGAAGACGAACATGTTGGCCTTGAGCTCGTTGAGGAGTTCGATGATGATTTGATGACGTTGGTACTGATGATGTTTTCTTTTACTTTTCGATTAAAGGTTGTACTATAGTATGTTGTAGATTCTTAAATAGCTTGTTGTACTTTTATTCCAAGTTTAAAAGGCAAGGGTCGTATCTTTTTTTTGTAACATCATACGTTGTAAGCTTTATCTCGTTGTTGTAAGATTTTGCTTTCTACCCCTAGTCGGTTGTATTCTATTCTAGTAGCATTTATGATTTTACCCGAGCCTTTAGGGCTTCCGTTGATTTATTTTTGATACGACGATGTAGAGGCTGACGTATAATATTGGATTTATTTAATGTTATACGCGCCGAACGTTCTCTTCCAGATAAGGACTCGGTATCCGGGAGCGGGGTGTTACAGATCGACTCTCCAATGGAGTCCTCCGCCGAAGAACATGACCTACTGAAGCAAAGCGTCGAGGTTCCAAATGAAGCTTTCGATTCCCAGCCATCGGGTTGGGCCGGAAAAAGTGGCATTGATGTTGTTCAGAGAAGGTATGCTGATCCCTCCATTTACATAGGAGAGGACGATGACAATGAGCTCACCGATTATGCCGATATGATTGAGAACCTGATGGGCGATGAGCACGGAGAAGATGAGCTCATCATTCCCATTGATGAATGCTTAGACCTTTGGAGGCCTTGGAAAAGAGCCCTGATCATTAAATTATTGGGTAAGTCTGTGTCTTACAATTATCTCTCTCAACGTTTATCCAATTTGTGGCAAGCAACTGGCCGGTTGGAGTTCACCGACCTGCATAATGGGTATTAAATTGTCCGTTTTACCCGAAAAGTGGATTACGAAATGGCTCTGGAGATGGGTCATTGTGTAATTCAAGGACACTATCTTGCTATAACTAAATGGAAGCCCTTTTTTATACGGTGGAAGGAGCTATCAAAACCACCATAGCTTGGGTCCGATTCCGAAGATTCCCGGTTGAGGCCTTCGGGGAGACTCTGGATAACATGGTTTATAAAGCAATTAAGGTGGACCCAAACATAAGCTTCAATTCCAGGGGAAGGTTTGCACGAGTATGCATTGAGGTAGATCTTTTGAAACCACTAAAAACTTTCATTTTCGTTAACAGGAGAAAGAGAATAGTTGAATGGGAAGGATTGCCCCTAGTTGCTGGGATTGTGGTAAGTTTGGACATCGTAAAGAGGATTGCCCATTGAACATTAATCATACGGATTCGACCACCATAAATGCAGCTAAAACTCGGAAACAACAGGAAGGTCCTACACCGGAGAGGCCATATGGCCCATGGATGATCGCGCAAACTCGGTCTCGTAAAAACACAGCACCTCCCTCTAAACCCAGCAAGTAAAACTCGGTCGGAGAACCAGAATTAGTCCCTGACACAGCTGCGCACCATCAAGAATAGACCCATGCAATAGGGTCTCGATTTTCAGTCTTGGTTGATGAGGGAAATCCGGATATTGTCATGAATGATGAGATTTCGGACCTGAGGCAACGTTCTAAGCAGATGGCCCCTCATGGTGGTCCCTTTTATACTGCTCAGTTTGTTAAATTGAGCATGGATGATCATTCTCCCAATCCACAGCCACCCAAACAACCCCATTAATCTAAGGGCCGAGCCCAATCCAACAAAAGTGCAAGTGAAACAGCTAAACGGAAAGGTATGGACCCAAATGCGGAGAGGAACATGACTTTACCTAGGCATTCTCCGGCCTCTAAAACACGTATTGTGTCGAGGGAATCCCTTGGAGAAGTGACCGGCAATAGATCCAAATCTCTCCTTACTCATGAGAGCTGAGGATCTGCTGGAAATGTGAAGAAGGATCATTATAAGGATGTAGCTAAAGCACCCCTCAACCCCAAGTTGCATCCACCCGACCATGAGAAGAGCAGCACCGCAAACCAAATGGATGTTGACCTTCAAGGCCGGAATCAGTTATTTTAAGCATATGGGGTAGCTGTGAGCTCCCAAACTCCCAAAACGTTCTTGGCCTAATGAAAATTCTTACATGGAATTGTCGTGGGGCTTGTTCCAATGATTTTCTATGGCAATTATGTAGCCTTATCTCAGATAATAAACCCGATTTTCTATCCTTGTTGGAACCATGTAGCAATAGTCAACGTGCAAAACAAATTCTGAATAAAATGCCATTTACTCGGGTTTTCACGGTGGAAGCTAGAGGTTATTCGGGAGGTATTTGATGCTTCTGGAATGAACAACAGGTAACTCTTCATCACATTTCACACTCTCTATGTCAATTCTTAAAGATCATAAAATAGAATGGGTTGTGACTTTTATTTATGCAGCCCCGGTTGCAAGTGCAAGGAACGAGTTCTGGGACTATCTTAAGCGCTTCGCAAATATCTTGTCCTATCCTTGGTTAATTACGGGAGATTTTAATCAGGTGATCTACCATAAAGACAAATTAGGAGGCTTCCAGTTGGTGGCTTGAACTCTGATAAACTATGGTCTACTATGCAGCATTGCGGATTAATGGAGCTTCCTTTCCATGGGTCCAAATTCACTTGGGTAGGGGCGAATCATACCACTTAACGTATATACCAACGATTGGATCAATCTTGGGTATCCCCTTCGTAGCTTGAACTTTATCCTGATGCATACATGAGACATCTTCCTCGCATTCAATTCGACCATAGCCCGTTATTGCTTTTTACCAAGGTGACTAGGGAGAATAACCGCCGTCATAAATCGTTCTTCTTTCAACGAGCTTGGCTTGAGCACAATCAATTTGAGGATTTTGTAAATTCTGTTTGAAAAGATATTTTGAGCCTCCATGACAATATTATGGAATTCAGTAGGCAAGCCAAAAAATGGAACTCCCAGGTGTTCGGTAATATTTTTCAGCGCAAAAATTCTCTCATTACTTGGATTGCGGGGATCGAACGTAGCTTGGAATCCTATCCGTCTGTTTTTCTTTCAAAACTTATTGACGAGCTCAAGATTGACCTTGAGGAAACTCTCAAACATGATGAAGCTTATTGGCATCAATGTTCGCAATTAAAATGGTATGCGGAGGGCGAAAGAAACACCCATTTTTATCATATTACAGTTACCCCCAAAAAAGAAAAACGTAAGGTGCTTTGCCTTAAAGATGATGCTGATGAATGGACCTATGACCAAAGGACGATCTAAGGTATGGTCTATAACTTTTTTTCGTGATCTTCATACTATTGACCATTCTGTTGATTGTAGTTCCTTCCACCCGCAATTCAAAACCCTTTCAACATTGGGCTTGCAATTTCTTTATGCCCTGTGTGTGAGAATGAAATAGAAATAGATCTTTTTGATATGGGTACTTATAAAGCGGCAGGACCTGACGGTATTCCAACAGCTTCCTATAAAGCTTGTTGGCCGATAGTGGCCTCGACTATCAACTAGTTTGTTACTGAAGCTTTCAGCAATGGCCATTTCTCAGGTGTTATGAATGAAACCGACTTGTCGCTCATCCCGAAGTGCGATTCACCCCGACACCAGCTCATTTTCGCCCAATATCTCTTTCTAATGTGTTCATCAAAGTGCTCTTCAAAATTATTGCGAATAGGCTGTGGCTGATGATTGATAAACTTATAAATAAATCCCAGACGGCGTTTATTCCAAAGCGAGGAAGTGCAGGTAATATTATAATTGTTCAAGAATCCCTTCTAGCTTTCCAGAAAAAACAAGGGGAAAAAGGTCTAATGCTAGTTAAAATTGACTTGGAAAAAGCCTACGATGGAGTATGATGGGAATATGATGAAAACATTCTTGCGGCAGTTGGATTTGCTCATACCCTCGTTGCTCTTATTATGCATGGTCTAAAATCAACCTTCATGTTTGGAACATGATGAAGCTGGATCCAATCATCCCAGATAGAGGATTGCGGCAAGGGGATCCCTTGGCACATTATTTATTTGTCCTCTGCATGGAAATTTTGAGCTAGAAAATTATGGAAGCAGTTAGGCTTGGGCTTTGGAAACCATTCCGTCTTAGCCGAAAAGACACCCCGTTGTCCCAGTTATATTTTGCCGACGACTTGACTCTTTTTTGGGAAGCATCAGAGGGCCAGGCGGAGATTACGGAAACCATTTTGAGTTATTTTTGTGCAGTTTCAGGGCAGAAAATTAGCGTACATAAATCTTCTTTTCTTGTGTCGGATAATGTTAATACGCAATTGAAACAGTTGATTGGACAGAAATTGAAGATGCAACATACTCCGGACATGGGCAAATACTTAGGGTCCCTTTGTTACATTCTCTAGCTAAAAAGAAGACGTATGGGTTTATATTAGATAAAATGCGAAAGATGCTAGCTTCCTGGAAAAGCAAAGTTCTTTCAAAGGCGGATAAGTCCATTCTGATTAATAGCTCTCTTTCCACGATACCTTATTATACGATGCAATTCGCCAAAATCCGAAAAGGAGTCCTGGAAGAGATAGATAAATTATGTCGGCAATTTTTCAGGAATGAGTTAGATGGTAGCAGACATTGTCACTATATTTCGTGGCAGAAAATTCGTCAGCCTAAAGAGAAGAGTGGTCTGAATGTTAAATGGCTCGATGAAATGAACATTGCTTTCTTAGGCGAACTGGTTTGGCAATTTTTGACGGATGATCATGCCCTTTGGGTCTCTATCTTGATCGAGAAATACGGAAATCCTTTTGGTGGAGTAAAGACATGCGTTTCTTCTCTGTGGAAAAAACATTTGTACCATTGCCAAAGTCCTTGAACAAGGATTCACGGTAGAAAATGAAGAAATTAAGTGGACCCCCTCATCAAATGGTAAGTATTCGGTGAGTAGTGCCTATGTTTACCAGTTAGAAAATCAGCAAAGTCCCTAAGATGATATGGATTGGAACCGGATTTGGAGTCTCAGAGGCCCCATGAGAGTTAACTTTCTTTTATAGCAACTTTGTCACAATTGCTTGATGGTCAATAGCTTCTTGGCACGCCGTAATATTGCTAGTTCCTCGATATGCACTATTTGTCATCAGCATGAAGAAACCCAAATCCATGCTCAACGAGATTGTAAATGGTCCCACAAGGAATCTGGTTAAGTATCAAAGCCGGTCGTATTCTTAGTTTAGGCAAAAACGGTTTTTGAAAAGGGTGATTTGTCAGAACATCGATTCTAACAAATAAATATACACAAAATAAAAGAGTTTAAACTTTGAAAAAAGAGATAGCCGAGCTATGATCCAATCTAATACTTGCAAACCCTAGCTAAATCTGGAAGTGTTTTTGACTTACCTAATTGTTCTTGATGTCACTTGAAGGGTGTCGTTTCCTAATTCCGTGAATAGACATTATTTCACTAATCTACCCTTAATCTACCCTCCTATGTCAGGTTCAACAGTCCGCTGACCGGATTTAACTGACCTAACACGCTCTACGTTCAATGAAACGCTCAACAATGTTGATATAAACCTCACACATGAAACCAAATCTAAAAGACTCAGTTGGTTTTATAGGGTGATCCTAGAACCCCGGTTCCAGTACCGTCTCGCAAAATACATATATAAAGAAGATACGTGTAATACGATTATCGAGTGATCAATTCAACAAGCGTGATTAAGTATAAGTTCTAGAACTACGGTATCATCGAGAATCAAGAAATCAAAACATCAAGAACACCTCCATCAACAAACTAGGGTTCGATTTCGAATATTATCACATAACTTGGCTATAAAATGGTTAGCTACTCATTATAACAACCAAATAACAAGAAATAACCAAGAACCAAACATTAAAGCTAATAAGTTGCCAATAAATAAGAAGAAATTGAAATTACCAGAAATCGAGATGAAGAACACCGGAAGCGAAAACGAAATCCAAACTAAAATTGAAATAGCTAGTAGCATGAGCCTTTGGATTACAACAAATTAAAGGTAATCTAAGCTAAAATTATGTACAAATACTCTAGATCTACGAAAGTGAAGAAAAAGTGCAGAAAAATAGGTTGGAAATGATGAAGAACCTCTTGGGGGATTTTTTATAGTGGAGAGGGTTAAAATGGGCAAAAATTCTATTTTCAGGGTATGCGTGTGCCTATGATTGTTGGGCCGCCGCCTATGAACAAAGTCAATTTGGGCAACTCTCAGCATCTTCTAGGTGGTGGCCTGCTGACACAACTTTAGTAAATCGGCCATAACATTGTGTGTAGACCTCCAAATCCAGTGATTCAAAATGAAATGGGAAGCTCATTCAATTGTATACAACTTTCATTAAGATGTCCAGCCCAGAAATTTCCTTTAAGTGGGATTAAAATGCAGATCAAGTGAAGGTAGGGTTGTAATACCAATGAGTATTGATTTGTTTACACGTTTAATTTAAGCTTTGGGAACATGGACCAACTCCTGTAACTCGCCTTCTGAACATTCCGGTCATCTCGAACACCTAATACCTGCACAATATCACAAGAAATACCATGTATAACCCCTACAGGACACTAGGGTGACCGAGAATGTATCCAAAAAACCTAAAACAACAAGATTTCCGGACATTATGTCCTAGGTCTTTAAATGAAAACCACGGTGTAAAAATGCATAATCACCAAACTAAATGTCTCTGAATACATATAAATGAGTTATAAACGGGGTATAATCATATAGTAAATGATAGCCAATTCGACTCTCATCAACTACCCCCTACCTAAACGTTCTCAATGTCACTCGAAGGGCGTCGTTTCATAATTTCGAGAATAGACATTATTTCAATAATCTACCCTCCTATGTCAGGTTCAACAATCCGCTGACCGGATTTAACTGGCCTAAGACGGTCTACGATCAATGAAATGCTCAACAAGTTGATACAAACCTCACACACGAAACTGAATCTAAACAACTAAATCGGTTTTACAGGGTGATCTAGAACCCCTATCCTCTCGCAAAATACATATATAAAGACGATACGTCTAATACAATTATCGAGTGATCAATTCAACAAACGTGATTAATAATAAGTTCTAGAACTACGGTAACATTGAGAATCAAGAAATCAAACATCAAGAACACCACATAAACAATCTAGGGTTCGATTTTGAAGATTATCACATAACTCAGCTATATAACGATTAGCTACTCATTCTAACTACAACAACACAAGATTTCATCATAGGATATGAACATACAAACAAAAGATCAAGATTAGAAATACCTATGCAGAGAAAAACCATAAGAAACTTTGAATCGAGAAAACCAACTTTATAAATAAGAAATCCAAGATGATCCAATCAACTTTTACAAAGGATGATGTTATGAAAGCTTTAAAATGCTAACTATGGTGTTCTTATGGGAGAAAATCGCCAGAAAGGCGATGGAGAAGACAATGTATATGTTTATCCACTCACAATTTGCTATTTATAGTGGGTGGTGCAAGTGGCTAAATAAGTTGGTAGGTGCACACCTACCAAAACGATAGGCGTGCACCTAAGGAGTAAGCCAAAATTTCCAACTCTTAGTACGGGTAGGCGTCCACCTACCAAATGTTAAGTGTGCACCTACCACGTGCTCTGGTTTAGGGGTGTCTGTGATCTTGTAGGTGTCCACTTACCATATCGTTAGGTGTGCACCTACCAAGTTTTCTTCCAAAATGGAAGTTTCTTGCATTCCAAAGCTTCCGAATCGCATTTTCCGGGTATCTCGTACACCTAGTTCCTGAAAAATACCACAAACAATACCAAACGTAATCCCTACGGGACACTAGGGTGACAAAGAATAACAAGAATACACCGAAAAAGATCTAGAATCCCGGACTATATCGTAAACATCGAAACGGTGCAATAAACGTCAAAACGAAGCCAAATGTTCCTGGAATTGGGTAAAATGAGTCAAAACGGGGTATAAAACATGCAGGAAAATAGAGTCGAGTTGACTCTCATCAACTACCCCCTACTTAGTGTTTGCTCGCCCTCGAGCAAAACCGAGCGTTTCAAATAGAAATAGAGTCAACACTGTAGTTGTATAACGAGTCTCCCGTATCATATAAATAAGACAATAATAAAAACACGAATACATAAAAATTTGGTTCTACCTTGTGTTGAATAATCAAGGTGTGTGTGAAAATAGCTTCTTCGACATCGACTACTACTGACCGGTTCAGATTATAGACGCGTAACGTACCAGGGTTACACCATAGGCTTATACATCGTAAGAATCTCCAATGATCGAAGTCTATCGTCATCTAGTACGGTCGAGCATGACTTGAAGGGTTATAATGTTAGGCTAGGGTTCGGGGCTAACGAAAAGATATTTACGATAAAATAAAAAGAGACGGTGCAAAAGATCTTTAACCGAGAAATATAAAACACGAAACTCGATTACAACTTCTTCTTCAGTCTTCCGACTATTTACTATCTGAAAACAAAACTGAACCCTGATTCCAACTTTTTTTTTACTATACAACACTTTTAGTCCATTTTTGGACTTATAACTAAACTATATACATACATTGTTTTTGATAGAATAATAGAAAAAGATATTGTATTGCATTGCTTTGGTTGAATACAATAGTAGGCTATTTATACTAATAGTCACATAATAATAACCATAATGAGATTTATTACAATCAATTATTTTCCTAATTTTCTATATCTAGAATATTCTGTCATTATCTCTAACACGCCCCCGCAATCACATGGTAGTGCAACGGACATGGTGATTGGCTCGCAATGAATGGCTTGAGTCCTGGGTGTCCGCAACAACTCTGCATATCAATCAGCATCAACTTCTTCTCAACTTGATATTGCTTGAATAAAAGCTAGAGGGATAGACCCTAAAAAAATACATGCAGGGATATACCCTAAAAAAAACATGAGGAGGGATTTACCCTTAAAAAAAACAATAAATTGAGGGATATACCCTAAAAAAAAACGATAGAGCAAATCAAGTGAGTGAAAAGTCGAACTGCCGATGAAACAAGAAACAATTGAATTTGACCATGAGAAAGAAAGGGGCTTAGAAAAAGAAATTGATTGGGAGACAATCACCGTTAAACAAAATGAACTAGGTGTTGACGGGGTTGGATCGACAATAATGACAGAAAATTTTTATTTTTATTTTGATATTAACATAATAATAACAATAATAATAAAAGAGGAAAAAAAACGTAAGAACGGAGGGGTGAGGGTTCGTATAGATTAGTGTAACGAACCCCCACCTGAACGGATTCTTGAAAGTTTGTTCAGGATCTAAACGACGTTAGTCTAGAGCTCTGATACCCTGATAGAATAATAGAAAAAGATGTTGTATTGCATTGCTTTGATTGAATACAATAGTAGGCTATTTATACTAATAGTCATAATGTGAACATAATAATAACAATAATGAGATTGATTACAATCAATTATTTTCCTAATTTTCTATATCTAGAATATTCTGTCATTATTCTAACAGCTTTTGCATACTTTTTTGAGAAAGGTAAAAAGGTATATATATATATATATATATATATATATATATATATATATATATATATATATATAAATTTGGCACTAAATAACAAAATTCGAACAAAACCGAAACCAATACATTTTTACATTCCTCGTTCGATAACTCGTAACTCCCAATACCATATCGTAATCACGTCTCAAAAATACCTTGCAACATTGTAAAATAAAAGTGCGGAACTAAAAAGCTTAAATGCAAGGTGGTCAAGCAGGGGCGGACGCAGGATCCCGGGTGAGGGGAGGCGATACTATGGGCGAGTGTAAATTTTTAGGGGGGGCAAAAAAAAAATACACAACATACATAATAGTGCATTTCCGGATCCGAGGAGGGGTGAGTGCCCCCCTCTCATGTCGGTGGATCCGCCCCTATAGTCAAGGATACGTAGACCGAAATAAAGCTTGGGGTATCGGAAAGTACGGATTAGTATCACGAAAGGCTAGTTCGGGTAGCGGTTTAACCGCCGTACAACAGGCTTAGAGGGGTAACTATGGTTTAATCGTTTAGGTTGGCTTTTGGCCCTGATTGGGTCAAAATAAATGACAAAACCGTCATCTCATACCTAACAACGACGACCTTTCTGTTTCGCCTTGAAGTTACTAATATAAGTTCTAGGTAACCGGGTCATACGACAACTATAATCGTTCACTAGTCAAGTAATCTATGACGTTGAAACTATTACGTGAAATTGTTTCAATTTTCAACAAACGATCGAAACTACAAAATAGAATGTATTCGAGCAATTAGCACAAGTCAAACTACGGGATACGAAGACTCGTTACACTAAAAACAATGTTTAAACTACAAAAATTTGAAAACATTGCTCGAAATTTCACTAAAAGGCGATTAAAAACTAAGGCATGACTCGTAAAAACTAAAACCAGAAAAATTGGCTAACTAGCCTCCACCCCTAATTTAAAAGTGAACACCGACCTCGGTGTTTAAATAAATAAAACGAGGGTAGAAAAGCTTAGCTTAAACCCGGAAACGGCAAAATTTTGGCATGTGGCATCCGTAAAATGAACTCCCAGCCCTTGTTTGGTTTGGGACTAGGTTGATCCATTTGGATCCCAAACCAATATTTTATTCACCCCACTAACTTATTTATTATTATTTTATAAATTCTATTATTTTATTATAAATTCTTTCATCAATCAATCAACATCAACAAATAAAATAATATTAATCCATCACTTTATACACTCATTACATTATTTAACCATTACTTTTTCAATATAATATTTCAAATCAACAATCATTACTTTAACTACAAAAATTTCAATACAACTTTTCAACTTTATCATCATTACTTCACTATATTTTATAATTCTTTCTCTTTCTTGGATCCAAATGGATCCAGTCAGTCCGAAACCAAACGGAGCCCACACCTGTACTATTAAACATATACGACCAACACCAAAGGTGTACAAGTATGGAGTATATAACATGGAATGGAGGATGTGACGCCCCGTTCCGGATACCGAGTACTTATCCGTAAAGAATGCCCGGCATGCATATATTAACTTTTAAAATCGTCAAAATTAATATATACATAAGCCTCGTAACAATTAATTAGAGTAAAAGCGAAATAAATTAAATCTAAAAGATTACTCGGAAAAGAAAGTCAATCGACAATCAAAAGGATCACCAAGTCCCAAAATTAAACAGGATTCATGTTAAGAAAAGTCCATCTTTGAGTCTGCTCAAGCATTGTGGCTTGCCTTAGAGAAAAAAAAACTGAGGATTCATGTTAAGAAATGTATAGTGGGTAAATTTCTGGACTATAAGATGGTCGATTCCAAAACCGTAATTAAACAGGTTGAGGAAATACAAATCATTATATCCGAAATTCTAGAAGAGACTATGATAATTAGTGAAACTTTTCACTTAGCTAGTGTGATTGAGAAACTACATTCGTCATGGAAGGAATAATAAAGTTATCTCAAGCACAAGCGAAAGCAAATGTCTAAGGATGATCTGATTGTCCGACTCTGTATAGAGGAGGACAATAGAGGATCCAAAAAGAAACTTTCTATGCAGGTTGGACAGGCCAAAGCTCATGTTGCTGAGGTCAAGAATCAAAAGAGGAAGAAAACTGGACAATCTTCCAAGAAAACTGGTGAATCTTCCAAGAAACCACCAACTGCAAACAAGTTTAATGGAGAATGCCGCAATTGTGGCAAATTTGGGCATCGTGCAAGTGAGTGTCGTGGAAAGAATCCATTTCAGCCAAGGGCACATATGGCTGAAACTGATGGTGATGATGACATGTTCTGCGTTGTTGTGACAGAATGCAATGTTGTGGGGAATCCAAGGTAGTGGACACTGAAGCCACAAGACATGTTTGTGCTGACCGTGGAGTGTTTTCAACCTATAAGGCTGGAGCTGGTGAGAAACTTTGGATGGGTAACTCTTCCCATTCAACCATTCAGGGAACCGGGAATGTGATTCTGAAGATGACTTCAGGAAAGAAGCTGACATTGACCAATGTTCTCCATGTTCTTGACATTCGTAAGAATCTAATTTCTGGTGCTATGTTAAGCAAGACTGGTTTCAAGATGATGTTTGGTTCAGATAAGGTCATTCTGACTAAGAATGAAGTGTTTGTCGGTAGAGGCTATCTCACCGAGGGTATGTTTAAGCTCACTGTAATGGCTATTATGCCTAAGACTGTTGTGCCCTTGTAACTACTTCTACTTACTTGCTTGAGTCTTCTTGTTTATGGCATAATCGATTAGGACATATTAATAATAAATCAATTTGTAGAATGATGAATTTAGATTTATTACCTAATTTAAAATTTAATCAAAATGAGAAATGACTAATGTGTGTCGAGGATAAAATGACTAAGGCACCATTTCCTTCAGTGGAAAGAAACTCATAAGCTTAGATTTAATTCATACAGATTTGTGTGATTTAAAATTTGTGCAATCGAGATGCAGTAAAAAAAATACTTGTAACATTTATCGATGATTGTACAAGATACTGTTATGTCTTGCTAAGTAGCAAAGATTAGACAATTGAGGCTTTTAAAAACTATAAGAATGAAGTCGAAAATCAACTTAGCAAACGAATCAAAAAGGTTCAAAGTGATCGAGGTGGTGAATATGATGCACTGTTTAATGAAATATGTTCACAATATAGCATTATTCATCAAACTACAACTCCATATGCACCTCAATCAATGGTATTGTTGAACGCAAGAACCGCACTCTAAAAGAGATGATGAACGCTATGTTGATAAGTTCGGGTTTACCTCGGAACTTGTGGGGGGAGGCCATCATCTCAGCAAATGTCATTTTTAATAGAATTCCATCAAAAAAGATGGATAAGACCCCATATGAGTTGTAGAAAGGCTATAAGACAAACTACAAATACTTGAAAGTGTGGGGGTGTTTAGCAAAGGTAGAAGTGCCTAAACCTAAACAAATAAAGATTGGGCCTAAAACGATAGATTGTATATTTATCGGATATGCAAATAACAGTAGTGCATATAGATTTCTAGTGCATAAATCTGACATCCCTAATGTGTACATGTGATGTGGTCATGGAGTCAAGAAACGCTATGTTTTTCGAGGATGTCTTTCCAAATAAAGACAGAAACAAAGAAGATACGAGTCCAAAAAAGCGGACGCATGTTTCCATAGAGGATACCACTCTAGAAAATGAGGAAACAGAACCTCGTAGAAGTAAACGAGCTAGGACTTCAACGTCATTTGGTCCGGATTTTCTCACCTATATGGTAGAAAACGATCCAAGAACATATGCTGAGGCTATGTCAAATCCATAAGTGCCTTTCTGGAAAGAAGCAATCAAAAGTGAAATACACTCCATTATGCAAAATCACACTTGGGAATTGGTTAATATCCCACCAGGTCATAAAGCTATCGGTTGTAAGTGGATTTTTAAGAAAAAACTTAAAGATGATGGATCTATTGATAAATATAAGGCCAGATTGGTAGCCAAAGGTTATCAACAAAAGGAAGGTCTTGATTTTTTTGATACATATTCACCGGTAACAAGAATCACTTCAATAAGGGTTCTTATTGCGATTGTTGCGGTCTATAACCTGGAAATCCATCAAATGGATGTTAAGACTGCCTTCTTAACTGGGGAATTGGAGGAAGAAATATACATGGAAACCTGAGGGGTTTGTAGTTCCGGGTCAAGAACACAAGGTGTGTCGGCTCGTTAAATCATTGTATGGACTAAAATAAGCGCCAAAACAATGGCACCAAAAATTTGATCAAACGAAGTTATGAAATGGGTTTAAAATTAACGAGTGTGACAAATGTGTCTCTATTAAGAACACTTCTAATTCTAATGTGATAGTATGTCTATATGTTGATGACATGTTGATCATGGGAAGTACTCGTGACATAATCATGAATACTAAGAAGATGTTGACACGGAACTTTGATATGAAGGATATGGGAGTTGCAGATGTAATTTTAGGGATTAAAATCTCTAGAATGTTTGATGGACTTGCTTTGTCGCAGTCTCATTATATTGAGTCTGTTCTAAAAAGATTTAATGTCTTTCATGAAAGTCCAGTAAAAACTCCAATTGACTTAAGCTTGCACATAGTCAAGAACAAAGGTGAATATTCACAAATCATAGGTTGTCTGATGAACATAACCAATTGTACTAGACCGGACAAGCATGTTTACAAGTAATCCAAGTGAGGATCATTGGAAAGCTTTGAATAGGGTACTGAGGTACTTAAAATTTACAATGAATCTGGGATTACGATATACAAGATATCCAACAGTATTAGAAGGATAATGTGATGCAAATTGGATATCTGGCTCAAAAGATTCAAAGTCCACAAGTGGATATGTATTCACTATTGGTGGTTCTATGGTGCCATGGAAATCCACAAAGCAAACGTGCATAACTCATTCCATGATGGAAGCTGAGTTTATTGCATTAGACAAGGCAAGAGAAGAAGCAGAATGGCTTCCATCGATTTTGTTAGATTGAAGGAGAATCTTGCAGATCTGCTTACAAAAGGTTTACCTATAGATCAAATGTCAAAAATGACACTCGGAATGGGACTTAAGCCTATTACGACAGAAAATTTGTAATGATAACCCAACTATGTTGACTGGAGATCCCAAGATCATGGTTCAAAGGGACAACTAAGTTACGAAGGTTCAGTGAACACTTACCCATTCTGTGAATAAAAGTGTTATCTGTCAGTGGTGTATAAGGTTAAGTGAAAACTTTTAATGATTCCTATAACTTGGTAAATTCAAGTGGGGCATGGAAGAATACTCTTGATAGGAGATCACCTATGTAAGTGTGAAGTGGGGCCACTTCTGTGAGAATTCAGAGGCTAGAATTCTCTTACGCACTTTATGAAACCAGGGGTGATTCATGGCCAAAATGAACACAACCATGAGAACCAAATACGGTTTTAAAGGAAATACCGTGTGAGTATTATTGTCTAGGTTTACAATAAAGGCTGAACAAATCAAGACATAGTTCTGTATTCTTTTCCATTGCAGTAGAGGATCCTTTTATAGGTAGGAAGGAAGTGAAGTGTAATGAAGGCCATCAGGTCACTAACAGGCCTTTAACTCCATAGTAACCCATCAGTTTCAGTTGAACTATGTCAGGCCTTTAACTCCATAGTAACTGAATCAGTTTCCTGTATAAATAGTTGAAGAGTTTTTTCTGAAACACTGTTAGAGTTCGACGTTGTTCAGGAGTTGAAGTACCTCCCTTTTGAACAGGTAAACTGATTAATCCTGGGAGACAATTGCATAATCTGTGGGTACATACCGGAGCAAATTTGGCTTATGGACATACTTCATCTCGCCTCAGTCTTTTAGAGATATCCTTTCTGTTTTTGTAATTTCATTTTTCATTACTGTACTTGTAATTTTCTTTCAGATTATAAAGAAATTGTTCTTCTTCTTTCTAGTTTTTTATTTTATTTCACATACAATACTACGGGTATAATATATCTTGGACCAATTTACTCAAATATTCAATCATTTGCTCAAGTGGCACATGTTCATCCGTTAAGATCACTATTTCCGGAGGTGGAGAAGTATCGAGTTGTTGATCAAAGTAAATTAGGTCATTATCCCACTCATTATTGTATGGTGCGGTGTATGGGTTGAACTGGTAATAAGGTTGTGTTACATAACCCATGGCACTGTAGTTGCAGCCTCCGAATGAGTAAGGAAATGAGCCGTAATTTATGTAAGGATCCATTATCAGCAAATCAGAGAAACAACACGAACACAATCACAATATCTAGTCACTACCACTACCAAAGTAGACGGTGTGACACTTCAACAACAACAAATAAAACAAACTATACAAAGAAAATTAAGAAAAATGACCTAATCCTAAGAACTTAACTCACTTATTGATATCAACCGGATTCCCCGGCAACGGCGCTAGAAAACTTGATAGCCGTTTTACAGTATAGCCAACTCTAACTGGCAGGGTACCAAGTCGGTCGTACTATAAATCGCGAGCAATGTTGTATCCCACAGGGAATCTAGTTTAGTATCAAAGACGGTCTCGTTCTTATAGGCAAAAACGGTCTTTGAAAAGGGTGATTTGTCAGATCACCGATTCTAACAACTAAATATACGTAAAATAAAAGAGTTTAAACTATGAAAAAAAGAGATAGCCGAGATATAAACCAATCACTCGCAAACCCTAGCTAAATCCGAAAGTGTTCTTGACCTACCTAAACGTTCTCAATGTCACTCGAAGGGTGTCGTTTCCTAATTCCGAGAATAGACATTATTTCAATAATCTACCCTCCTATGTCAGGTTCAACAGTCCTCTGACCGGATTTAATTGACCTAACATGGTCTACTTTCAATGAAATTCTCAACAAGTTGATAAAAACCTCACACATGAAACCGAATCTAAACAACTCAATCGGTTTTATATGGTGATCCTAGAACCCCGGTTCGCGTATCCTCTCACAAAATACATATATAAAGACAATACGTGTAATACGATTATCGAGTGATCAATTCAACAAAAGTGATTAAGAATAAGTTCTAGAGCCACGGTAACATCGAGAATCGAGAATCAACAAATCAAACATCAAGAACACCACATAAACAATCTAGGGTTTGATTTCGAAGATTATCGCATAACTCGCCTATATAATGCTTAGCTACTCATTCTAACTACAACAACATAAGATTTCATCATAGAATATGAACATACAAGCAAAATATCAAGATTAGAAATACCTATGTAGAGAGAAACCGGAAGAAACTTTAAAATCGAGAAAACCAACTTTATTAAATAAGAAATCCAAGATGATCCAATCAACGTTTACAAAGGATGATGTTATGAAATCTTTAAAATGCTAACTATGGTGTTCTTATGGGAGAAAATCGTCAGAAATGAGAAGGAGAAGACAATGGATATGTTTATCCACTCACAATTTGCTATTTATATTTTATAGTGGGTGGTGCAAGTGGCTAATAAATCGATAGGTGCACACCTACCAAAATAATAGTCGTGCACCTAATGAGTAAGCCCCCAACGCTTAGCACTGGTAGGTGTCCACCTACCAAATTGTTAGGTCTTCACCTACCATGTGCTCTGGTTTAGGGGTGTCTCTGATCTTATAGGTGTGCACCTATCATATCGTTAGGTGTGCACCTACCAAGTCTTCTTCCAAAATTGAAGTTTCTTGCATTCCTAAGCTTCCGAATCACGTTTTACGGGTATCTCTTACACCTAGTTCCTAAAACATACCACAAATAATACAAAACGTAATCCTTACGGGGCTCTAGGGTGACCGAGAATAACAAGAATACACCGAAAAATATCGAGAATCCCGGTTATATGTCCTAGGTCTCGTAAACATCGAAACGTTGCAATAAACGTCGAAACCAAGCCAAATGTTCCCGGAATTGGGTAAAACGAGTCAAAACGGGGTATAAAACACGTAGGAAAACAGTGTCGAGTTGACTCTCATCAACATGCGTCTAAACATTTGAGAACTCATGAAAAGAATTATCTTATGCATGATCTTGAGTTGGCAGTGGTTGCGTTTTCCTTGAAGACTTGAAGGAACTACCTGTATGGTGTTAAATTGCAGATTTTCACAGACCACCATAGCCTTAAGTATTTCTTTAAACTATAGCATTTAAATATGAGGAAAAGGCGATGGTTGGAGTACGTTAAGGATTAGGACTTGAATATGCAGTACCACTCGGGAAGGCAAATATAGTAGCAGATGCCTTGAGCATAAGACCGGTAAGTGCACTTCTTAGTGTGACGGAAATTTCAGATCAGTGGGAAAGGCTAAGTGTTCAGGATATTGGACAACATGAATGATTACAGTATGTTGCACCACTGATTGCTAGGTCCGAGATCATTGATGAGATCATGAAAAGGAAAGATGAAAATCCGGTTATTGTTGATTATAAGCGAGTGGATGATCACATTGAAATTAGTACTATAAACTATATCTTTATTTACCTGAATTATGCTCAATTGATAAGTGACAGTTGGATTATTGTATGAAATACAGGTCAAATGCCTAGTGTCGGTTCCTTGGTTGTCAATTCTTCATTTATATAATTTATCCCGTAAATATGGTACTGTTCTGATGACGGTCAAATAGGTATCATTATTTACCATCAATCTACCCATGATTTGTGTTCTCAATGGGGATAATATGTATGAAATCATGAGTTAATTTTCTAAAAGTCATTAAGCCACGTTCGGGGTGACAAAATTGGTATTATGCATATTAACCATGTATTCTATGCGTAATTTGCTAGAAATAGAAGCTACTATGTGTGCTATGATTTTATTTTGCACATGGACAAGTGTTTGAAGCATCATTTGGGCTGAATATAAGAGTTAATCGATAAAGAAATGAACGGAGCTGAAGGTTGAAGTGTTTCGAGCACAAATTGGACCCGAGAATCTGATTGGTGATCTTGTAACACAGTTTCCGAAGCTTGAAGAGACGAACTGGGCTTGTACTTCTCAATGAAAGTTGTAGGGCTTTAAACGAGGATTTCAGCACACTTTGAATCATCCAAATCGGAGTTGCGTAGGCCACGTTATGGTCCAAACTAAGTGATTTCAATCCAAGTTCATCTCATGATTTTAATTCAATATTGTGGTTTCACCTTTACACGAGATACGAACTCCTAATTCCTTAGTGAATCCGTTTCTCAAGCTATGAACTCCTAATCTCTTAGTGAATTCAATTATCGATCTCTCCTCTCTCGAATGTTGAGACCAATTTCCATACAAAACGAAGGTGTAGATTCAAGTTAACTCTCATATTTTAGAATCTAGCAACCTAGATAATTAACCAATTAATTTGTCACGAATTAACGATTAAAGATCCTATCTTTCTATGGTGATCTAGTGTTTACGCAACTCTCGTATTGTAAAACATCAATAGCAAACTAATCACTCGATCTAATTCACATGACATCATAAAGCGCATAGAAAAATACAAAACGAATTAAAGCTCATGAAAATAAAACAAGGATTGAATAAATTAAAAAGGATTAAACTCACATAGTTTAGTATAATGGATGATCTCCATGATTCAACAAACGAAAATAAACATCCTAATCTAACCCGGATCACCCGAGCACAAGGCTCGGGTGACCGGCTGGGACCCCTCCGAAAGTGCGGCTCTTTGCTTGATATATGGCGGCTGTGTTTATATGAATTCCTTAGGGTTGAGATATGCGGCTGTATATATAGAAATCTGAGGCGGTTTAGCCTAAGTCGGCCGTGGACGCTCGTTCAAAAAGGGTGGACGCCCGTTCACATAAAATCTGAAGACTATGTTCTGATTTTCCTCCCTTGGACGCCCGTCCATTCCATCGAATGCCCGTCCATTCTGGACGCAACTTCAGACGCACGTTCAAGGCAAGTCTGAACTCTCTGAATTGAATTTCTCAGCCTGGACGCCCATCTGGCATAGTGGACGCCAGTTCAGCTGGATCAACACTTGATTTCTTTCCTTATATCCTTTATTCTTCCATAAATCTGATTGATTCCTTTCCACTCGAATTTATCTCTTTAAAAATCATCTTTTCCATCAACAATGTGTATCTACAATGTAGGAAAAACATACCAAAGCGTAACGATATTCCAAAATAATATAAAATCACAATTTAAGCACATAATTCGTTACGTTTTGCAATTTAACTATTGAAAACACCACTTGCTCAATATTTCAATTATAAAGCTCGATTTCTATGAAAAACATCCACATATGGGGGAAATTGATATAAAACATATCCTTATAAAATGTATAAAATCACCCTTAACAACCTTCAATGTGATATTTGTCTGTTTGCTAAACTTACTAAGTCTGTGTATACTAAATTACCTTACTTGCCTTCCACTCCTTTTACTCTAATACATAGTGATGTATGGGGACCTTCAAGAGTTAAAAGTATAACAGGGAAGAGGTGGTTTGTCACCTTCATAGATGATCACACCAGGGTCACATGGCTATTTCTGATGAAAGATAAATCTGAAGTTGGAACCATCTTCAAAGAATTTTATAATATGGTATCCACTCAATTTGACACTAAGATTAAAATCTTAAAAACAGATAATGCCCTGGAATACTATGAGTCCAACCTCGGACCTTCCTCGAATGATAAGGGATTATTCACACCAAGAGTCGTGTTTGAGACACCTCAAAGAAAATGGGGTTCTTTGAAAGGAAGAACAGCACTTACCTGGAGATGGCTAGATCACCATGTTCACCACACATGTGCCTAAATATATGTGGGGTGAAGCTATATTAACTGCCACATACCTGATCAACAGGTTACCCAGCAGAGTGTTAGGATTCAAGACCCCCATTCAAACCCTGTTGACAACTCATACTTGTCCTAGCCTCATTGCTGACTTGCCTCCAAAGATCTTTGGATGTACTGTGTTTGTATACATTCATGCCCAACACAGAAGCAAACTTGATTCCAAAGCTCATAAATGCATCTTCCTAGGCTATGCCAAAGACAGGAAAGGTTACAAGTGTTATTCTCCCACTGACAAAAGATTTTACAATTCTATGGATGTAAAATTCTTTGAAAAAACTCCTTACTACAGCAAACCCACTGAGACAGCCACAGATGGCAACCTTATTGAGATTGAGATCACCACAATCCCTCAAACTACTCCTCGGCCAGAGACTCCACGATACTCACCACCATCGCACCTCGGAAAATTCTCGAACCTCGCAGACTCTTTGAGCCCTAGCACCTCTCGAACCTCGGTAGCCTCATCGAGCCTCATCGAACCTCGGCAAGACCTCATCGAAACCATCGAACCTCAGCAGCCTCCTGAGCCTACTGACCCTGCTCATTCCACTGATATTGATGACAAACCCATTGTTGTCCGAAAGGGAAAGAGATCATGCACTAATCACTCTATTCATACTTATGTGTCTTATGATCACTTGTCACCTTCTTTTGCTATGTTTACACATGACTGCTCTCCTTGACAACCATACTTGGGATCTCACCACTCTCCCACATGGAAAGAAGACAGTCAGCTGCAAATGGCTGTTCACTAACAAGTACAATGCTGATGGTACTATTGACAAATACAAAGCTAGACTGGTTGCAAGGGGATTCACTCAAACATATGGTCTTGACTACAAAGAGACCTTTGCACCTGTGGCAAAGCTAAACACTGTCAGGGTACTGATCTCACTTGCTATCCAACTTGACTGGCCTCTCCACCAATTGGATATCAAGAATGCTTTCCTAAATGGTGACCTCACTGAGGAAGTCTATATGAATGTGCCTCCTGGTTTTGCCAACACTCACACTCAAGGGAAAGTTTGCAAATTGAGGAAATCTCTATATAGCCTAAAGCAGTCCCCTAGAGCCTGGTTTGGCAAACTTACTACTGTGGTTAAAGCTGCTGGATATCATCAATGCAACTCAGATCACACCATGTTTATCAAAACAACAAACCAGAAAAGATCCATTCTTATTGTCTATGTGGATGATATCATCCTTACTGGTGATGACCCTGCTGAGATCCAACAATTGAAGACCTCGCCGCCAAGTATTTCAAGTTAAAGATTTAGGCTACCTCAAGTACTTTCTTGGTATGGAAATAGCAAGGAAATGCCCGGGTATATCCTGTCTCACAGAGGAAGTATGTCTTTGGACTCTTTAAAGGAAATCGGCATCTTTGGGATGCAAACTCGTTGTATCCCAGTGAGACCCCAAGAATACCTCACCGCATGGTGACATTGTTTGTCGAAAAGGATCAATATCAAATACTTGTAGGAAACTCATTTATATGTCCCATACAAGACCGGATATTGCATATGGAGTCGATCCAGTTAGCTTGAGTTCATGCATTGCCCCATCTTGAGCAACATTGGGATGTCAGAGAATGAATCTTGAGAGGTACCAAGTCCACTCCCCAAGGCTTACATTTCACCAAGTCTCGCCGAGAGATCTGTCAAGGTTTACACTGATGCTGATTGGGCTGGCTGTCACATAGACAGAAGATCTACCACAGGCTATTGCTCATATGTATGGGGTAATCTGGTCACTTGGAGAAGCAAGAAACAACCTACTGTCTCTAGAAGTAGTGCTGAAGCTGAACTCAGGGCATTGGTTTTGGGCATTTGTGAAGCATTATGGCTGAAAAGAGTCCTTACTGATCTTCAGCAGACCCCTCAGCAACCTGTCATACTCTGCTGTGACAATAATTCAGCTTTATGCATGGCAGAGGATCCAGTCCATCATGATAAAACCAAACATGTGGATATTGACAGACATTTCCTTAAAGAGAAGATTGATGCCAAGATCATTCAACTTCAGTATGTTCCCTCAGCAGACCAAAATGCTGATATTCTCACCAAGGCAATTCCACCGCTTATGTTCAGTCGACTGAGTAGCAAACTTGGCTGTATTAACATATACAACCCAGTTTGAGGGGGGTGTGGAAATATTACGTTACTTTAGTGTAACATATTAATTGTGAGACACATTAATTGTAAGACATTTTAATTATATTGTATAAACAATTAATATGGAAATATTACGTTACTTTAGTGTAACATATTAATTGTGAGACACATTAATTGTAAGACATATTAATTGTATTGTATAAACAATTAATATGTCATAAAGTCATAAAGTAACTCTATTTTGTCTTATTAGGTAATAGACAACTCTAGCAATTAATACTAGCCGACTCTAGTAAGTAATTGCTCTCTCCTAGCTTATACTCTACTAGGACCTTTCTCACTTACTTGTACCTATTTATACTCACTCTTTTATGATGAATAAACCAAGTTGAAGTTTACTCTAGTGTTTATCACTTTCTCAAACTCTCTTCAGATTAGTTCTTAGATTTTTAGTACTTTCTCTCCGTTGTTGTTATTTTGCCTTTTTATTTTATTTTCTTTTATTCCCGAATTTGCATGGCACTATAGTTTCATCTTATGAAACGACATATGAAGTATTTTCAATGGCTTAAATTGTTTGCACTACTTACTTTGTTTACTACCAGTTTTAATATTTTATATCTTCTAATGTTATCTCGAGTACTTTGCCATGTTTTGTATGTTAACCCGATTGCAGATTTTAATAGATTGCCAATGATGTCTACCCGATACAGTGACGATGCAGATTCATTTACTTCGCTCCACGCTTAACCACAGCTAAGTTCCTTTTCGTTCTTAATCTTTTAATCATTGGGGACAATGCTTCGATTAAGTGGGGGTAGGAACATCACTTAGCTTTTGAATACAAGTTTCATCAAATTTTCAATTTGTCACGACTCTTTCCGACGCATTTTTCACCACTCTGTCTTTTCGAGTTGTTTCTGAGTACGATTGCAAGGATATGAAGCCTTTGATCTTTTGGAGATAATTATTTACATATTTGCTTCATGATAAAGGATAAAAGTTATGTCAATTTTTGAAGTAGTTGTGTATTAACCGTATATTCAGTTATGAACCGATCTTTTTAAGCATGAATAACTCACTTCCTTCAGTATGTAGCTAGATGATGCATTATTTTGACTTGTGTTGACCCGGTTTTTCCTGAGCTTTGTTTAACCTATAGTCATTTAGGTCAAGTTGTGGATCTTATAAGGGCTAAGGAAAAACGGATTCGGTAGTTTATCGAAGAGTGGACCGTGAGGATAGATAGATTTTTGAGTGTTCTCCCGTCAATATAAGAGAAAAAGAAATGAAAAAATATTTACCATTTATATATTCTATTTCTTTCTCTTTGGCAAGAGGGAAGCAAACTCGGAGCGTAAGACGCATGACCCTCGCATAATAAACAGACCGATAAACACGAGCCTTGAGTAGTACTCGGTTCCCGGTCCACCTTGCCCAGTTGACTTGACATATGCAATAAAAAGAAAATCAATCAATAAAATCAATGGAATAAAGGGACAATCATTCTCGTGATCTACTAGCTAAACTTAAGTCGATGTAATGTAATTCTGTCTGCATCACTGAAAATTGCGAGTTATTACACACACACACACACACACACACACACACACACACACACACACCGGTTCATGACTTAAATATTGTTTAATGCGTTACTTATGGATTTTTGTTGACGTGGTTCTTATCTTGACTTGGTGACACTTAGATGTTTATAACAAACTTGTATATTGGTCCGAGAGTTCATTTTCTTTCACCTATTTGCTCAGGACGACCAAAAGCTAAGTGGGGGGTAGTTGATCAAATTGAAATTAGTACTATAAACTATACCTTTATTTACCCTAAATTATGCTCAATTGATAAGTGACAGTTGGATTATTGTATGAAATACGGGTCAATTGCCTAGTGTCAGTTCCTTGGCTGTCGATTCTGCATTTATATATTTATCCCGTAAATATGGTACTGTTCTGTCTCGTTTTGTGTACTTTTCAGGTATACCATATTTGGAGCTGAATATGAGATGATCTGAGTTAGAAGACGCCCTTGGGCCAAAGTTAATGAAGTCTCGTGAGGAGTTTGTTGGGCCGTAAAAGAGAGGCAAAAGTCGCCAGCAATTGCAAGAAACCCTAGCCGCAGCTATGCGCATCTTGAGAGACACGAAACCGAACTCCCGTGTTGTGTATTAAGTCGACTAGGTTTAGGACTACTAAGTCGCTTTATGGCTTATAAATAGACTATGTCAGATTTATTATACAATGTACCACCACTATTATTTACTTTTATGAAATAAATTGTTCATGTCTTTATTTTGAGTTCGTTACTTGGTTATCTTCTCTGATCCATCAACTAGCTTGAGTTGATCAAGCTAGATCATCCATTGTTAAAGGTATGAAGCTTTGAACATTCTTTTATGTCTTTACCATGGTAGATTAGTTAAATTAACGCGATGTAATTAGTCTGCATGTCTAAACGAACCGTAATTAACCAGAATCATTCAGAACATAACGATTATATTATAGAAGTAGGAACCACCGCTCCCGTAATTGTGGCGGTCTTTACCGCAATTGTGAGGCAACCTTTATGTCACCCTAAGTCTAGAGATTCAGCGTTAGCTATGTTGATCGACGGGTTGAATTCACAGTAGGTTAGGTATGGCCAATCTGCTTATTGTATATCGTAAATTACCATGAAGGACGATAAAGTGAAGTGTTAGTTTGAACATAATTTGGATCAATCCTTAGGAATGTGCTAGTCAATCCACGACAGCTGCTTAGGGAGGTTCTCGATCTTGAGCCGACACTTTCTAGAAATTATTGCGTGTGGGTTAATACAACCAACGAAGGAGGTTAACTGCACGTAGACGTCTACTATCCTTTCAATGGAAGTAGATAAAGTTAAGAGACTACACCGGTAGCTAAAACTAAATTAATCCACACGTTCTGGTTGAGTCAGGGAATTACGGGGAAACGTAGACATAAGGATTAATTACACCAAGTTAGCAGATCAGTAAGGATGGATAAGCCAATTAATTTTCTGTCTTTACGTTGGTCTAGGGACCATTATTTGTCTTCTTAGGTAGATTTGTGAGCTATTATCTGTGTTCAATTGTCTATGTGGTATCGACCTTGACTCGCCCTTGCTATACTACGATTGACCCAGTACTTTTGCTAGTATTTTATGAGTAGAGTGACTTACACCGCGGATCAGTGGCTAGAACCAAATAAGCCCATGGTTATGAGTTAGATGTAGAAGGCAACGTATGGTACTAAAATCGGCTTTGTGTTTTGAATGTGGGATATTTGAGGAAGACGGTAATGAAGCTCATAAGATGGCGTTTGAAATTCACCCATGGGAAACCAAGATGTACAGAGAGTTGAAACAGTATTATTGGTGGCCTTCTATAAAGATAGAGATCATGTCAAAGTGTGACACTTGTCAGGGGGTAAAGGCTGAGCATAGAAGACCGGTATGGTTGCTTAAGCCGTCGGAGATTCCCGAGTGGAAATGGGAAAAGATAACAATGGATTTTATTAGTGGTTTCCGAATACTATGTCGGGGGGTTATGACAAGATTTGGGTGATTTTTGATCGGATGACTAAGTCGTCACACTTCTTGCCAGTTAATGAGAACATGGCATTGATGAAGTTAGCTAATCTTTACATCAACAACATAGTAAAGCTTCATGGGGTTCCAGTTTATGTAGTTTTAGACAGGAACAGTCGGTTGGTTAGCAGATTTTGGATGAGTCTTCAAAAACACTTTGGTACTAAGTTGAATTTGAGTACAACTTTTCATCCCTAAGCAGACGGACAGTTAGAGTAAACTATCCAAACTCTTGAGGACATGTTGAGAGCATGTGCCTTGTAAGTATGAGGTTCTTGGGATAAATATCTTTTAGTGGAAGAGTTCGCTTATAATAATAGTTATCATGCAAGCATCAAAATGCCACCATTTGAGGCTTTGTATGGAAGAAAGTGCCGAACACCAGTGTTTTGGGATGAAGTTGTACAGAGACAGATTACAGGGCCAGAGTTGATTCATCAAGCTAAAGAGAAGATTGAAGTGGTACATCGTAATCTTAAAAGGACTCAAGACAGGCAGAAAAGTTGGGCAGACATGAGAAGAAGATCGTTGAAGTTTGAGGTTGGTGATAGAGTGTACCTCAAGCGCTCTCAATGAGAAGAGTGAGATGATTTGGGCGAAAGGCAAGCTAATCCCTAAACATGTAGGTCTTTTTGTGATCTTAGCTAAAGTAGGACCTTTAGCTTATCGGTTGGAGTAGCAAGAATCATTGTCAAGAGTACATAACGTCTTTCATGTGTCAATGTTAATGAAATGCTTAACTGACATTGATGTGGAAGAAAGCATTGACCTTGAAATGGTTGGAGAGAACTTAACTTACAAGGATGAACCGGATTGCGCCTTAGAACAGTAAGGCGAAGAAATTCAAGAGGAAGATGTACAGCAACAGTCTTGGTGCAGTGGAGTAATCACACACCGGAAGAGGCAACATGAAAGTTAGAGGACGACATGGTTTGCAAGTTTCTAGAGTTCAAACACCTCCAAGGTATGTTCAGTTCGAGGACGAAACTTGTTTTAAGGGGGGGGGGGAGGATGTAAAACCCCTAAATTTCAAGAAAGGTAAAAGCGTAGAAGGGAAATTAATATAATTTATATTCTGTTTTATGTTAACCTAAAAGCTAATAATTAAAAAGGATGTAAATATTAGTTAAAGGATTTAATTAATGGGTATAAAAGGAAAAATAATCCTCTCATAATTCTTTCACGGAAAATTTTCTTTAAAAAATAGAAGAAGGGCAATGGCAAGGAGTAGAGAAGAAAGAAGAAAGAATCTTTGACCGCGTGGTTAATTTGTTGATCTTTTGAGCAAACAACAGTAGACAAATTTTATCACCGCGTTGATAGGATCTTTTCCACACTAACTATTCTCTATTCCGTAAGTTTGCAATTTAGCCCTAAATCAGAATCTTAATAGCTCTTGAGGTAAGTCTGAGTTTTACTAGACTAGAGTGTTGTATTAATCGTAGCAAGCTGTTATGGATCGTAGGTTGTTCGTAGGAGTCGTGAATCAAAGGATTCACATGGTTTGCTTCAACTTTTGCTTTGGATTTGCTATTAAACTTTAAAAGGTAAGATGGTGTTCATTTAAACATATAATTGGTTGTTATTTTGTGATATGCTGATGTTAAATTGTAGGTTTATGGTAAAAATAAGGTTGGAAATTGTTTGGTATGAAATTCCAACAAGTTTTGCCTTGGAACATGCTAATCCTGCCTATTTTCGTCGATTTGGCGGGAGCCAAGTGGTGTTAGCGGGCGCCAACCTGAGCAGGAAATAAACAGGATGATCATGTTCATATTGGCGGACGCCGATGGCTGATTGGTGGGCGCCAATGATGTTGGCATACACCGGTGGGCTTTGACGGGTGCCAACAAGGTACAAGAGTTTGACAATATGCTCTGGAAAGTCTTGGCAACTGCCAACAGAGGTTGGCGGGCGCCAAAAGCAAGAAGTGTGACTATGTTCACTCTTGGCGGATGCTAGGGAGGTTTGGCGGGCGCTAGGAGGAGGCAAAATGGTATGTTAATTTATGGGCAAGGTTGGCGGGTGCCAATGGGCCTTGGCAGGCGCCAAAGGTGTATGATCACCTTGTTTAGATACTTTATTGTGCACAACATGTTATGGATCGGTATGCATGTCTTTGAGGACATTATATGTTATGTTGCAATGTCTAACTTCAACTTCTGGTAGCCTCAGCTCACAAGCACAACTGAGACCCTCTACGGGGAGAAGGTGTGGGAGCACCGGAAGACGATTGTTTAGGCCTTGAAGGACGTTGACTTAGTAATCAATGATCTCTTTATAACGTGCTAGGTGGTGTAACTAGAATGTCTAGGACTAGAAGTCCATAAGAAGCCTTTTATGTGAATGAACCAAGTGGTAAGACTTAAACTCGGGAATTATACATGTATGTGTCTAAAAGCTAAAACATCTTTATCATTGGTAAGACATGTTTACATTTCTTAGCATGAGGACTATTACACCTTCATTTCGCTTGGTGTCAAGGGACTCGTGTAAATCTCACACGGTACTAAGTCCGTGCCATTAAGAGGTGCTTCACGTGTCGTGGTGCAGTCTTCACCATGCGCAGTGTCATTTGATCTTGATGTAGCAGACTTACTTGTGCGATGTTATACTCCGTGATCTAGTTGAGGTGAGTGTAATCTCATGATACAACCTATGTGGTAGTGTTTGTAGACTTTATTTTGATATATATATATATATATATATATATATATATATATATATATATATATTCATGTGTATCCGTTTCCTCTACCCCTTACTCAGTACAATTGTACTTACCCTCTATTTATTGTTCCCACCCGAGAAGGTGATTGGCAGGGTGACGATGATTATGGATATGATGATGGTACTGACGGAGCTGACATATGAGCTCGAGACATCATGAAGATGTTATCATTTTTATTATGCATTTCTATTCGGTTTAAGAGATAGACTTTTACATATTTTTCCATTTCAATTAGGATGTAATAAGTAAACAACATTTATTTTGTTGTTGTCGTTTCAGTTCTCTTAGACGTAGATTGAGACGGTTGATCCGTTTTGTTGTCTTTTGACATTTTCGAGTTTATCTTTAGTTTTAATTTCCGCTTTATTCTAATTGATTGTTATGAGGCTTACGTATACATTACTTTTGTGATCTAAAAAGAAAGTATATACTTACCGGGCGTTCTTTTCGGATAAAGAATCGGTATCCAAGAACGGGACGTCACATCGATTCAGACAGAATATTTCAGAACGTGTTTCTAACCATTATTGGGTATGAAAAACTCTTATAAGTCTGACTTGAAATGGATCAAAACATTATTTTATATCCAAATTATATATATATATATATATATATATATATATATATATATATATATATATATATATATATATATATATATATATATAATCGTGTCGTGTGAAAAGATGGGAACACTTTAGTGCAGAAATTGGAAAATCAGGTTGTGTCAAAACTTTGACTTGCAAATCAGGTCATGCCTTTTCTGACATGGAAAATAAGGTAAACGTAAGGATCCTTACATTTAAACGTAAGGAAATTCAAATAGCCATCTGATACGAAAAACGCACTCAACGTAGGGACCTTAGGTTTAAACGCAGAGACCTTACGTTTAAACGTAAGAATCTATAAAGTTGTGAATAACACTATCTCTCTCTTCTATCCCCTTTCAAACGCTCATATCCCTACGCCAAAGCGCGTTCCTTTACTTACGGCGATTTTGCATGAAAAGATTTGCCACAATCTCTCAAGTACAATGGATCAATGCAATACAGAACTGTATGTATTTCCCATTATCTTCTATTTACAACGTTTTATTGTTATATTGTGTAGTTCTTTAGGCTGCAATTTTTATTTCACATTCTCTGATATGTATTTCCCAATTTTTAGTGGTTTGTAGTGGTTTAGTTATGTTGGCCTGATATTGTTTAGCCTGATATTGTTGGGGTTTAGCCTAATTTTTGTTTTCTGGGTTGAAGAAGGGGAGTTTTGTGAAGAAAAATGTAGTTTCTACGTTTGGATGTAGAGACCTGCATTTCTCTACGTTTGGACGTAAGGTTTCTATGTTTGGACGTAGAGACCCTACGTTTAGACGTAGAAAATTGCTGTTTTTTTTTTGTTTTTTTGTTTTTCCTCCCGTTTTGTATGCAGATTTCCAGTTTAGTTTTTTTCTACAGTTTAGGTTATTAGGGTTTAGGTTATTCTTGATTGTAATTTGATAAAAACATGCAATTTGTGGCTACAAACTTAGACTTAGTCATGGTTTAGGGTTTATTTTACATTTTCATTGTTGATTGTTGATAATAATCCATTCCATTTGTTTGTTAATAGTTGATGGGCCATCATGGTTCTGATGTCTACAAACAAATGGAAAATTTGACATGGACTTTTAAAGGGGAAAAGACCAAGCTTCGGGATCCTGTTGAAATTCACATGAGAAGGATCGGATTTGAGGATACATTGACAGGTGGGGTTTTTGAACAATTCATTGAAATGTACAATGAATGGAAGTTTTCCTCCAAGGTTTTGCAATATGTATGTTTCAATGCCGTTTATCCGAATGTGCCCGATGAGCTTCATTTTAGATTTGGTGAGACGACCCTGAAGTTCGGTAGACGGGAGTTTTGCATGATTACCGGTTTCTGGTTTGGGGATCTCCTGGAACCTACCCAACCTCATTCCAGGTGTTTTGATGAGGGGACACACGGCCACATCCATCATCCTGACGGTGAACTGATCACCATACCGGATATTGAGAGATGGTTATTAGATGAGGCTGAGCGTCTTGAAGTTCTTTACCGTGTAGGTTTAGTCTACCTTATTCACGGTATTATGATGGGTCATGATGAGACTAGTGGCGTACCTTGTGTGACCTTCTATTTGGTCGAGAATATAGAAGGCCTAAATGACTTTCAATGGGGTACTTGGTTGTGGGATCACACCTATAGAAAGATTTGTCACATAATGAATACCTACAAGGAAAGCACAGAAGGCAGGGTGACGGTACAAGGGGTTATACATGCCTTACAGTTTTGGGCTTACGAGACCCTTCAGGATATTGGTGTTCCGACGGTTGCTGCCACCCTCAGAACTCCTGATGCGGCTTCTCGGATGATTAGATGGAGTTGCAAGAATCCCTCTCCGTAGTGGAAGACGTTGTGGCGGAAGGCAAAGAAGGTAATAAGCTTAATAAACATCTCCTTTTAATTATATCTGGTATGGTTAAACATTTTGTTATTGTTAATTCTAATAAAATATACATTCTTTGCAGAGCCGTGTTATAGGATATCTGGGTGCAAGGGAATTTGATAGGGAGTTGATGGCAGCTAGGGGCATCCCTGATGCGGAGATTACTGAGCCACCACGTGTGATCCTCGGCCTGTACTCAATTGCACGGCTGAGCCGCCACCTAGAGACGTCATCTACTACCACACAAAGCAGCCCACGCCTACTACATCGATCGCCACCTCTACTTCACATCCCTCTCCACATGAGTCATCTTTACCTCCTCATTCACGACCTATGCCGCATAGATCCTACATTGATATGCTACAGGCAGAAGAAGATGAATCTGATGAAGAAGATGAAGCTATTGGTCTTTATAGGTGATTGAGGTCAAGTTAAATTACTAACTCGATGCCTAAATAACCACTAGCAAGTGAACTAGGTTCAATCGCAGTATAGCCAGATAGAGTCGAGGTCGATCCCACATAGAATCAATTTGTGGATCCTAACTTAAATAGCCAACCTATTTATTTCGTTTGACAAACACGGTCTATGACCAACATAAAGTACGAGAAAAGAAAGACACACTCAAACATATAAACAACATGTAAACACATAACGTAATCAACTGCCCTATTATAACCGTGATCATTTGGATCTAGACAATTTATATGACAACAAAACTCATCAACTACTAATCCGCTCATATCTATTTATATTGGCTACGAGAGTCATCCTCTAAGCTTGATGTAGCACCGATAGGTCACTATATCACTGTGGTATTGTTACGTGACTTCGCCTTTTGGTGCCTCCATCTCATATAACTCACACGCTTACTACTCTAAGGATGCCGATATTGACCGTACACCTCGTCCGGGCAACATTCCTTTGGTTAGGCGTATTTCTGACGATCACTCAAACCTCGCCCAACTAACATTTACCAAGTTATAGTCTCATGCTAGTTTACGATCTACGTGTAACAAGGTGCGCGCAATTCCTAATATAAACCTACCTAGATAACGCCGAACGTCCAAGATCAATTCCTAAGCCTACCTAAGAGTTTTATATCGGTATTTCCTTTTACACGCTTTTAATTAAATTAAGCGAGTGACGTAGCCATGACATACCTCTTCGAGATAATAAATTCAATTAAGCTAACCTAATCATAAAGACGTGGATCGATTAACGGATGAAACAGTTTGACAACCCTCGGTCGACCGAATAGGTGCTCTCGGTCGACCGAGTGACACCTCTCGGTCACCCGAGAGTCTAGCTCCCAGCATTTACATCCCGTAACATATTTCTCAGCGTTTCATATACTAATCGGATTACATAGCGAATCATCGTGACATCATATAAACTAATCTAAATACACGTAAATTAAACACACAGATTCATCCGTAGATATTAGGTAGAGGACGTAGGATATGGTATCCTTATAGACAAGGTATCACCACTGCCCTAACGTCATATCCTAGATCTACATCATCTAGATATGAATAACTACTCAAACAATCAAAGCATAATTGGGAAATTGATTACTTAAAAGAAAACAAGATGAAGAACTAGGGCTTACATGTTTGCACCCTTAGCTCCTCCACAAGCCTTATTTGCTTATATGTTCTTATGAATGAATAGTGGTGAATGCATAATAATAAAAAATACAAAGGACTTATGTTTATATAGAGCCTCAGCCGTCATAGAGAACCGAAATGCCGACACTCTGAACCCTAACCGACTCAAATAATGTGCCGAGCTTCTTCGATCATAGGCCCACTCGGTCGATCAATGCACAAAGCTCGGTCGACCGAGCCTTACACGCCCCTGGCTTTCTTCCTCTTTTATCTTGGGCTTTCTTAACTCGTCTGTGATCCATCAAAGCTTCTCCGAAGTCCATCCTTGTGCTCCCAAATGAGTTACTACAAATATCACACGAAATACAAATCTGTAATATCAAATAATATAATAAAACCTCTTAATACATAATAATGAATCGTAACTCTCTCGGCATATGCAAATTAAGCGTATTACGACTTATTATTCCTCTATTATAGCTCCTTTAAACTAGAATCGGGATAAGGTCATAGAATAACGGGCACACGAAATGACCGTTATCAATAAATGTGTGAAGAGAAGGATAGATAATGGGCTGAATGAGATTCGAGTGGAAATTCGCCGGCAGAATGACGAGAACCGGCAAGTACTTCGAGAGGTAGTTTAGCGGCAGAATGAGCATGGGGCGATACCTTCCGAACTTAGGGGGTTGATACATACGCTGTTATCTAGAGATCAGGTAAAAAATTATTTCATTGTCATTTTTATGCGATAAATTTAGTTGTATGTATTCGATACTAACCGGGCCATATATTTTCGCCTACTACCCCTCATCGGCCTCCATCTCCTCCACCTGATACTGACCGGGCCACATCTTTCCAGTCTACCCCTCACCGGTCTACACATGGTCATCATACTGATCAGCATACTGATGAGCCTACACCGGTCAAAGATACTCATCGATCACACATAACCAAAGATACTCATCCATCGCCTACCCCGACTGATGATCTGTTGATGTTCGGGTTTAATAAGATATGTGAAGGAATTTTGCAACCCCGGCAAGAGGGAGTGCAGCAGGAGGGAGTTTAACATGAGGATATGGTCGACGAGTATTTGCTGGACGATCCTTATATTGAGACTACGATTGATTCGAGTAAGCATTATGTTATTTACATCTAAATAATGTTTAGTAAGTTGATTTATATTGAATTTTGTATTATTAACATAGATATCGTTTATTATCGTTAATTGATGAGAATGCTTATTTTGATGCAGATACTCATGAGGCTTACTACCCCTGCACCGACCATGTCCATGCTTTGTTTATAGTAAGTTAATTTATATTGAATTTTGTATTATTAACATAGGTATTTTATTTTTTGTTATCGTTAATTGGTGATCTCGATTACGTTTGGTATAGATACTCCCTGAGCCTACAACAGGGGCAGGTGCTGCCACCAGTCAGGCATCGGTTGTGGAGCCTGGGATCGATTATAGTAAGTTATTTGATTTTTAATTTTGAAACTAGATATTATGTTGTGAAAAACTATCTAACTCGATCATGTATTGAATATTGTTTAGCTGCTGGTCCAACTGCTATTCAATTGGGTAAACGAAAGGCGGATGATGCAAATGACAGAAGATTGACAACCCGTCAGACTACTAAACAACCACGATATTTAACTGATGGGTCACACGTAGTCAGTCTTTCAGGTGCTAATAGATAGACACCGCGGAAAATTTTTCCAGAAAAGTTGGAAAACAATTTCAGCAACTGGTACGAACAAGAACATCCACCCCGAGTTACGATTCCCATGGGCTGGGTAGCTGGAGTTCAGATTGTAGATCAGGCGGACAAGGCGTGGTTCAAATGTCTTCATGAGCAGAATAGCGAGTTAGACCGAGATGTATATTCTTGTGACTTCATTTTCATATTTCTGATTTCATTATCTCAGAATTTCTTTTGCATGCGTCTGAAAGATATCGAGGCTTGTTTGGACCTAATACAACGGAAACTGGAAGCACATCCAACATGCTTTATACCACATATGACCATTGCCTACTCTGATTCTCCTCCTTTTGCGGCCAGGGTCATATAGATCAGGGAAAGACGCCAGACACAACGGACATTCCAGCTCATGTGATTGAGTACATCAAGACATGGGATGCAAACATCATGGTGTACATTCCCTGGGCCATTAGTCGTGGTCACTGGGCAACTGTCGAAGTGTCTATTCCCGACTGAAAGATTAGAGTGTTTGATTGTCTGACGGGGAAGGGATATGACAAAGATGTGAAGGCTTGAATCAGAGCATTCGGTGTTTCATTGAGGAGAGTGTTCGAGATGGATGCTTGTTAAGGGTGAGTTTATACGATTTATAACGCTATATTCTATGATATTTTCCCTCATATTCGTATAAATTGCATAAGAAACGAGTGTTTAACGGAAGTATTGAGTGAATGAGGTTTTTAACGAGTTAATCGCAAAACTGGTTGATTTTGGTGTTTTAAATGTGATTTTATGATTATTTGGATGATATTACATTTTGGATGTTTTGATGTGTTAAAGGTACATGTTTGATGCTCAAATGTTGATCAAAAAGAGATAAGAGTCGAATTTCATTAATGATAAAAGAGATAATGATGATTGGATTTGATGATAAAAGAGATAAAGACGGAGAAATCAAGATGAAGTCGATTCTGGACTGGCGTCCAAAAGCTTGAACCAGCGTCCAAAATGGACGAGCGTTTGAAGATATGGACGAGCGTCCAGGAAGAAAAAGTTGATACAGAGAGTTTGGACGCTGAGTGGACGGGCGTCTGAAGCAAGGCCAGAAATGAGCGGACGAGCGTCCGGAAAGAGTGGACGGGCGTCCAGTAGCCGACTTAGCTGAACCGACTTGAAAATCTATATATAGACGGCAGTTTCTCAACCCTAAGGATACCATTTACACATTACTCGAAACCCTAATCCTAAGGCGGCTTAGGCTGCGGTTTTTTCCGCCCATCAACTTTTATGTTCTTAAATTCTTAGATTAGATTAGCTACTTTTTATGCCTTTCTATACAATTTCAAGTTTCAAGAGGATGCTAAGAGGCTAGACCTCCATTGAACAAGCGTTGTGAAGCCATCCGATCAACAATTCGCTTTCTTTTAAGTGATTATTTTGTGAGTATCTATTACGAGTTGTTTCTTTTATCATGCTTTATGTTGATTATTGCAAATTTATATCGAAAGATGTTTGCTTTGTTGATTGTTTATTTGATGAAAATCATGTTAGACTTTAGATCACCATGATAAAGAATAGATATTTGATCTAAGTAACGAAAGTTATTAGGTTAGATTTCTAGGTTAGAACGTTTAAAGTTTACACCTTTGGTTAGAAAAGCGTTAATCTTTAGATCGAAAGATAGAGATTAATAGACGAACTTGCCTAAGAAATTAGGGTTCATACCTTTGATCGGTGGATCACAACTTGATTAGTAATCACGAAATAATCTGAATTGAAATTGAATGTTGATAGGATAGGTGGATCAATTGCTTGTTTGTTCAGTAACTTATTGATTTAAAACCCCTAAAACTTGAATTGTTTAGCTTAGTTAAATCTTTTTATTGCATCTTAGGTTTAGTTGTAGTTTAAATTGTTCGCAACCCGTATCTTCCTGGCTTTAGATCTTATCTTCTCATCGATTTCATTTATTGTTATCCTTCGCTTTTAGTTATTCCTGCTTAGTTTTATTCATTGTTTAGGTTAGTTTCTCGTGACATAGTTAGTTAAACAAATACTAGGATTACCAATCGTTAGTTCCCGTAAGATCGACCGGTATCAACCTCTTTACTACGATCCTTGCACTTGAGGTATATCGGATTATAAATTTATTACTTGTTAATAAAATCCGTGACAAGTTTTTGGCGCCGTTGCCGGGGAACCAAACGGTTGCCTAAGTGTTTTGTTTTTTTTGCTTTTTCCGTGTTTAATTGTTTTTGTTCCTGTTTTAGGTAGATTTTAATTTGGTAATTAGGGTTTTAGTTAGGGTTTAAGGTCTTCTTTTTATAGTTCCCTTGTGATTAGATTTCTTTCTTTCCTTCGCTTTTTCTGCTTCTTCCCCATTCTCTTTCCTCGCTTGTTTTCCTCTGCTCTGCTTCGTTTTTTCGCTTCCAAACGGGCGTCACTACCACAGGCGCCCGTCTGTTCTAAATTTCCCAACTCAAACCCTTTCTTTAACTTGTCGGACGAAGCGTCCATCCTATCTCGACGTCTGTCCCAGCTTCTTCAATCGATCGGACGAGCGTTTGGACTTCCGAGGCGCCGCCTAACCTAATTTAAAACGCACGCCCGTCCAGCTTTTACGGGCGTCCGCCTGCTTCCCTCTGCCTTGACTATATTTTTATTTCTTTTTCTTTTCTTAGGCTTTACTTTTTAGTTTAGGTTTTAAGTTCTTAGTCTTTAGGTTTCAACCACGATTTTGGTTCGGTTTATGCAAACTCAAGTCGGCGGACCATTATCAGATACCCACGACTTAGAGCGGACCATAGTCCGGCCAAACAGTCAGAAACTCCGCTCTGCGTCTCCTTCTGAAGAAGCCGATCAAGATTTAGAGGATCGTTTAGCCGAAGAATTCGAAAACTTCATAATCATGGCTGCTGAGGATAGACGTACGTTGGCAGACTACGCCATGCCAGGTGAAGTCAAAGTCAACCCGGCTATTGTTATTCCAGCCATAACTGCACAGACCTTCGAGCTAAAGCCAGGACTCATTCGGATGATGCAAAGATGCATCTATTTTCCACGGTTATCGATCCGAGAGAATCCCACACTCACTTACATACGTTCTTGGAGATATGCGGTACTACACGCATCCAAGGAGTAAGTGAGGATGCCATTAAACTCGAAATCTGTTCCTCATTTTCTCTAAAGGGAGAAGCTAAAGAGTGGTACACTTCTCTCCTCTGAATCTATTACCACCGGGCCGAGCTTGAAAAAGAATTTTTAAGTCAATATTTCCCACCTTCAAAAACAACCCGGTGTTTAAACGACATATTCACTTTCTATCGAAAAGAGAATGAATCCTTTTCGATTGTTGGAAAAGATTCAAGTCTCTCGCTTAGAAAGTGTCCCCACCATGGCTTGCCGCCGCAGGCAAGTCAACACTTTCTTTAGTGGATTGACCGAGCTTACAAAGGCATGGTCAATAGTTCATCTCGTGGGGCGTTTTGAAGAAAACGCTCGATGAGGGGTGGGCACCGCTCGAGGACATTGCCAAATACAACTATGCCCCCTCTTATCAAGCCATTCAAGCACCTCCTCCTCCTAAGGTTGAGGAAGTCAACATGCAAAGTTTGATCGCCATGCTGCAGAAGCAGATGGCAACTTCTCAAGTTTCAAATCAAATGAATCAAACTTCTTCTTTTCCACAGAACCCTCAGGTTCTATATTGTGAGAGCTGCTGTCAGACTGGCCACATGATTGGCCAGTGTCAATTCAATCCCCCTGCACCTTATCAAGTGAATGTTGTTCATGATTATGGACAGTGTAATCAAGTCACATGTCAGAATTGTGACGAGGTGGGGCACACATCTAAATTCTGTCCTATGAACGGGCAGAATGCGGAAGTAAATGCATTCTATGGCCAGAACAATCAAAGGTTCAGTCAATTTTTTGGCCAGAATAATCTCCAAAACCAAGGGTTAAATCAATCTTCAAGTTTCAATCCAAATTCTACTTTTAATCAGAATCAAAACTTCAATAGAAACCCTGGTTTTCCCCAGAACCAGAATTCCAATTTTTCCATTAACAATCAAAGGTTCAATCAGAATTGGCCTGCCAATTCTAATCCTGCTGTTCAAAGTCGGCCCACCCAAATTTATTCTCAAAATTTCCAAAACTCTCGTGGCCCTCCTAATCTAACAATCTTGAAACTAAATTGGAGGAGCAAAATAAAAGTATCCAACTCCTGATGACTACAAATAAGAACCTTGAGAGGCAAATTGGGCAACTGGCTGAACAGTTAGCTTCAAGACCCCCAAGGCAATTGCCCAGTTTCACTGAGAAAAATCCAAAGGGT
Source organism: Gentiana macrophylla (assembly GCA_026214975.1). Taxonomy (NCBI): domain Eukaryota; kingdom Viridiplantae; phylum Streptophyta; class Magnoliopsida; order Gentianales; family Gentianaceae; genus Gentiana; species Gentiana macrophylla. The sequence goes on from CM047806.1 coordinate 52,497,227, forward strand.
GGTCAAGTTGCTCAAACCGACTTGAACAATGGCCAATGTACTTGACCTCGTACCATCAATTCCATACGGTAGAGAGGCGGTGCAATGAATCTAAGCGCGTACTCAAGTCGGTGGTCCTTCCCACCAGGAAACCACTCAGCCCTCCTGCCATTGATAAGGCGGGAGGGGAAGCCGAGCACCTACACTCCCTTGGCCGAAAGAGAACACTCGGTGGCTGATCCCTGAGAGGTGAAAAAAATTGGAAGTACTCGGTGGTGATCCCGAGAAGTGAAGAATCAAGTGTGAGTCGAGGTGATCCTCGACTAATAAAAAGATTGAAAAAGCTGTTCGGTGGAAGGATCTGAAGACAAAGCACGCTGCATCTTCAAGAAAATCTTTTATGAGAATGATCTCAAAAGCTTCCATTTCCACCAAGAAAGAGCAACATCCCTTGAGTGAAGATAAGAAGTATGAAAAGGTGCTGAATCTTTTGAAAAATACTCAGGTGAATCTTCCATTATCGAGGGTCTTGGTTGAAATGCCTAAGTATACAAAATTTATCAAGGATGTTGTTTCTTCAAAAAGGAAGTTGTCAGACATGGAAAGGCTGATTGGTGAGGATTGTTCAATGATCACTTATGAAGACTTACCAACCAAGAGAGGTGACCCTGGAAAGTTCGTGCTTACAGTGTTAATGGGAGGCCTGGTCTTCCCTAACTCTTTGTGTGACCTGGGTGCATCTATAAGCCTCATGCCATTGTCTGTGTGCAAACAGCTGGGTTTAATTTATCTTCTAGAACCCACTACCATGAATTTGCAATTCGCTGATAGATCTTCTAAGAAAGCAGTGGGAATCTTAAAAGACGTACTAGTTCAAATCGATCGATTTACCTTTCCCGTCGACTGGTACGTCCTGGACATTGAAAAAGATGAAAATGTCCCCCTGATTCTTGGAAGACCTTTTCTGTCTACAGCTCGAGCCCTCATTGACTGCAATGGCGGGCGAGTGATGATCCGTGTTGGTGATCAAGAGGTAAGCTATAATGTCTCTAAATCCATTCAAATACCCTCTGGTCCTCCAACCGGTTTTTCCATTGAGGAGACGTCTGACGACTTCGATGATTTGATGGAAAAGCAAGTCATGGTCATTACCACCGAGTATGAGCGATCGTTGATAATTTGAATAATCATGGTGTGGTAAGTCTAGAGCGCTTAGAAGTGAATTTAAGGATGTGTTGTTGGAAGGTGAAGCTTTGGCGGTGGGACGCTAAGTAAACTCAATGATGTTGAGTTGAAAAGTGGAGATCTCAAATCAAGTTTAAGACCCCCTGCAGATTTGGTGTTGAAGTCGCTGCCTAAACATCCAAGTATGTGTTTCTAAGAGAAGGTGGAAAGCTTCCGTTGATTATATCTCGCTAAGTCGTCTCGTTTAGAGGAAATGAAATTAATCAACGTCTTGAAGAAAAATGAAAGAGCCTTTGGATGGCAAGTAGGAGATATCGAGAGGATATCTCCGACATCTGTATGCATAAGATCAAGACTAATGAGGGTGCGAATGTGTCGAGACAACCCCAGAGAGAGGCTCAACCTCATATGCAAGAGGTGGTTAAGAAAGAAATTATCAAACTTACGACATGGGAATCATTTATGCCATCACGATAGTGAATGGGTTTCCCGACTCGTAGTTCCCAAAAAGTGGAATTACGATTGAGAAGAATGAGAAGGGAGAGGAAATAGCATTGAGACTTGTCACTGGTTACAGAGTCTGCATCGATTATCGAAAGCTCAATGAGGTAACCATGAAAGATCACTTTCCCCTTCTATTCATTGACCAGATGCTTGAACGTCTAGCGGGACACGCATTCTACTGCTTCCTAGATGGATATTCAGGATACTTCTAGATACCCATTGATCCAGCTGACCAAGAAAAGACCACTTTCACTTGCCCTTATGGTACATTCGCCTACAGGCGAATGCCATTTGGTCTCTGCAATGCCCCAGCTACATTTCAAAGATGTATGTTGGCTATCTTTGACGGGCTAGTAGAAAAGTGTATGGAAATCTTTATGGACGATTTTTCAGTCTTTGGTCAGTCCTTCGATGACTGCCTTGACAATCTTGATCAAGTGTTATCCAGATGTGTGGACAAGAACTTAGTGTTCAATTGGGAAAAATGCCATTTCATGGTTGATGAGGGAATAGTTCTTGGCCACAAAATCTCCGCCAAAGGTATAGAAGTTGACAGGGCAAAAGTAGAAGCTATCGAGAAGATGAGTTATCCCAAGAGTGTGCGTGAAGTGAGAGGCTTTCTTGGACATGTCGGTTTCTGAGTAAGATTCATTCAAGACTTCTCCAAGATAGCCAAGCCCCTGCCTACTTTACTTAAAGAAGACGTTGAGTTCAATTTTGATGAGAGCCGCAAGCAAGCGTTTGAGGAGCTTAAGGACCGTTTGATCTCTGCTCCAATTCTCATATCCTTTGTTGAATCTACCTTTTGAGCTTATGTGCGACGCATCCAACTATGTAGTTGGTGCTTTGTTTTAGGACAAAAATCAAAGGAAATTCCAGCCAATCTATTACGCCATCCACACATTGAATCCTCTCAAGTTAACTATACTACTACCGAAAAGGAATTATTGGCCGTAGTCTTTGCTATGGACAAGTTTCGTAGTTACTTGTTAGGAGCTCAAGTGATTGTGCGGATCGATCACGCCGCTTTGCGATATCGATGACTAAGAAAGAGGCCAAACCGCGCCATCTACATCGCTGGATATTGACCTCTACAAGAGTTTGATGTTCAAATTAAAGACAAAAGTGGGCAAAGAAAACGTAGTAGTGGCTGATCACGTTCGAGAATGCTAAGTGAGGAGAAGGATGATCCGTAAGATATAGATCTTTACTTTCCTCTGAGAGAACATTATGCTTATCGACGGTTGTCCTCCTGATGTTCCATGGTATTCTTCCATTGTCAATTACCTTCATGGCCGATATCTCGATCCAGAATAATCCTATCGGGAGAAGAAAAAGTTCTTCTCTCGATTTGAAATCTTCGTTTGGGATGAACCTTATCTTTTTAGATCTCAGAAAGATGGTTTGCTTAGAAGATGTGTTCCGTAATCGAAATGCGCGATATTATTGAGCGAAGCCACAATGGACCCATTGGAGGTCACTTTGGTCCTTGGAAAACCGTTGCTAAGATCTTCCAATCCGGTTTCTATTGGCCTACGATCTTTAAGGACACGAAGCTTTCAGAAAGCTTGTGATAGGTGCCAAAGAACTGGTACTCGACAAGGCATTTTGACATGCCTTTGACGCCCATCTTAGAATGCTGAAGTCTTTGATGTATGGGGTATCGATTTTATGGGACCATTCCCATCATCTTGTGGTAACAAGTACATCTTAGTTTGCGTGGATTACGTGTCGAAATGGGTAGAGGCTCAAGCCACTCCTCACAATGATCATAAGACGGTCATGAAATTCTTAAAGAAGAACATTTTTGTGAGATTTGGATGTCCACGTGTCTTGATCAGTGATGAAGGGACACATTTACGCAACCGACCCCAGAGAAAGTGCTTGAGAAGTATGGTGTTCGTCACAAAACGGCACACCATATCACCCGATGACTAGCGGTCGAGTTGAAAGGAGCAACCAAAGTATTAAGAAGATCCCGAAAAAAGCGGTCAATGATCATAGAAAAGACTGAGAGTCTAAAGTTGGATGATGTACTATGGGCATATAGAACCGCCTATAAGACTCCTATGGGTACATCTCCATATCAAATGGTTTATGGTAAGCCATGTCATCTGCCAGTCGAGTTAGAGCACAGAGCTTATTGGGCTACGAATTTTTTAAACTTCGATACCCAATCTTATGGAAAACATCGATTGCAACAGTTGCATGAGTTAGACGAATTCAGACTCCAGGCCTACGAAAGTGCCAGGATCAGTAAGGAATGTTAGGTGTGATGCCCGAAAGACAATTTTTGTAATTGTTTTATTTAATAAATGAATTGACGTTATTATTCATATTTGTTATTCTCATAATCACCGATGTGACAATAGTATTTACACTACGAAAAACCCTAAGTATATCGTTTATGTAATCACTTGACTCGGTGTATGGTATATACACGGGAGGATTGAGTTAGTGAAGATGTACTTAAAATACAATTAGCCCGTAGTGAAGTTAATCGAGTATCGGGTCTCTCCTTTAACGTGCTATTAATGCGCCCATAACACGCTTGGTGTGATTGTCTTATCCGGACTTTCGGTTAAGAGAACCTAATGGGGCATTTATATATGATAGATATATCATATAGTAATTTGGACCGATTTGATTAGAGTTCACGATATAATTCCGTAATCGAGAAGTCTTATCGAATCAATGGATGATCATATTTATGGATATATCTTAATCCCGAGGTGATCACGATCAACCGCTTGAATCGAGTATGAAGTTTGACTTGACGGTTAAGGATTACACCGAGTCCGTGGTCCGAATTACCCCATCTTGGCATTGTAATCGATTGAGTGAGTAGTCCGTGTTTATCACGAGATACGAATCCATTCCTTCCATTTATGGAAGTAGATAGACAGCCTCCTTATTTGTTAATCCTAGAAACCGATCGATCGCGCGAGTTCATATCACACCGATTGATCACCAAAGTGAGTTGTATGAATTAATTGATCACTAGGGGTTAATGGTAAATAAGGATAATAGGTTCTAAAAAGGGTTAACGGTAACTTCCCGATTTAGAATGAATAGATCTATGGAGGATTAATCCATATGTAATGATTATATCAATGGACGCTTATTATTATTCTCGTGAGGAGATAAATATAATCTCATAATCGGAGGAGTGCGATCACGGGATTATGGTGGCATATTCTGTGATTGATTTATCGAATATAATTATTCTATAATTATTTATTTGATTTATCGGAGCCACTTGATTATTAGTCCATGGTCCCCGACGTGCTCCTAATATAGCATAGCTATTCTCGGACGTCGAATCCTAATAATATTAATTTAGTTCTTGTTGGACTTTATTAAAACGATATGTGAATTAATTGTTTAGTGGACTATTAAATTAGTTGGGCTAAATAATTAAATACACTGAAAAGACATTTTTCATGACTTTCACTTAATTGTGTGTGTTGACCATTTTGACCTAATTGGTCAAAAGGATGGAAATATGCGTGACCTAATTTTAGTAAAAGGTGCGCATATATTTTGTGTGTTATTATTAGGAAATTTGTTTTCCTAAATTGATTAATAAGACATTAATGCATAAAATATTTATTGGATAAATATTTATGGAAAGAAATAAAGATAAATATTATCCTAGATTTGTTCTAGAATATTATGGGATTATCTTTTATTTAATGGGATTATTATAATTGATTTTGTATTAATTATAAAATCCTTGGAGGCTAAGTTTTTACTCTCTCTATATAAAGAGAGCTTCTCCCAAGCCTTAACACACATGTAATTTTCGACTTCTACCTCTTAGAGAGGAGAAGGAAAATTTCGCCAAGGGAGTCAAGGGAAAATCTTGGAGATTTTTCCGGGTAGCATATCGGAAGGGTTCGAGTCGAGAATTTCCTTCCACCGGAGTTGCTTGGATCACACGTCATGGAAGATCGTGGTGCTCTTCACGCTTTCCTTCGTTCATCCTATTGCGGTTCTTCAACTTGGATTTTGAGATCCAAGAGGTATGATCTACAACCCCTTGTAGATATAGATCTAGTTATTTTTTATTACGTGTAGTTTATAGATCTAGATCCATAAATCGCTTCACTTCGCGGATGGTATTACTAACAATGGTATCGCGCCATGGCGATCTATATTTATACGTATAAAATATTAGATCTAGGAGTGGTAAAACATGTAGATTTTTTTGTCCCAATTTTTTTGGGGGCCGATGCATATGTTTAATTTTTATGCTTATGAATGTTGTGGTTGAAGAGATGGATTGGGGTTGGCACTGTTTACCCGTTAGATCTATTGTAAACTCATATAAACGAAGAAAATTCGTTCATATGAGTATAGGAAATTATGTAATTTATCTTTATTGCAAGTTTAATTTCCAGCAAATAGATCTAGTTAGTAGCTGTTTAGTATTTTTTCCTTTCCCGTTGATCGAACCGTTGAAACGAAGATCCCTCCGGTCAGAATCAAGATTAGAAGATGGTGATCAACTCCACAAATTTTGGCGTCGATCAGAGTCCGTTTCGATATCCGTTTGATGCTGCGAAGAGGCTGCTGTAACAGAAAAACGCAGGATTCACAGAAACACTATCTGTGACTTCCTCGATTTTCTGGGAGAGTTTGGACCGTTGAAACGCAAATCCGACCGTTCAGATTGATCAACTTGGAGTTTCGGACGTACCATAAAAATTTCAGGTCGATCGGGATTCATCTCGATTCCCGATCTGCCTCAGGAAGTCCTTGATGCAGTGCAGTTAAAGTCAGATTCAGCAGCAAGTTTGGCAGTTTACTGGAGAAAATTGGTAAGTCAAAAATCCGATCCAACCGTCCATATTGAAGTTCAAGGAGTGAAGAAAAGATCTGGAAAGTTTCGTCCCGATCCGAGTCCGTTTCGTATGCCGATCGTCGAAGAGTTCGAACAGCTGCAGATTTTGTTAGAAAGTAGTAAACCCTAGTTAGGCTTTGGTTATTTATTTTCTAATAGGTTAGATACGAAGTACCAACGATCCATCTCGGTGTTTAAATTTTCCGCACTTTATTTTTATGTGTTTGATCATAAAATAGATATAAAATCGGAATTGCCATGACATGCATCATATCATAAATCCACTCCTTGCATACATGTAGAATTTTAATTTTGGTAATTAAAATAGGCATGTATACAAACTCGCGTAATTAGTTGAAATTTAATTAATACGTGGTAATTAATTAATTTAGTAACTAATTAAAGATCCGAGGACGGGTTATGAAATCGTTAAGCCTTTCGGTGTGTGTTCTCGGTGAACCGCCTTAAAGCCCAAACGAGATCACGTTTTCGATTCGTAGAGTCTACGAGATCGAATGATGGTAAAAGAACAGTAAATCTTGGATAAAAACGGTTCGCCTATAGGTTGGGTGGTCAACTGAGCTTCGCTCAAACGACTTAACCCTCCTAGTGTGATGTATGCACGGGGGTCCGGCAAGACTAAGCCAAACCGAGAGCGGAGGGGTGATTCCTTCTAATCTCAATAGGGCTCTCTTGACCCGATTTCGTCCGACTGTCACATATGTTCCAACGAATAGGACGGGTAGGCTTGCCTATGTTACCGACACCATTCGGAATCATTGATTTGATGTGCTTTTATGTTAACATCAAAAAGACGTGGTTAGTTAACCCACCACCACTTCCAAAATATTGAGTGGGAGCGGGGGAGGCGACAGCCAACCCCACGGCCTCTACTATAGATACAAGTAAGTGAGAGAAGGGTGACGCCTCGCGGCGCTTTGATTTCGTCCCCCTACGGATGGTGTTCACCCCTATCAACATTCATGGCTTGGTCTCCGAAAGGATAGGATTTCTGGGTACTCGTCGGGTCACTGACCTATCCTACGACGGCACACTCGGGGCGTACCTAAGAGATCCGATATAGTAGGTCACACTCATAAAGGATATTTTTGATAATATCTAGGCTAAAAAAGGAAGGTAGTCAATGAATAAAGGGATGTTCGATTCTCGTGGGATGTTCGATTCTCACAAGTTATTCATTGATGAGATTGTCTCGATTTAACCGTCATCTCTTTGACCTACCCTACGGGCGTGATCGAGATGCGAGGTTAAAACCTTGGAATGGTAGAGTAGACTTAATTTTAGTTTACAATTCCTAAAATAAACTTATATTGTAGTGTTAAACTTGAATTAATACATGTCATTTTATTTACAGCATTATATCCCTTACTAAATTGCTTAAAATTTATAATTGACTAGTATTGACTTCGTTAAAAAGTGGAAAGTAACTAGGACGTTGAACTAGTTAATCGATAATGCAATTATTTTTCGAAAGAGATATTTTCTCTTAAGCCTTTTAAAAACCAGAGTGACATATAGGTATGTCACTAGTGTCATTCGTGTCAAACGGAAGACAAACTTAGTTTGACCAAAGGTGATCTCGGACTATGAAATTCTTAGTGAATTTTGAATGTGTAGTAATTACACGAGTAATTTTCTAATTGAAAAATCGGAAAATCATGAAGTATTATTAGTTGGACGATATTTGGAATCGATGAACTAGTGGGAGCTTTATGATTTGTTGTTTTTCTAGAACATTAGAAAAGTGTAACTGACTACACACGTAACCGTTCTAATTGACAAAACGGAAAGTCATAAAATGTTGCTAGTTGGACGATATTTGGAATCGATGAACTAGTGGGAGTTCAATGATTTATTGTTTTTCTGGAAACATTGGAACTATAGACTTTTCTAATCGAAAAAATCGGAAAATCATAAAAATAAAGCATTGCTCGTTAGACGGTATTTGGAACCGAAAAACTAGTGGGAGCTTTAATGTTATGATTTGTTGTTTTTTCTGGTATATTAGAAAATCCGAGAAGTCCCCGACAAGTAACACTCGAAATAGACATCCCACGGTTCAAGAGTAGTGTCTACTCAAACGAACCGCTGGTTCAAGACTGTTTCCATTCACGGAAAGTCAAGAATGGGTGAATATGTCTAAAAGTGTTAGTCACCTAAACTGAGAAAACTTTAAGGCTGAACCGAAAATTAATTAACTGAAAATCATAGGATAAGGAAAGTGATTTTGGATCACCAACCTATGAATCCTTGGTGATTTTCTCGAGCTAAGTTCTTTGGAAGAACAAGGTAGCGAAGGCATTTAACGATTAAAAGAGTAAACAACGGGCGCTTAATTTTAGCTAGAATAGTGGGAGTGATATAAGGAAATGAATCTCGGTTCAATCCTTGGATATCGCGGAAAATTTATTTTCTGTTTAAGAATCGTTGGAACGAATGGATTTACCTTCTATTCGATAATTTGTTTGTCGATAGAAAGTGAATATACCATTTGTAGTACTGAATCCAAGACTCGGACTTTTGTTTGATAAAGTCAAAACCACTTAGAATCTAATTGAAATATGTATATAAAACACATCTTAAGAATCATTAAAAGCAATTGGTTTCTATATTTAGATAAACGCTTCTTCATATTCCATAGTTAGTGCATAGTCCCTAAAAGACAAGACTTGAAGACTGGCTCAGGGTGATTCCTTTTCTCCCAGTCTGGTTAGATTGTCTTAAAGGTTCAATGACTAAGTTTCCTTTCAATCGAGAAAGGATAATGGATATAAAGAAGTAATATAGCTTGTTCATGACGACCTTCGAGTCCGATGAAAGATACAAGTTAGTAGGAGCTTCCGAGTAGTGACTTCTTGTCCGATAACTATTCAAACACTCCGGTAAGTTTATCCAAAATATTTTGAGGTTTCTCTGTTTTCAACAGAGATAGAGTATTCTATACTCAGAAATGGCCATCACATAGTCCTAGGGACTGATGCTCGGCCTGCCTCATAGTGAAATGCTTTCACTAAGTGAGAAACCGTTAAATTGCCTTATATATTTTTTGGATGTGCTACAATACAATCGCTTAACTCAATAAAGATATTAGAAGCGAAATATCGGTTTACATTGAAATGTAAGACCAAGCGATCTACCTAGAATATGCCTTGGAATTTTCGGATAAGGTGTGGATTCGGTTCACCCCACTTCCGTAAATATAAGCATTTAGCACACGGTGCTTGAAGGTAAGACTCGAATTTCGTGGCATACGTTCGGTCAATGACCATTCGTGCTATATCTTTTAAACTATTGAGTATAAAGGTTAGATATAGGATTCTTGAAATCGGGAAGGGACGGTTATCTTTGTTGCATCCTTTCTCGATAGAATCCATGTTCGAAAAAACCTTGAACCTTGAAGCACGTTTACTCAAGGTAGTTACTAACCGATTAAAATCGGACCACATCCAACATCGGTTGTTGGTGATAACACTAAATACTACTAAACTAGATCGAAATTTCGATCCACCCGAATGTAGTGGGAGTATGGTTTATCCATTACCCATTACGGTTTCGGCGGACTTTGTAGTCGAGGATCGATTGATGACCTATGGCTCTTTTGTGAGCGATATAGGATTACGATAATAGAGGTTGGTTTAATAGCCATAACCCAGTGAATGGAGTTCGGTACTCCAATTCTTCATGCTCTTGTAGAACCACCGAGCGTCCTCAGCCCCCGATGGGAGTAATTGGATCTACACGGAAAAGAGTAGAATGAGTTCGGTATTGCATGATTTCGTTCAAAAGCGAGAAAATAGGGGTGATTCCCAAGACTTTCTTGCCAAACAAACGGAGTCTGGATTCATTCAAATGAAGGGTATTGACTTATAAACTTATGACAGGGATGACCACAAGGCTTATGTCCTTTGTGGATAAAAAGCAAACCTCTCGGTCATTGGAAGTCATATATTTCTACAATATGTGGATTTGACCGAGAATATTGATAAGTCTTTTGTAGACTGGATATCAATTTTAGTACAAGAGTGAATATATAAATTAGTGTTTGTGAAGGATAACACTTTGCACCAGTTGGAATCAACATGGGTGTGTTATCTCAAGTCGACCGACAATACCACAATTCTCTCCGCAATGTAGATTTGGACAACATTCTTAAGAGTTTGACTCGGTTGAACTCATTAGAATCGATCACCGTTTCCCATCCATCTTATTGGTTAAGATGATGCATCTGTGTATGCAACATTCAACGAGGAAGTTCTACCCTATGCCTCGTGAATGACTCTCTAAATCTTCGGATCGGGAGAAATGGGATAGATTCTCTTTCTAGTAAGAGATGGTCGAGTTATTGAACGTCAACTTTGATCGAATCTTAGATTCGGCGGTTAACAAAGCAAGTTTAGTATGTCCTTTAGTATCTTGAAGAGAACGAGGAACAATATGCGGACATATTCATGTGTGAACCTGGATATGTGTGATACAATCGATTTTGACTTTAAGTCGATTGAGGATGATCGTTAAGTCGATCTCGGCTCTCGATGTTTACTCGGTACCACATGATTTGATGGACCGGTAACGTTTCGATTCTACGGATCGTCTCGAGCCGACAACCTGACTAATCATTAAGACCCATGACATTTAGATGTAGGTACTCCCCGAGTCACTGACCTATCCTACGACGGCACACTCGGAGTGTACTTTGTCATCTGGAAATGGTTATGATACGCTTAATGGGTACTAGAATACGGGATGGGTCTCCATTGCTTTAGAGCAAGTGGGAGATGTAGTTTGTTGTATTTTAAATAATAGGGTGTGCTCTAAAACAATTAATCACATGCTTTCGTGCAAGTGGGAGATTGTTAGGTGTGATGCCCGAAAGACAATTTTGTAATTGTTTTATTTAATAAATGAATTGACGTTATTATTCATATTTGTTATTCTCATAATCACCGATGTGACAATAGTATTTACACTACTGAGAAAACCCTAAGTATATCGTTTATGTAATCACTTGACTCGTGTATGGTATATACACGGGAGGATTGAGTTAGTGAAGATGTACTTAAAATACAATTAGCCCGTAGTGAAGTTAATCGAGTATCGGGTCTCTCCTTTAACGTGCTATTAATGCGCCCATAACACGTTGGTGTGATTGTCTTATCCGGACTTTCGGTTAAGAGAACCTAATGGGGCATTTATATATGATAGATATATCATATAGAAATTTGGACCGATTTGATTAGAGTTCACGATATAATTCCGTAATCGAGAAGTCTTATCGAATCAATGGATGATCATATTTATGGATATATCTTAATCTGAGGTGATCACGATCCAACCGCTTGAATCGATTATGAAGTTTGACTTGACGGTTAAGGATTACACCGAGAGTCTGCGTGGTCCGAATTACCCCATCTTGGCATTGTCTTGGATTGAGTGAGTAGTCCGTGTTATCACGAGATACGGAATCCATTCCTTCCATTTATGGAAGTAGATAGACGATTCCACTTATTTGTTAATCCTAGAAACGATCGATCGCGCGAGTTCATATCACACCGATTGATCACCAAAGTGAGTTGTATGAATTAATTGATCACTAGGGGTTAATGGTAAATAAGGATAATAGGTTCTAAAAAGGGGTTAACGGTAACTTCCCGATTTAGAATGAACAAGTATGGAGGATTAATCCATATGTAATGATTATATCAATGGACGCTTATTATTATTCTCGTGAGGAGATAAATATAATCTCATAATCGGAGGAGTGCAGTCACGGGATTATGGTGGCATATTCCTGTGATTGATTTATCGAATATAATTATTCTATAATTATTTATTTGATTTATCGGAGCCACTGATTATTAGTCCATGGTCCCCGACGTGTGCCTCCTAATATAGCATAGCTATTCTCGGACGTCGAATCCTAATAATATTAATTTAGTTCTTGTTGGACTTTATTAAAACGATATGTGAATTAATTGTTTAGTGGACTATTAAATTAGTTGGGCTAAATAATTAAATACACGGAAAAGACATTTTAAGTGGACTCGGCCCGAATTGGTGTGTTGACCATTTTTGACCTAATTGGTCAAAAGGATGGAAATATCGTGACCTAATTTTAGTAAAAAGGTGCGCATATATTTTGTGTGTTATTATTAGGAAATTTGTTTTCCTAAATTGATTAATAAGACATGTGCATAAAATATTTATTGGATAAATATTTATGGAAAGAAATAAAGATAAATATTATCCTAGATTTGTTCTAGAATATTATGGGATTATCTTTTATTTAATGGGATTATTATAATTGATTTTGTATTAATTATAAAATCCTTGGAGGCTAAGTTTTACTCTCCTATATAAAGAGAGTTCTCCCAAGCCTTAACACACATGTAATTTTAGACTTCTACCTCTTAGAGAGAAGAAGGAAAATTTCGGCCAAGGGAGTCAAGGGAAAATCTTGGAGATTTTTCCGGGTAGCATATCGGGAAGGGTTCGAGTCGAGAATTTCCTTCCACCGGGAGTTGCTTGGATCACACGTCAGGAAGATCGTGGTGCTCTTCACGCTTTCCTTCGTTCATCCTATTGCGGTTCTTCAACTTGGATTTTGAGATCCAAGAGGTATGATCTACAACCCCTTGTAGATATAGATCTAGTTATTTTATTACGTGTAGTTTATAGATCTAGATCCATAAATCGTTTCCACTGCGGATGGTATTACTAACAAGGAAAAGACGAAACTCCTTCACGATGCTAAAATTAAGAAGAGAGAATTTCAAGTTGGGGAACAAGTTTTATTATACAATTCCAGGTTACATCTGTTCCCTAGTAAGCTGAGGACACGATGGTCCGGTCCCTTTGAGATTCTCCAAATTATTCCCGGAGGTGTTTTAGAATTACGAGGTTATGGTGACCAACCGTTTCGTGTAAATGGTCAAAGGTGTAAGCACTACATTGGTGAGCCCAAGGAAAAGCCTTTGATTGTTCGTTTCCTCGATATCCTCGGGTGTGGTACTACAGAGGTCGAAGAAGTTGACGAGTTTTCACCCGACTTGTTTTCAGCGGATGACGGTAGTGGTCAATCTAAAGAAGTTCTAGCAGGTAGTTGGGATATGGAAGAGTATGAGAGGGAGCGTCAGCTGAAAGTCATCAGAAGACTCAGAAGACGAAGAAGTCAACCATTGGGAGGTTCAAACGTGTTTGGAAAGCTATCAAAGATTTCACCCCATGTGTTAAGTCTTTGTTTGGCACCGAACCATCGACCCAAGTCTAGCCGAGGTGGTGGCTGGCAGAAAAGTCAAATGGCCTGATCCAGACTAAGCCTTAAACAGTGTCGAGCTAACGACATTAACCAATAGCGCCACTAGGGGGCAACCTAGATATCGTTATATTAATTGTTTTTGTTTTATGCTTGTGTAGTTTTAGTATTTAAGTTTAGCTTACTAAGTTTTGCTTTTGTTTATATCTGTCAGTTAGTTGTGCTTTCTAGATATGGATTTCGGAGTTCTACCAGAGGAGTTACCTTTCCTTAGGAGGATCCCACTAATCACTGTAGATGACGGACCAGAGGGACTATAGTGTTGCACGTAGACTTTGATATTAGTACCAGCATCGGATCTTTGTCACCTATGTTCTTATTGTTCCCATTGTTTGGGAGGTGGAGACTTCACTCATTGAGGAGTTGCAGCAGCTCTAGGGCGTCCTTACACAATCTCAATGATCCGATCTTGTGATTTGAAGCGCTAGTCTTTGCAAGCTGAACATTTTGAGGTGTTGATGTAGCGGTGAGGATTGGGGTTTGCGGGATGAGTATGACTTCCCTCCGGCGATTGACATGCTCCGCCCGCCTTATCCGGGTGATAGATTGGTCGGAAATTTACGATGACTAGCGTTGTTAGGTTGTTTCGTCGAGCAAACGACGTAAAACAAAAGCACTTGGTGGGAGGCAACCCACTGTTTTTATTTGTTGTTACTTATTTTCTAGTAATTTTATGAACTTCGTTGATTTCCATTTGTATTTTTGAAGTGTTATTTAAGTTTAATGAGAAAATGCAAGTTTGAATTTAAATTGTATGAAATTTCATAATTTTTGCATTTTTTCTGTATTGGACGCCCGTCCAGAAGTCTGGACGCCCGTCCGCCTTGACCAATTATTGAACGAGTGTCCACTAAGTCTGGACGCCCGTCTGAAATTCTCCCTCCAATCCTGTATTTTATTTGAGCGTGTGGACGAGCGTCTGATACAACGGACGCCCGTCCGGTTCATGTGTTCTTTGTCTGGACGCCCGTCCGGTTACTTGGACGCCCGTCCAGCCCCTGCCTATATATACACTCTCAACCCATGAACACTCACTTTTTCAGAATTTCAAAATCGAAAACCCGACTTTTTGCCTCCTCTCCACCTAAATCCTTCGATATTACACCAAATTGGGCGCTTTAAGTTGCTTTAGGCCGCTTTTGATCCCCTCTTTTCACTTTTCTAAGCCTTATTCCTCAATCCACAACCATTTGGACGAATCAGAGACATCATTGGTCCGACTTTTCTCAAGAAAAATTCGATTTTTAGGCTCGAATTTGCATTGTTAGGGATCCTTTCTAGCATCATCACCGTTCTCTCATCATCTTTGGTAAGTTTCTAGTGATTTTTCTTGGATTAATTCACGTTTCTTGGATTAATTCATGACTCTTTTATGTGAATTGCACCTTATTTTTCCTCGTTTTGTTTCTTGATTCTTGCTGGTTTGTGCTGTGGTGATGCGATGGATGATGAATGGATTGGTTGTTGATAATGAATGGTTGCGGTTTGTGGTTTGGTGCTTTTGAAATCCCGATTTGGATGTTAAACGGGTACCTTGTTTTGAATTGGGATTGTTTTGGTTTAGTCTAGGAGTGAATCATGGTTCATAAGAAGGCGGTAGTGAAGCGACATGGTAAGGATGTGGCCAGGGAGGCCGGGAAGAAGCGTAAAGAGTTTGATCCCACCTTAGTTGATCCAAACCGAGGTGTTAGCATTCGAGAGCAACCCCATAGAGCCACCCAAACTAGGGCAACGTTGAGGGATGAGCCGACTTCGGGATCTGAGACAGACGATGATATCCCCTTGATGAGGATGCCTAGGGGTCAGAGAGGTGGGGCATCATCTAGGGTTGAGGAGGCTGTGGATGCTCTTCGGGAAGAGGAACCGGTGGAGACTAGGGCTGCACAACCTAGGAAGAAAGTGAAAACCGTAGCCCCTATGCCTATGCCTCGTCGATTTGTGAACCCTAGAGCCCACGACGCTTATACCAAACATTATTTCTCGAGGACCATGTTGATTGAGAGGGCTACATTAGAGGCGAAGGTGGATCCGGGATTCGTCAAATTGCTAAAGGACCGGAAATGGGATGCCTTGATGACCTTCCCGACTACCCCGGTAAATGGCTCCCTAGTTCGGGAATTTTACGCTAATTGCTCGGAGACCGACTTGGAGACGGGGGTAGTTGTGGTTCGAGGGGTGGAAGTTCCGTTTACGCCGGAGGTGATTAATCAGAAGTACAAGTTGGCGTCTTTTGAGGGTCGGGACTACAAGGAGGAAATTGTTCATAGACAGAGTACGGGGCGAGATCCTTTGGAGGAATTGAGGTTGAGAGTTTGCCCGGATGTGGCTTGGACATTGAGGCCGGGTGGAGACCGGAAAGAGTTAGTCACCACTACCTGGACGGAGGATTGGAAAGTCCAGTGTAGGTTCATTCAGAGTCGGTTGTTGCCAAAGAACAACTTGACGCATTTTCATATTGGTGACCTAGGCATGCTTTATGCGTTGACTTTTGGCCTAAATGTGAATGTGGGACAAGCATTATACGATGAGGTAGCTATCAATCAGAAGATTTATACGCGTAGCTTGATTATCCCTCACTTGATTCACAGTTTGTGTCTTGATGCCGGTGTGCCTGAGTATGGAGCGGATCATAAACCGAAGAACCCGAGGCCTATACAGAGAGAAAAGGGTAAGTCTTCGGGACATTCTGAGTCGGGGGCACCACAGGAGCCTGGTTCTTCATCAGCACCGCCTCGAGCATCCTCTCTTCCTACTTTGTCTCCCTTAGTCCGGATGAGGTTGAGTATGGGCAACAGTGTACGGAACTGGTTGGAGGATATTCGGACTTCACAGAATAACATCTTGACCATTTTGCGGTGCATCAGTGAGGACCGGAAGCCGAGGGACGACAGAGTCTTCGATCCCAGCGTCATTGATTATGTCTATTCTGATGAGATTGAGCAGGCCATTGCGGATGTCCTGGCCGAGTCTGAGTCATCTTCTGATGAGGAGCAGCCTGACTCTCCTTCGGGTGGAGCACCTCCGGCTGATGATTCTGCGGCACCGGGGCAGCCCTGATCTTATTTTTCCATTCTAGATTCTGCTTTGTCTATCATAGCTTATGGTTGTATTATTTTGCTACTTTTTATTCCATGATTCGTTGTACTTTTGATATCGCTACTGTTTATTTTTCCGACTGACTCATGTAAGCCATAAGGCGTCCGTACTTTCATTTCTGCTCTGTTTAAACTTTTGGATGTATTGACTGTTTCATCTTTTGATTTTTCTTCATTTTTGATATATCTTTTCATTCTGGTATAATTCCCCGTTTTTCCCCGAGATGTTTCCATGTTTGTCAAGTCGTGCAGGTGTATTTCTAGCGGTTTTGTCAAGCTACATTGTATGGTTACGAGTTCTAAGTGTCACTATGTAGGCTCCGGCCTGACCATCGATTCGAGTATCTGTTAAAATCAGCTAAGTTCTTTATCGTTTCTTTCGTTCTGCACAACATGAGGACATGTTGATCTTTAAGTGTGGGGGAGGGAATGATTTGATATGTACCTACACATTTGCTTAACTCGTTATGTTTCTATGTAAAAATGAGCTAGCATTTTCAAAATTTTCCGGCATTTTTGTTTTTGTTTTGTCCCGAGTAGGCAATTCGATGCAATGTTCGTTATTTTTATAGTCAACCAAGCTATATATCGTATGTTTGATAAGTTAGTTGTTTCACCTGAGATCTATTTTTCACGAGCCATAGTAAGCGATGAGCTAAAATATAAAGTTATACCCCTTTTGGACGAGTGATTTTTGATTTTCTTATAAGTCATGTGCATAGTGCTACGTATATATCTTGAGATTTATGATAGTTTGTATTTAGATCCGAAGTATGTTATACTGTGAATATCTAAGGTTTGAATGTGATAAGTAACACGTAGCTTATTGTCAAATGAAAAAGTTGAAAAGTAAATGAATAAATTGGGTGTGTCGAAAGCTAGTCGATGATTTGAGTGCGATAGGGTATACCACGTATGTCCTATACCACTATGATGACTAAAAGCTCACGACAGTCAGAAAAAGCTGCCTTATGATTGGAGTAAGGTAGGGTATATCTCGAATATCCTATTCTGCTATGACAGGGCAATAGCTCATTCTGATGTGCGTTTTAATGCGAAATAGTTAAATCAACTTATAAAGAAGTGGTATGAAATGAATGAAAGACTGAGTTATCGTCTATCTTATCCCCAGTAGAAACTAATAGATATGCTGTAGGGATTATCCTCTGAGTATTTCAGAAAGGCCCTGGATACATTCGATCATCCTTTTCGGGATATTTCACATTTATAGGGTACATCTTATGAGTGTCATCTATCGCTAGTTTGAAGAGGGTAGTAGCTAGTTTTGCTTTGAGTTTCTCAAGTTTGGATTTAGTGGAAGTTTTCTATGGCTATGCA
This sequence comes from Gentiana macrophylla, assembly GCA_026214975.1. Taxonomy (NCBI): domain Eukaryota; kingdom Viridiplantae; phylum Streptophyta; class Magnoliopsida; order Gentianales; family Gentianaceae; genus Gentiana; species Gentiana macrophylla. The sequence continues at coordinate 52,515,507 of CM047806.1, forward strand.
CACACACAGTGGTGAACTTCTGATTTAATTGGATCTATGCTATATTGTCTGAGATGTCTATCTTTCTCCGAGCCATAATTTTCGTTTTGTTTTGCTCGGGACGAGCAAAAGCTAAGTGTGGGGGAGTTGTTAAGGGTGAGTTTATATGATTTATAACGCTATATTCTATGATATTTTCCCTCATATTCGTATAAATTGCATAAGAAACGAGTGTTTAACGGAAGTATTGAGTGAATGAGGTTTTTAACGAGTTAATCGCAAAACTGGTTGATTTTGGTGTTTTAAATGTGATTTTATGATTATTTGGATGATATTACATTTTGCGATGTTTTGATGTGTTAAAGGTACATGTTTGATGCTCAAATGTTGATCAAAAAGAGATAAGAGTCGAATTTCATTAATGATAAAAGAGATAATGATGATTGGATTTGATGATAAAAGAGATAAAGACGGAGAAATCAAGATGAAGTCGATTCTGGACTGGCGTCCAAAAGCTTGAACCAGCGTCCAAAATGGACGAACGTTTGAAGATATGGACGGCGTCCAGAAGAAAAAGTTGATACTGAGAGTTTGGGCCCGAGTGGGCGGGCGTCTCAAGCAAGGCTGAAATGAGCGGACGGCGTCCCGAAAGAGTGGACGGGCGTCCAGTAGCCGACTTAGCTGAACCGACTTGAAAATCTATATATAGACGGCAGTTTCTCAACCCTAAGGATACCATTTACACATTACTCGAAACCCTAATCCTAGGGGCGGCTTAGGCTGCGGTTTTTTTTCCAGTTTTCATCAACTTTTATGTTCTTAAATTCTTAGATTAGATTAGCTACTTTTTATGCCTTTCTATACAATTTCAAGTTTCAAGAGGATGCTAAGAGGCTAGACCTCCATTGAGCAAGCGTTGTGAAGCCATCCGATCAACAATTCAGTTTCTTTTCGTGATTATTTTGTGAGTATCTATTACGAGTTGTTTCTTTTATCATGCTTTATGTTGATTATTGCAAATTTATATCGAAAGATGTTTGCTTTGTTGATTGTTTATTTGATGAAATTCATGTTAGACTTTAGATCACCATGATAAAGAATAGATATTTGATCTAAGTAACGAAAGTTATTAGGTTAGATTTCTAGGTTAGAAACGTTTAAAGTTTACACCTTTGGTTAGAAAAGCGTTAATCTTTAGATCGAAAGATAGAGATTAATAGACGAACTTTCCTAAGAAATTAGGGTTCATACCTTTGATCAGGTGGATCACAACTTGATTAGTAATCACAAAATAATCTGAATTGAAATTGAATGTTGATAGGATAGGTGGATCAATTGCTTGTTCGTTCGTAACTTATTGATTTAAAACCCCTAAAACTTGAATTGTTTAGCTTAGTTAAATCTTTTTATTGCATCTTAGGTTTAGTTGTAGTTTAAATTGTTCGCAACCCGTATCTTCCCTGGCTTTAGATCTTATCTTCTGTCCAGTTTCATTTATTGTTATCCTTCGTTTTAGTTATTCCCTGTTTAGTTTTATTCGCTGTTTAGGTTAGTTTCTCGTGACATAGTTAGTTAAACAAATACTAGGATTACCAATCGTTAGTTCCCCGTAAGATCGACCCGGTATCAACCTCTTTACTATGATCCTTGCACTTGAGGTATATCGGATTATAAATTTATTACTTGTTAATAAAATCCGTGACAATGCTAGTCTACGTGAACTCCCACAAATGCTTGATCCAAAGAAGCCTGTTATTTCGGTCAAAGTAGTTAACACTGATCACGTACCACAAATGCCAATCCCGTAAGTGTTACAAACTTCAAGCTATTTATCATATTATACAGTATACATTATCTTCTTATCCTTTGCTTTAAAAAAAATTACATTCTTTACAGGGGTGACTGTGGGGTATACACGGTCAAGCTGATTGAGCATTTGCTGCATAAAGAAAAGTTTACTGTGATCAAAGCTGATAATATGCCGTTAATAAGACATAAACTTTGTGTCCAGGTATTTAATCAGTGCATAGATCCTTATATATGTAGGTATTTTTGGTGAATATTGTTAGCTACTACAATTTTGGTGTATGTTGTTAGCTACTACTATTTTGGTGTATGTTGTTAGCTACTACAATTTTGGTGAATGTAATTTGTTGTGTTTTGATGAGTATTTAATCTAAAACCCTTTTGTTGAATTTAATTATGTCGTTTACTATATAACACTTAACGGAAGATCTTGACATTTTTCTAGTGCTTCTCTCTATAGAGTTTCTACGGAGAATAATGGTTTCGGAAGGAGATCTTAAACATATGTGAAAAAAGGTATAAAAAAGATTATTTGTTTAAAAAAAACTCAAATTTAAGTCATTATTAACTCATTCAATATCAACTTAGATAACAACTTAAAATGCATTATAGACATTCAATATAGTAATTCAAAACCCTACATAAACAAATTTATCACAAATAAAAACAAAACATACTTATAAACGTACGGAAATGTGAATTTCTCTACGCTTTAAGCGTAGAGAACCCACGTCCAAACGTAAGAATGTGCATTTCTCGTTCAAAGTGCATTGCTCTACGTTTGGAAGTGGTAGATAGCAATTAAGGTTGTTGTACATGTACTTGTTCAATATACACCACATGAACGAGCCATTTCTCTCATTCCTTCAAAGTCTTTCAAGTTAATCTCAATTTTCTAACCACTTCTTCATCTTTCAAATCCATTTCTTCATCATTCAAGTGCTCAATTTGAACTAACCACTTCTACATCTTTCAAGTCCATTTTTAATCTAAAGTGAATCAAATGGATATTGATCGTTTTTAAAGTTCTTGGTGGCGGTTTACTTAACAAGTTTGTTATGTCATTATTAATTAACTTACATTTATATCACTTATATTATGATTGAACAAACGTGAGACACTACCTCCAACATACGTTAATAGGTTGAACGACACGCTGAGGAACCTAAATAGGGCCGTTCTCAAAAGCCGATTAAGGACATGAGTAGTGAGGGTTGGAGCCATGAGACAATGGAATTCTTCGTTTCTTTAGGGAAGGTTGGGAGGAGTATGTGGCGCTCATGACTTGAATGGGGGAGAGTTTATAGTGTTTGAACACATGGGGGATTTCACTTTCGACACTATTGTGCTGGATCACACTTCTTGTGAGAAGACTTTTTCTGAGTTCGAGAGTGAAGAAGATGCAGATGGTGATGCAGGTGCAGGTAACCAAAATCCCCATTTTCAGACGACGCTGGCAAACTGGGCATTTTCACATGGTTATTGTGTGGTGAGATATTTAAAATCTTTTTGGTTGTTTTCTTGTTTTATCTTTTTTCCTCATTGTACTTTGTAACAGTATTTAAATTTGTTTGTGATTTGTAGAATATTCCAACTGCATTTGCTAGAACAAACGACATGATGCGAAACAAAAGCGTGGAACTGCGAATTGCCACAGGGGAATCATGGCCTGCTAGAATTGTCGGAAACTATCAACGAGTTCGTTTAAGCGGGTTGAATGATTTCATTATGGACAATGACCTAAATGTTGGAGATGAATGCAGCTTTGAAGTCATTGATCAACCTAGAGAAAATCACGTCGTGTTTAATGTGGTGATTACTAAACATTGAAGAGCATTTATTTAGGCGCCATCCTATCGTATTTAATGAACACCCTTGGTTTATTTAAGCGTCATCTTATTGTTATCTCAATGTATCATTACTCTTTATTTTTATGTTTGTAAGCCCCGTATGTAAGCCACTGTATCATTACGATTTCTTTTTTTGTTTGTAAGCCCAGTATGCTTTTACTACTTATCATTTCCTATCGACTATTTTTGCCTCGACAATTACACAACAACTGTTAGTTTTACAGAGGTTGTGTAATACAAGACAAACTTGATTCCGATTAAAAACTTAATAAAATCATTACTACAATTGATCGGGGTCAATCAGGTTATAATATACTTGATGACCACCATAAACCAATACTAGCAAGAGGACTAGGCCCATCTTAGTATAGCTATAGTGAATCAAGGTCGATCCCACAGGGAACCAATTGTGGATCATCTTATATACAAACAATTAATTAAACATGTCAAGTACATAGAGGCGGTCTACGACCAACATAAGACAAGAAAGGTAAAGACACGACTCGACACAACGTAATTAACCTCCCCAATTATAGTCTTTATCATTTGGAACTAGATAATTTATATGATAAATCGAACTTATTAATCACAATCCATTTGTATCTATCTTAGATTGGCTACGGAGTCATCCTCTTTAACTTGACTTAGCACCGGTTAGGTTGCTGAGATCATTTGTGCTACATTACGTGACTTCACCTTTTAGGCTTCCATCTCATATAATTTGCACGCTTACGACTCTAAGGATGCCGATATTAATCGTACACCTCGTCTAGGCAACATTCCTATGGTTAGGCGTACTTCCTAAGCGATTACTCAAGCTCTCGTCCAACTAGCAATTACCAAGTTATAGTCTCATGCTAATCTACGACGTATGTATAATCAGGTGCATGCAATTCCCGAATATAAACCTACCTAGATAATGCTGAACGTCCGTGAAGAGCAATTCATAAGCCTACCTAAGAGTTTTATATTGGTATTTCCTTTTTACACGTTTTAATTAAACTAAGCGAGTAACGTAGCCATAGCCATACCTACTGAGATAATAAATTCAACTAGGTTAACCTAACCATAAAGACGTGGCGTAATTAACAGATGACAGGGGCTCGGTCGACCGAGTGAATAGGCTCGGTCGACCGAATGAACTTTTTCGGTCACCCGAATCGATTTCGTCCCCAGATTACATCTCTGAACATATCTCTCAGCGTTTCTCATACAATACGGACTAAAATAGTAATTCGTTAAGCAATCATATAAATTAACATAGATACACGTTAATTAAATCAAGTACATTCATGAATAAATACTAAGTGTATGATGTAGGTTATAGGATCCTCATAGACAAGGTATCGCCACCTTCCTAACGTCATAGCCTAGATCTACATCATCTAGCTATGATTAACTAACTCAAACGCTAAAGCATAATTAGGGGGGACTAATTACTTAAAATAAAGAAGACAGAAAATAAAGGCTTACATATTGAAGCCCCTAAATTGCTGAAAAAACTTTTAATCAAAATTTTGTATTTTGTTGTGTAATGTAATGGTTCAATGATATGATATTATAAATTTGGTAGCTGCTGCTTATATAGAGGCTGTAACCGACCTAGGGAGGATCTAGAAGATATACACGCAAAAATCCCATGAGTGACCGAACCGACATACTCGGTCGACCAAATGATAGGGCTCGGTCGACCGAGCCTTTTTCTGCACGTGTTAACCGTTTCTCTCGTCTATCTTTTTCCCCACTGCACGCTTGCGTGTTGATCTGATTAATCTTTCATTTAATGCTCCGATTTTCCTCTTCATTATCTTGAGATTTCTCGATTGCGCGATATTTATCTTCCCGATTTATCACGATCTACAAAATCAGCAATTATCGCACAATAAATCGGTCTTTAATAATAAAAATAGTTAAATACCAAATATCATATTAATAATCACTTAACATTAAATAATAAATATAAACGAGTGATTTAATATGAAATATACATTATTAATCTCTATTTAAGGTCAACGTTGATGACTTTTACGGGTATAATTTGACCGTCATCAACTACCCCCCACTTAGACTTTGATCGTCCCGAACAAAGCATCAATAAGTCATTCCCCAAGACAACATTTTCTATGGTCAGATCATACTTACGCAAGAAACTTAAGTCAACTCATACTAGTCATGCTCATAAGATATCCATTATTCACTACTCCCTATGAATCGAAGTGATGTGTGCATGTGCATTGGTTTTATATAAATGTGGCAAGATTAGAGTTTATGCAGACCTCATATCAAATTTCACCAACATCAGCATTCATACTTCTTAAGCCTCGCAATGGTTAAAGCACTAGAACAATAAGCAAGAGCGTATCTATAGGGTTTTTGGACTTGGAGATCGAGTACTACTCAAAGCCTCTTAAAGAGTTGAATATTCTTTTCATATCTTCATATTTTTCAAATACTATCAATCTCAAGGAAGAAAAATTTTTAGAGTATCCCCCTATCTTAGATCATGCATAGCATTGAATATTACCACAAGCGGGGCTACTTTGGTAATGTTACTACAATCCCAAAGTGTTTTAACGCATTGTCAAACACAGTGCGTCTCAAGCTTATTACTCCGCTTTTGTTGGCAAGAATATCGTAATACATCGCCAGATAGATATTGACACTAAGTTTACATAACCAATCATCTATGCAATGTACACATAATTTCTTCAGTTATTATGATTTGCGCGGTATACTCGATTCACAGATTGAGTAATCGAATAATAAATAACTACTTGCAAAAACGAGCATGAATATCCTTAAATTTACCTAACATAAGTATAAAATGATCACGTACTCATGAAACTTGGTTCCTTTCCTATCAATTCTTAGCTAGGAACTCACAATTCTAAGGGTACGAGATACATAATATGGTATTTATTCAATTTTTTCAATCATGTGCCGTTTCATTCAATTTTCAATCATAACATGGCTAAGTCTCCAACCCCCCACTTAAACATGGCATTGTCCTCAATGACAAAAATAAATGAGAATTTAGTAAAAAGACTTAGCTCTAGAACGGGTCCAAGTAAAGGAAAAAGATCGGAGTAAATTTCAGCACGTCGTGGAGAGATAGACACATCCTGTATAAGCAAACAAACTCCACGAAATCGTCAAATACCATGTCTATGGAAGTTATAAAATAATGTGGCAGTAATGAGGTATAAATACCTAAAAACAGTTTAAGCCACTTTATTTTATACAACCAATGACAAGGGAAACCAAAAAGGAAAATACTAAATAGAAAGAAAAATAAACAAGCAACTAAAGATGGTAGTCTTCATCTACAACCTCCACCGCCTAAATATGCTTAAAACCGGGTGGAGAAGACAAAGATCAAAAAGCATTACCCCACGGGGGAAAACACGAGGTTAACAGGATTAACCATGTATTCAATCCAGTGGAAAAAAGAAAACTTGGTAAGGTATAACAGATTCAATGTGACCTAGTGGTAAAAGATAGGATCAAATACTTAGCGCAGAAACTTCACGCTTGCATTGGATATCAACAACTTAGTGAGATGTAACTACTCCTCGAAATTACTAATAACCCAATGTATCACGTAAAAGTCATAACCGTCATCAACAAGGTCGGATCGGTGTGATAGTTCAGAACAGAACTTATCCTCTAGAAATGCCGGAATAGACGGAAAAAATGTGAAATTTAAAACTTCCGGTAGAAAGATAAGTTGTACTTTGATCGAACCAAAAACCTTTAAAATCTATCTTGGGTCAGAGCTACACTTCCCCCAACTAGGATCATGAAAATCAAAATGATATAATACTCAATAAAAGCTTAGCAATATTTCGAATTCCGCAACACAAAGGTATTTTGTGAACAAGATGGAGGTAGAGAGTATAATGGGTTGAGAAAAAGATACACATAAGGAGGGTAAGAAAAGATAAAGGGTGGGTAAGAAATTGTGTTTATGGTTGGGTTGGAAATGGTTAAGGCATTGAGATTGGGTGGGAGAGTGAAACGGATGGAAAGAGAGAGAGAGGCGATGAAAGAATGGTTAGAAATGTGAACAGTTGGGGCAGATTGGTGAGAGGATCGAAAAGTTTGAAGGTGAAAAAGTGTAAAGGGAAAGATAAGGATAATTGCAGAATGAATTGCACATCACTTTGGATTTTCACTTGGATCACCTAAAAAGTTTTAGAATTTGACCAAGATTGTTCTTGTTCACACCAATCATTCTCTGTTACATTTTCAGTAATTATCAAGCTCTCTTAATGCTTCCATCTTAAGGTGGATTGCTAAATTTCCTTTTCTTTAGCAATTTCTTGACTCTCCTACGGAACTCTATTTCACGTGGCCTATATTGAGTAAAAAGTTTTGCACATCCTTAGCCCAATGGCCATCGAACACGGCAAAATAAAAACCCGAACATATGTCACGTTACTTTTATTTGACTCAAAGAAAACAAAACCTATAATCCTAAAAAGAAATCCTAAGGGTTTTAAAGAAGTAGTTACGAGTTTAAAGTCCTCACTCAACTTTCCAAAGATTATCCTTGTCGCTTATCATTCTTGGTTCGCCAGACTTTGACCCTCTGAGCACTATTAGAGGTGGCTTGTCGCTTTTGCGGATTAATACCCTTCCCTTGGTTGTGAGACCTAGAAAACGACATTTATCCATACCATTTATCCAAAGCTCTTACCTCGGCTCTCGTTTTAGGAATTAGTGAATTCTAAGGAGATTTAGTCCTAGGGACCCATTTTAATCACATCCTCTATAATGCTGCTTCATTATGCTCTCTCAAAACTCAACGTCTTCTTTAGATTGAGAATTGTTAAAAACTACACAAATTGTTGCTCCCATGGCCAGTAGAAGCAATCTCATGCATAGGACAATGAGATTTTAACAGAACTACGAGGAACTCTTTATTCACTGCTTCCTTCAACTACTACATGTTTCCTTACACCCTCTAGATGAGACAGATATGGGGCAAAACCTTCGACACTAATAAAATTATTCTTACAAACCAACTCCGGGCTAAGATTCATACTAAGGTTCATGTATAGGCTAACTTATGCTCAAAAAACCAAAAGGTAGTAAAACATAAGCAAAAAAAGGGTAGTACCTTGCCTCCAACATTGTACCACGAAAAATTTAAGCCTTTAAATTTTTTTCGGAGCCATCTTGGTGCTTTAAAGGTATTGCTTCCATCGCTTTTTCCATCGTAGATTCGTAGCTCCACATGTTTGCTGGGTTATTTTCTCACCATGAAAAATTACCGACTTCAGATTATTGCTTCCCTGGTTTCGCAAATGTAAGAAAAACAAAGCAGACCGTGGATCGATTTTAACATGGTTTCCCATGCTTTGCTATCGAGACCTACGGATTAAACATACGGGAATAAATGACACGCGAAGTCCCGGAAAATAGAACCCGGCTCATTGGCAACGAGAGGCGGTCTCGTTGGGAGGCGAAACCAAATTGCTCCAGATTCGGAATTTTTACACATAGCGATACAACCGGAGGACTCAAAAACAGACTCTAAAAGCAGAAAACTTGACATGAATAAGAAAATTATTTATATATAAAATTGACCGTTGGTTCCCGGCAACGGCGCCAAAAACTTGATCGGGTCAATCAGGTTATAATATACTTGACCACCATAAACCAATACTAGCAAGAGGACTAGGCCCATCGTTGTATAGCTATAGTGAATCAAGGTCGATCCCACGAGGGAACCAATTGTGGATCATCTTATATACAAACAATTAATTAAACATGTCAAGGACATAGAGGCGGTCTACGACCAACATAAGACAAGAAAGGTAAAGACACGACTCGACACAACGTAATTAACCTCCCCAATTGTAGTCTTTATCGTTTGGAACTAGATAATTTATATAATAAACTGAACTTATTAACTGTCAATCCGTTTGTATCTATCTTAGATTGGCTACGGGAGTCATCCTCTTTAACTTGACTTAGCACCGGTTAGGTTGCTAGATCACTATGCTACATTACGTGACTTCACCTTTTAGGCTTCCATCTCATATAACTTGCACGCTTACGACTCTAAGGATGCCGTTATTAATCGTACACCTCGTCTAGGCAACATTCCTATGGTTAGGCGTACTTCCTAAGCGATTACTCAAGCTCTCGTCCAACTAGCAATTACCAAGTTATAGTCTCATGCTAATCTACGACGTATGTATAATCAGGTGCATGCAATTTCCGAATATAAACCTACCTAGATAACGCTGAACGTCCGTGAAGAGCAATTCATAAGCCTACCTAAGAGTTTTATATTGGTATTTCCTTTTTACACATTTTAATTAAACTAAGCGAGTAACGTAGCCATAGCCATACCTACTGAGATAATAAATTCAACTAGGTTAACCTAACCATAAAGACGTGGCGTAATTAACAGATGACAGGGGCTCGGTCGACCGAGTGAATATGCTCGGTCGACCGAATGAACTTATTCGGTCACCCGAATCGATTTCGTCCCCAGATTACATCTCTGAACATATCTCTCAGCGTTTCTCATACAATACGGACTAAAATAGTAATTCGTTAAGCAATCATATAAATTAACATAGATACACGTTAATTAAATCAAGTAGATTCATGAATAAATACTAAGTGTATGACGTAGGTTATGGGATCCTCATAGACAAGGTATCGCCACCTTCCTAACGTCATAGCCTAGATCTACATCATCTAGCTATGATTAACTAACTCAAACGCTAAAGCATAATTGGGGGGGACTAATTACTTAAAATAAAGAAGACAGAAAATAAAGGCTTACATATTGAAGCCCCTAAATTGCTGAAAAAAACCTTTAATCAAAATTATGTATTTTGTTGTGTAATGTAATGGTTCAATGATATGATATTATAAATTTCGTAGCTGCTGCTTATATAGAGGCTGTAACCGACCTAGGGAGGATCTAGAAGATATACACACAAAAATCCCATGAGTGACCGAACCGACATACTCGGTCGACCGAGTGATAGGGCTCGGTCGACTGAGCCTTTTTCTGCACGTGTTAACCGTTTCTCTCGTCTTTCTTTTTCCCCACTGCACGCTTGCGTGTTGATCTGATTAATCTTTCATTTAATTCTCCGATTTTCCTCTTCATTATCTTGAGATTTCTCGATTGCGCGATATTTATCTTCCCGATTTATCACGATCTACAAAATCAGCAATTATCGCACAATAAATCGGTCTTTAATAATAAAAACAGTTAAATACCAAATATCATATTAATAATCACTTAACATTAAATAATAAATATAAACGAGTGATTTAATATGAAATATACATTATTAATCTCGATTTAAGGTCAACGTTGATGACTTTTACGGGTATAATTTGACCGTCATCAACTACCCCCCACTTAGACTTTGATCGTCCCGAACAAAGCATCAATAAGTCATTCCCCAAGACAACATTTTCTATGGTCAGATCATACTTACGCAAGAAACTTAAGTCAACTCATACTAGTCATGCTCATAAGATATCCATTATTCACTACTCACTATGAATCGAAGTGATGTGTGCATGTGCATTGGTTTTATATAAATGTGGCAAGATTAGAGTTTATGCACCTCATATCAAAATTCACAAACATCAAGATTCATACTTCTTAAGCCTCGCAATGGTTAAAGCACTAGAACAATAAGCAAGAGCGTATCTATAGGGTTTTGGACTTGGAGACCGAGTACTACTCAAAGCCTCTTAAAGAGTTGAATATTCTTTTCATATCTTCATATTTTTCAAATCTTGTCAATCTCAAGGAAGAAAACTTTTAGAGTATCCCCTATCTTAGATCATGCATAGCATTGAATATTACCACAAGCGCGGGGCTACTTTGGTAATGTTACTACAAGCCCAGTGTTTTAACGCATTGTCAAACACAGGTACGTCTCAAGCTTATTACTCCGCTTTTGTTGGCAAGAATATCGAATACATCGTGAGATAGATATTGACACTAAGTTTACATAACCAATCATCTATGCAATGTACACATAATTTCTTCAGTTATTATGATTTGCGCGGTATACTCGATTCACAGATTGAGTAATCGAATAATAAATAACTACTTGCAAAAACGGGCATGAATATCCTTAAATTTACCTAACATAAGTATAAAATGATCACGTACTCATGAAACTTGGTTCCTTTCCTATCAATTCTTAGCTAGGAACTCACAATTCTAAGGGTACGAGATACATAATATGGTATTTATTCAATTTTTTCAATCATGTGCCGTTTCATTCAATTTTCAATCATAACATGGCTAAGTCTCCTCCCCCCACTTAAACATGGCATTGTCCTCAATGACAAAAATAAATGAGAATTTAGGAAAAAGACTTAGCTCTGGAACGGGTCCAAGTAAAGGAAAAAGATCGGAGTAAATTTCAGCACGTCGTGGAGAGATAGACACATCATGTATAAGCAAACAAACTCCACGAAATCGTCAAATACCATGTCTATGGAAGTTATAAAATAATGTGGCAGTAATGAGGTATAAATACCTAAAAACAGTTTAAGCCACTTTATTTTATACAACCAATGACAAGAAAACCAAAAAGGAAAATACTAAATAGAAAGAAAAATAAACAAGCAACTAAAGATGGTAGTCTTCATCTACAACCTCCACCGCCTAAATATGCTTAAAACCGGGTGGAAGACAAAGATCAAAAGCATCACCCCACGGGGGAAAACACGAGGTTAACAGGATTAACCATGTATTCAATCCAGTGGAAAAAAGAAAACTTGGTAAGGTATAACAGATTCAATGTGACCTAGTGGTAAAAGATAGGATCAAATACTTGGCGCAGAAACTTCACGCTTGCATTGGATATCAACAACTTAGTGAGATGTAACTACTCCTCGAAATTACTAATAACCCAATGTATCACGTAAAAGTCATAACCGTCATCAACAAGGTCGGATCGGTGTGATAGTTCAGAACAGAACTTATCCTCTAAAAATTCCGGAATAGACGGAAAAAATGTGAAATTTAAAACTTCCGGTAGAAAGATAAGTTGTACTTTGATCGAACCAAAAACCTTTAAAATCTAGCTAGGGTCAGAGCTACACTTCCCCCAACTAGGATCATGAAAATCAAAATGATAAAATACTCAATAAAAGCTTAGCAATATTTCGAATTCCGCAACACAAAGGTATTTTGTGAACAAGATGGAGGTAGAGAGTATAATGGGTTGAGAAAAAGATACACATAAGGAGGGTAAGAAAAGATAAAGGGTGGGTAAGAAATTGTGTTTATGGTTGGGTTGGAAATGGTTAAGGCATTGAGATTGGGTGGGAGAGTGAAACGGATGGAAAGAGAGAGAGGCGATGAAAGAATGGTTAGAAATGTGAACAGTTGGGGCAGATTGGTGAGAGGATCGAAAAGTTTGAAGGTGAAAAAGTGTAAAGGGAAAGATAAGGATAATTGCAGAATGAATTGCACATCACTTTGGATTTTCACTTGGATCACCTAAAAAGTTTTAGAATTTGACCAAGATTGTTCTTGTTCACACCAATCATTCTCTGTTACATTTTCAGTAATTCTCAAGCTCTCTTAATGCTTCCATCTTAAGGTGGATTGCTAAATTTCCTTTTCTTTAGCAATTTTTTGACTCTCCTACGGAACTCTATTTCACGTGGCCTATATTGAGTAAAAAAGTTTTGCACATCCTTAGCCCAATGGCCATTGGAACACGGCAAAATAAAAAACCTCAACATATGTCACGTTACTTTTATTTGACTCAAAGAAAACAAAACCTATAATCCTAAAAAGAAATCCTAAGGGTTTTAAAGAAGTAGTTCTTAGTTTAAAGTCCTCAGCTCCACTTTCCAAAGATTATCCTTGTCAGTTATCATTCTTGGTTCGCCAGACTTTGACCCTCTGAGCACTATTAGAGGTGGCTTGTCGCTTTTGCGGATTAATACCCTTCCCTTGGTTGTGAGACCTAGAAAACGACATTTATCCATACCATTTATCCAAAGCTCTTACCTCGGCTCTCGTTTTAGGAATTAGTGAATTCTAAGGAGATTTAGTCCTAGGGACCCATTTTAATCACATCCTCTATAATGCTGCTTCATTATGCTCTCTCAAAACTCAACGTCTTCTTTAGATTGAGAATTGTTAAAAACTACACAAATTGTTGCTCCCATGGCCAGTAGAAGCAATCTCATGCATAGGACAATGAGATTTTAATGAACTACGAGGAACTCTTTATTCACTGCTTCCTTCAACTACTACATGTTTCCTTACACCTCTAGATGAGACAGATATGGGGCAAAACCTTCGACACTAATAAAATTATTCTTACAAACCAACTCCGGGCTAAGATTCATACTAAGGTTCATGTATAGGCTAACTTATGCTCAAAAAACCAAAAGGTAGTAAAACATAAGCAAAAAATAGGGAAGTACCTTGCCTCCAACATTGTACCACGAAGAATTTAAGCCTTTAAAATTTTTCCGGAGCCATCTTGGTGCTTTAAAGGTATTGCTTCCATCGCTTTTCCCATCGTAGATTCGTAGCTCCACATGTTTGCTTTGGGTTATTTTCTCAAATACCATGAAAAATTACTGACTCAGATTATTGCTTCCCTGGTTTCTGCAAACAGAAGAAAAACAAAACAAACCGTAGACTGATTTTAACATGGTTTCCCATGCTGCTATCAGACCTACGGATTAAACATACGGGGATAAACAGACACGCGAAGTCCCGAAAATAGAACCAGGCTCGGCGGCAACGAGAGCGATCTCATTTGGGAGCGAAACCACCTGCTCCAGATTCGGAATTTTTACACATAGCGAGACAACCGGAGGACTCAAAAGCAGACTACAAAATGAAAACTTGACATGAATAAGAAAATTATTTATATATAAAATTGACCGTTGGTTCCCGCACACGGGCGCCAAAAACTTGATCGGGGTCAATCAGGTTATAATATACTTGACCACCATAAACCAATACTAGCAAAAGGACTAGGCCCATCGTAGTATAGCTATAGTGAATCAAGGTCGATCCCACAGGGAACCAATTGTGGATCATCTTATATACAAACAATTAATTAAACATGTCAAGGACATAGAGGCGGTCTACGACCAACATAAGACAAGAAAGGTAAAGACACGACTCGACACAACGTAATTAACCTCCCCAATTATAGTCTTTATCGTTTGGAACTAGATAATTTATATAACAAACTGAACTTATTAACTGTCAATCCGTTTGTATCTATCTTAGATTGGCTACGGGAGTCATCCTCTTTAACTTGACTTAGCACCGGTTAGGTTGCTAGATCACTGTGCTACATTACATGACTTCACCTTTTAGGCTTCCATCTCATATAACTTGCACGCTTACGACTCTAAGGATGCCGATATTAATCGTACACCTCGTCTAGGCAACATTCCTATGGTTAGGCGTACTTCCTAAGCGATTACTCAAGCTCTCGTCCAACTAGCAATTACCAAGTTATAGTCTCATGCTAATCTACGACGTATGTATAATCAGGTGCATGCAATTCCTGAATATAAACCTACCTAGATAACGCTGAACGTCCGTGAAGAGCAATTCATAAGCCTACCTAAGAGTTTTATATTGGTATTTCCTTTTTACACGTTTTAATTAAACTAAGCGAGTAACGTAGCCATAGCCATACCTACTGAGATAATAAATTCAACTAGGTTAACCTAACCATAAAGACGTGGCGTAATTAACAGATGACGAGGGCTCGGTCGATCGAGTGAATAGGCTCGATCGACCGAATGAACTTATTCGGTCACCCGAATCGATTTAGTCCCAGTTACATCTCTCGAACATATCTCTCAAATGTTTCTCATACAATACGGACTAAAATAGTAATTCGTTAAGCAATCATATAAATTAACATAGATACACGTTAATTAAATCAAGTACATTCATGAATAAATACTAAGTGTATGACGTAGGTTATGGGATCCTCATAGACAAGGTATCGCCACCTTCCTAACGTCATAGCCTAGATCTACATCATCTAGCTATGATTAACTAACTCAAACGCTAAAGCATAATTGGGGGGGACTAATTACTTAAAATAAAGAAGACAGAAAATAAAGGCTTACATATTGAAGCCCCTAAATTGCTGAAAAAACCTTCAATCAAAATTATGTATTTTGTTGTGTAATGTAATGGTTCAATGATATGATATTATAAATTTCGTAGCTGCTGCTTATATAGAGGCTGTAACCGACCTAGGGAGGATCTAGAAGATATACACGCAAAAATCCCATGAGTGACCGAACCGACATACTCGGTCGACCGAATGATAGGGCTCGGTCGACCGAGCCTTTTTCTGCACGTGTTAACCGTTTCTCTCGTCTATCTTGTTCCCCACTGCACGCTTGCGTGTTGATTTGATTAATCTTTCATTTAATGCTCCAATTTTCCTCTTCATTATCTTGAGATTTCTCGATTGCGCGATATTTATCTTCCCGATTTATCACGATCTACAAAATCAGCAATTATCGCACAATAAATCGGTCTTTAATAATAAAAACAGTTAAATACCAAATATCATATTAATAATCACTTAACATTAAATAATAAATATAAACGAGTGATTTAATATGAAATATACATTATTAATCTCGATTTAAGGTCAACGTTGATGACTTTTACGGGTATAATTTGACCGTCATCAACAATCCATTAATAACTTACTACAATCCACTAATACGTTACATAATAACGATCCATTCTAACATAACAAAATAATGACTTGCTACCGGTATTGCGTGCAACTAGCTCTGTTATGTCCTGGATGTTTGTAGTTACTACATACATTCTGATGGCCTGGACGTTCCCATTCAGAAGGGATTCTAGTGGTATTAATTCTACCTCTTCTTGGAGCTCCACTGGCATCAGCTGCATATCTTATATTAGGCACTCCGACTATCATGTTTTTTACCGCATCCGGAACATCCCAATCCTCCCTGTTAGGAACTGGATATATGCTACCTATATAAATCTGCTTGAAACATTTAGCTCTATAAAATGGCGAACAGAGTTCGGGTGGACTAATTCTGCGTGTTGCTGCGGCTATTATAGCATGCGTACGCGGTATTTCCATTTTCTGAAAATAACCGCAATAATAAGTCCTTTCTCGTAGATTTACCACCCCATGAAGCAAGTTATTTCCATGAACCTCAAACTCATCGGGGTTAATAGGCTTAACCCTGAACTTCCTTCTAGCAGTAATATTCGAAGCCACTATTGCATCGTTCTCCGGTGCTAACATAGTCGCACAATCAAGCTCCTTCTGTCGCCTTTCATTATACCATCTCTGCTGTGTATCTCTAATGAATTCCAAGAGGCTAGGAATGGGCCAACGACGAGCTCCTCTAATCGCACAATTGAAACTTTCAGCGTAATTGCTTGTCATTAAGGCATATCATTTCCCAGGAAATTCGGCATGCGCCCACCTTTTAACACCTATTTCTTCTAGTTTTAGATATGCGTCAAGACATTGTGCCTTGATCATGGCATACTTTCAGAGAAATTCGGCCTTCGTGAATGCATTGGCTGCTTGATGGAATGTGTCTTCACAAAAACCGTAATCCTTCCATTTTTTTGATAGATTGCCCTTTAAATGATGATAGCAAACACCGTGATATGCTTGGGAAATACGACCAACCGCATTTCTAATAGCCTTGTGTGCATCGGATATAAAGCTCAAATTTTCATCATGGATACCTCCATGGCCACCCTCAATTGTCTCATGAAATACACCCATGAATCGTTGCATTCTTTTTCAAAGAATACCGAAAGCTACAGAAATAGGTGGTCACCGGCATCTACAAAGAATGACAATAAATATTTGCCCCGAGAAACAGGTTTTTAGATGAGTGGCGTCCACACACAAAATAGGTCGACAATACTTGAACCCACAATGACTTGCTCCCAAAGACATGAAATAACTACCGAACCTTCCCATATTATCAAGCCGAAAGTCAACATGGGTCCATTCATTGGCCTTACGCAACATCCACAAGTACGAGGGTAACGCATTGTAACACTCCGTCGGTGAACCTCTAACCATTATTCTCATCATCTCGTGAGCTCGGTATGCTTGGTCATAAGTCAACTGTACACTGTAAGTTATGAGTATGTCCTCCATAATATGTCTGGTTTAATACTCATTGCCGAGTTCTTCCATTTTCTGACTTAGCAGACTCGCAATAACAATAAGTGTTGCTTGTCGATTGTCATTATCCACATTCTGAGAGGCACAAGTATGCACATCATTCAACGTTACGTGAGACATTTGTATTCACCTTCACCCTTTTTGCCCTTATATGCCATTTACATGTATCGTTAAGACATTTGTAATACAAGCAACGTGTGTCCGACCTACCCAAGCTCATCTGAAAATTATTGGCAACCGCATACGATTTTATTTTCAAATTAAAATCTTCTTTCGAATCGTATTTCTTCCCAATGAACAATTCGTTCACGTCATTCATATGTAACGTACCGGTGGATAAACACTTCGGTAAATCATCATCTTCAAATATGGGATTCCTCCATGAATAATCTTCTCGTACACTTGCCCTAGCATTGCCACCCTGATAATTGTTGTCATCCCTGCCGGTTTGATCGGTTTGAATATGAGGTGCAAACGGAGAAGCCAAAAAACTAGTGACTGATCCACAAAACAAATTATATGGCTGTTGGATAGGTGGAGCACGACTACTTGAAGGTTGGTTAGGAGGATACTGAAACGGATGGTGTGATTGACTATTTATAACATTATAACTTGAAGGACCGAATTCAAACGGAGCAGAGTATTCACCAACCATTTCAACACGAATAGGACTACTTGAAGGTTGATTTGAAAGATTATGACTTGGTCTGACTGGTTGATACTGAAACGGTTGGTCCGAAGCTTCACCAAGCCTTTGTGTAGAAACATGGTTTTCAAACCCATTACATCCATACTGTTGCTCGAACGGATTAAAATGTGGATCTCTAGCAAGTTCTTGTACCGGAGAAGGGAAATTTCCAAGACTATAATCCGAATTATTGTTATCATCCGGGGCATTGCAATCTTGATTAAATCAATGCCATCATCCTCAATTATCGGTTCATTGTTTGCCTCTACTGGTGTGGCATTCACGCAAAAAGTTACATTTTTACTTTCAGAGGCCGCTTCGATGTAACCATTTAGTGTCTCGTCGTCTCTAAGATCAACAGTGGTATATTCCCCACACTACCATAAGTAAACAAAGCTTTTATGCCGAGCTTTGAATCAGACCAATCAATACCAAGCCTCACATGCAATTTATCCAATAACGAATTCAATCTTATGTTTTTTAGGACAAATAATGAGAACATCGATCCATTTACATGATTCCACCGGTTATAGAGAGGATCATACGTAAATTCTCCGTTGAACGAGACAACAGTCATAGTGTTGCGATTATCTGTTTAAAAAAATCAAAATTCAAGTCATTACTAACTCATTCAATATCAACTTAGATAACAACTTAAAATGCATTATAGACATTCAATATAGTAATTCAAAACCCTTCATAAACAATTTTATTACAAATAGAAACAAAACATACTTACTCTAAGCCCTACTAAACCCTAAAGAATAACACTAAGAAAACACTACTTAGATGTATAAACATTACATAAACAACCTACTTAAAACACACATTTCAGTTAAATATATATCATTACTACAATATAAATAACATAATCACATTGAGCACTTGAATTAGGACAAATTACATAACAAAAACTTACCCATTTGAGCACTTGAATGATGAAGAAATGGACCTGAAAGATGAAGAAGTGGTTAGAAAATTGAGATTAACTTGAAAGACTTTGAAGGAATAAGAGAAATGACTCGTTCATGTGGTGTATATTGAACAAGTACCTGCACAACAACCTAAATTGCCATCTACCACTTCCAACCTTAATTTCCCTACGTTTGGACGTAGGTTCCTTACGTTTAAACATAAGGATCTTTACGCTTAAACGTAAGTATTCCTCACGCTTAAACGTAAGGATCCTTACGTTTATCTTATTTACAATGCCGGAAAAGACGTGGCGCGATTTGCAAGTCAGATGTCTGATACAACCTGATTTTCCAATTTCTGTAGTGTTATCAATTACTTTACTTCTTCTGGGGAGCACATGCAATAACTCTTTAAAAGACAATATAAGTGGGTATTTTAACAGAAAAGACAATGTCTCTTTTTTATACAAGTGCAATAGCTCTTACAGTATTTAGATTAACCCACTTTCATCTTCACAACGTATCTATTTTATAAAAAGAAAAAATATTCGCACAAACTCACTTGACAATATTTATGTGGTAATTAATTAATCTTATTGTACTTCATCTGCCCCAATTTGTTTGAGATATTTTGAAATTCTTAAAATTAAAAAATACATAATTTATTACATTGTCTAGTCATTAAAACATGAATAATTTACAATTACATCCTTTTTATATTATCCTTACATTTATCAATAAATGTTGATATGTGAGCATTTTAAACATTTAAGAAACAATTTTAAGTCTAAACATTAATAACGAGACTTATTTTAAGATATTCATAAAAGGAATATGTCTCAAACAAATTGAGACGGAGAGAGTATTTTTTTACGGTAATAAAGTGAGTGTTTCATATTTTGCTATTGTGTCATGTAATGTGATCTTTGATGTGGTAGTATTGTCACATAAGATAATTTATAGTATTTTAAGAAAAAATGACATTGTGAATGCTTTTATTATTGTACTTGAATGAATTGAATGTCACTCCCCACCCCCTGTACTACAGCCTACTACTCGGAACCTTAACCACCGGTCTTTGCAATATCCCTTACAACTACCTTTCTTTGCATGCAACTACCATTCTTATGACTTCAAAAAAAAAAAAAAAAAAAAAAAAAAAAAGAGAGATATTACGTAAAGAACACATAAAGAGAATAAATGTTACTCTCTCCCTCATGGGCGGATCCAGCACACTCAGGGGTCACGTGACCCCACTGGATTTTGAAAATAAACAAAAAATTTAGTATTAAAATTATGTAGTTTTGTTGTTAAGTCGTTTTGTCGATAAAAATTGATGTTTTAGACTTCGGTTACCTTATTGGAATTTTTTTTAAATAAAAGATGTAGTTTTAAATTTCATTTGTGTGGCTCTGAAATAAATTCACGGATCCGCCATGGCTCTTTCTCCTCTCCAATTTAACCGATAGAATTGTTAAAAACTTCTCTAATGATAGGCGAATATAAGTTAAAATTTACCACGTTCAACCGATTTTTAATTCAGTATATGAAAACGTACAAAATTACTTGTATTATTATAGAACCGGGGAGTATTATGTATATTAGCGAAAGTTTCTTCCTTATTTAGTATAATGCGCGATCATTTGTGATCAATTGCAATGAATTGGCGATGTATCGGCGATCATTTGCGATCTTTAGCGATGCCTCTCCGATCCTTGGCGATCCTTAACGATGAATTGGCGATCCTTGACGATGAATTCGCAATAAATTAACGATTCATCGGAAAGGCGTTTTTGGATAGTATTATTTAAAAATAAAAATAAAAACTTTGAAAACGTACTATTTAAATAATTTTCCCAGTATTATATAAAGCGGCATTTAAGGTCGGAACTTGCTGAGGAAAAAGCTTGCATTCTTCGTCATATATTATCGTAAAAAAAACTATGTCACCCGTATCCCATGTTGCAGTGCTTGCATTTCCGTTCGGCACACACGCTGCCCCTCTTCTCACTCTTGTAAACAGACTCGCCGCCTCCGCCCCTGACATTATTTTCTCCTTTTTCAGTACGTCCTCCTCCATCACCGCCATCTTTTCCCCAACCAATTTAATCTCCATAGGCTCGAACATTAAGCCGTACGCCGTGTGGGATGGCTCGCCGGAGGGATTTGTTTTTTCGGGAAATCCTCGTGAGCCAATCGAATATTTTCTCAATGCTGCACCGGATAATTTTGACAAGGCTATGACGGCGGCGGTGGAGGAAACTGGTGTTAATATTAGCTGCCTTTTGACGGATGCTTTTCTGTGGTTTGCTGCTGATTTTTCTGAGAAAATTGGGGTTCCATGGATTCCTGTATGGACGGCTGCTTCTTGTTCTCTGTGTCTCCATGTCTACACAGATGAGATTAGGAACAGATTTGCTGAATTTGGTACGAAATTCACTATTTATATCCTTCTTGATTAGTTTTTCTATCCTTTAAAAGAGAAATTTCCTAAATTTTCTGTTAATTAATTTGTCTGTTTTTAATTTGTTTGAGTATCCATTTCTGTTCAAGGTATCGTTCATGTTCAGTCCGGTAAATATCCCATTTTCTTAAAACAGTTCTGAGATTTGGAGAAATCATTTGGATTTTGTACATCGATCCAATGTTTAATGAATCTGTTGCAAAAGTATCACTAGTGTTTGAACTAATGCTTCTGCTACGTATCTTAGGAAACATAAGTAAGAGATGCAATTTGTAGATTAGTTGCAGAACAACTTTATAACTAGACTTCTTAGGCGGAAGACCAGAAGTCTTGAGTTATAACCCGTTCCAACATGGTAGCTGTAAAATATTTCTCCAGCCTTCCAAGATCCTGAAACGTATATGTCCTTATGTTTGAATCTCTTACGTTCAAAGAGGGCACTAGCTCCTGGGCACGGTTAATAGCGTTAGCATACCCAACGCTGTATACATGCTATGATTAGGCCCTCAGATCACGGGCAAAGGTGTTTGAGGCATTGAATTCGACAATGGCAGACCCACGGGCTCCCTCAAAAGCATTTTCAAGAATTTGAGCTTTCCTTTGCTAGTCATGATCAGGGCCCGTATGTGATGCCTTGGCAACATCAAATCCTTAGTTCTTCAGACCTGATTTTCTTGTCATAATAGGCAATTCTCTCACCAACGACCTCCAACCATCAGTTGAGAGGTCTTAGGTTGTTTCACAATGCCTTAGTACCTCAAATCCTTGGGCAAGATCATGATTTTCGATGTCCTGATCCGCTAGTTTACCCACCAGGGAATCTATCTCCCTCTGATTATCTATGAGCCCATGATGCAAAAACTTTATATCTCACATCCAGCTCTGCTTCAAGGCCGTGCTTCTAAGAGAAGGGGTGCAAAAGAAAGAAGATATATCTGCAAGAAACTTCCAAAGGATGTCATTCTCCATAAACAGAAAATCGGCCTAACCGTGAGCCAAATACTAATGAAGTGATGCATTAATAAAGAACCGTTGATATTACGTGTCACCTGTCTATCACGAGGCATAACCGTCGCTACATTGAAGTCCTTTGCGACCCTCCAGCCTCTGACATTGTGGTTCATTGTCAACGAATCAACATCCACTCAAGCAAAATTTGTCCATCTCTTGATGGGAAGGGTTCATAACTTCCTTATGATCATGAGGAACAAATCGGTCCCACAAGTTTGGAAGGCTGCCCTTACAAGAGGAAGCCTAGGCATGATAGGGTGAAGCCCTCGCCAAAAAGAAGCCTCACCTGACTCATGCATAGTTATCTGTGAACATGAGGGCCCTATAGATGAAGGATTTTCCAAAGCGAAGCCATCAAAGGGGTTTGCCAATAGAAAGGGGTTAGCAGCCACCATGTTTGTAAATGTAGTTAGTTCACTAACCACTCGCCTCTTTTCAAGGTGTTCAACCCCAGCCATTTGCAGAGATGAGAGTCTCTTCTGATCTTGATACCTTACGTTGAGTGAACATAGGCACACCTTTCTCTCGATTTAAAGTTCCTTCCGTTGCAAGAGTAGAGACCAAGTTATCTACAATGGCCTCACCAAGACCTTTGGCAGTTTGGCTCTAGCCCTATTGAATCTAAAGTATGAGAGATGGCTCTGATAGCATCTGGGGAGCAATATTTGTACAATCTTCTCCGCATTACAAGCAAAAATAAGTATATGATTAGTTCTAATATGCGAGTATAAGCCTTGGCGCGAAGTTAGAGCATCAACGGAGAAGTATTTACATTCAATCAAGGCTAAAACCTCTAGCCTCTTGAATGAGCCTTTGCAGCACTCCTTCATATTGGCAAGGTTGATCGAAGAAGAGTTCAAATCTAACAGATGCAATGATACCCAGAAGTACTTTATGAGATTCCTGTAGAATTCAAATGTGCTTGGCCGTGAGGGTTCAGGGTGCCTCTCAAGGCTGCTTCTCCTACCAGGTCGCAATAGGGAGAAGCCGGTTACCAACAAAAAGAACACATCCGTTCCTTTTTTTTTTTGTTAATGACGTAAGCATCCTAATATGACATCCGGATATCGAAGAAGGATTGCAGCAAGTCCATGGAGAATAGGATGCCGTAAGCTCTGCAAACTATGGAAAGCCTGGTAACGACTCAAACAACCTTCGGAGATAACTAGGCCAGGCGAATGTGGTAGTTTTTGAGAAAGTTGATCCACATGGCGTTCAATGGCAGATACATCCTAGCGACGAACTGCTCCACATAGATGGTCTCAAAAACAGCCCAAGGGCCAGTTTCTCTCTCATGACTCTGAGTCAATACGGATAATAGACTTGGTGTTACTGGATGTCATCATCAAGGAAATTAACAGATGCATCAACGTTGTGTCCACACTAAAGTGGGAATTGGAAGTTGACATCGAAATCTTGGTGATGAAACTGGGAGGATTTTGAAACTTGTGGGTTGTGTGGGGAGTCTATTTCTGTTCAAGAGATGTGTGAGTTGATAAAGACGTGCTCTCTTGGTGAACTTTTGATTGCTTATAAGGATCTTTGAGTTTCTCTCTTAATAGGTGGTGATTCAAATTCTCTATTGAAGATAACGGTCTCTAAGTAACAGGGTTATAAATTATCAAACTTAGCGATTATTACAATCAAACAACTAAGTCTGAGGTGACATCTGATATGGGCCGTTACTTATTGGTATGACCCAAAAGCCTAACGATATATGCATTCATGAATACTGTTGCTATCCCATGCTTCGGAGCCTGGCGTCTCCAGGCCTAGCCACCCTCACATCGCTCCCTCGAAGACTTTCAACCAAGGGTCGAAGAACAGACCTTCACCTCTCATAGGTTATAGGAACTCACATAAGTTATAGGAGCTCAGAACCTCCGAGCCCCGTCTGTCTTTGAAGGCTCCCTTACTAGAAAGGCCTTTATCTTGTACATGTACATTTTGGCGAGCAGAGCAACATGATCCAAGGATTTTCAGCAGGGGTCATATTATGCAAACGATTTTCTTATCAGTACATACTTCAAAGCTTCACCAGCATGGCTCTGTACAACAGTATTGCATAATGTGACAAGACGCGTCCCACTTGCTCTGATACGGCCACCTCCTTACAGGATTTGGATTTCGGATTTGGATTTCCGACAATCAAATGTCACACGTGGTGGGGTTCCACTTCCATACACTATTTACAAGCATACAGTTGACTTTAAGGTCATAACATTTGTAAAAATTCTTGGAATATTTACGGCATACTACTATATAATGACTGCACTATGGACAAGAACACAATCATGTGTAGGAACTTTTAAGTTTATGCTTGAAAGTAACTGAATCCTAAACAGACTAAGTTCTATGAAATTCAAAGTAGATATGCTTGGCACATTATTATGTTTGAGTGTGTAACTGTATATGTTAGTTATATTTCTGTTTCAAAGTCCTTTTGTCTTTTGTAACACAAATTTCTTCAACCCTAATACTTTTCCCTCAGTTTTAATTGGTCTGTTATTTTTTACAGATATTGCAGAGAAAGCAGAAAAACAATAGACTTCATTCCTGGTTTATCAGCAATTTCATTCAGTGACTTGCCTGAAGAACTCCTCATGGAAGATTCCCAATCAATATTTGCTCTAACCCTTCACAACATGGGCTTGAAACTCCACAAAGCAACTGCCATTGCTGTTAACTCCTTCGAAGAAATCGATCCAATCATCACAAACCACCTCAAATCCACTAATCAGCTAAACATCCTCAACATTGGCCCTTTACAGACCCTCTCATCTTCAATCCCACCAGAAGACAATGAATGCCTCAAATGGCTTCAAACTCAAAAGGAATCATCAGTTGTTTACTTGAGTTTTGGAACCGTAATCAATCCCCACCTAATGAAATGGCACTTTTCAGATCGACACTCGAATCAAGAAAGATCCCGTTTCTTTGGTCTTTGAGAGACGAAGCAAGGAAGCATTTGCCCGTGAATTTCATTGATCGAACAAGCACGTTTGGCAAGATTGTTTCTTGGGCACCCCAGTTGCATGTTCTAGAAAACCCTGCTATAGGAGTTTTTGTAACACATTGTGGGTGGAATTCTACCTTGGAGAGCATCTTTTGCGGAGTACCGGTGATCGGTCGGCCGTTTTTCGGTGATCAGAAGGTGAATGCTAGGATGGTTGAAGATGTTTGGAAAATTGGGGTTGGGGTGAAAGGTGGAGTATTCACTGAAGATGAAACATCTCGTGTCTTGGAGCTGGTTTTGTTCAGTGACAAAGGTAAAGAAATGAGACAAAATGTTGGAAGGCTTAAAGAGAAAGCTAAGGATGCAGTAAAAGCGAAAAATGGGAGCTCAACTAGGAATTTTGAGTCTCTATTAGCAGCTTTTAACAAGCTTGATAGTTAGTTAATACTAGCAATGTATTACGTAATACAGCAACTTTATGGTACTTAGTTACCGACCGTTATAGCTGAATGTCAGTTGGTATTTTTATGTCGTATAAATCTTTTGCTTATGAATAGCCGTATCCTCTAGCCCTATTACATAATAATATTATCAGAATCTACTGCATTACATTTCTATCCTTGAGTATAAGGTTTTAGTAAGTACTATCTCTGTCACCATAAAAGTGTATACATTTATTGCAGTGCACATATTAAGAAAACAATTGTTCTTTTCTTAATCACATTGTGAATCTTCTCTATCGAAAGATAGAAAAGCAGAGGAGTACTACCTCCAACCCAAAATGTAAGTCAATTAAGTTTTTGATTTAGCCTATAATATAAATTCGTTTAGAATATCAATGTAGTAACATTTACTCTCTCTCGTCATGATATAAGTCTTTTTAACTTTTCGTGGTGTCTTAAAATATAAGTCTTTCTTCACGATCCAATACAATATTAAATGCATTGTTTTCAATTTCACACTAAACAATGCAATATTATTAGTCAATCCGAGAAAACAATACACTATTTTACATTGAAATATTAAAAAGTAACTTATTTATTATGTTTTCTTAAACTGTGTGAAATGGCCAAAAGGCCTTATATTGTGGGACGGAGGGAGTATTACATTTTTCTTCCTTCTACCCTTAATTTACTATACATCCACCTGCTTTTCACTACTACCCCACTTTTGCATTAATAACTGTCAAAGTGTATTTTAGATTTTTATCATTAAAATTAATCACACTTAACTATTTTCTTAAACTGTATGAAAAATTAAACTTATATTTTGAGACTGAGACGGAGGTAGTAGTATAATTTTAACAGAAGCAATGCGATTTCAGGATGCAATGAAGTAAAGGTTAATACATTATCTCATTAAATGACTAAACAATAAACCATTGTTCATAAAAAAATATTTAATCATGAATACCTGTTTATGGTTCAAGCATGACAAACCTCGTACACATTATTATTCAACTTAATAACGAGTACACTTGCAATTGATATTCTTATAACAAAGTAAATCTGTAAAAAACAAAATCAAAATCGTTCGTATATATTAAAAACCATAAGCATCAAAACATCTAATTATATCAGTTAAATAAATAATCTCTAGGCGTAGTCTTTTTTATTCCGTTTCTTTTATTTTTATTCGGCGTACGGGAAATGTCCCTACGCATTTACTGGCGAGACATGCTTGGCTCAGAGTAGAGTTCATTGGGGTGTTGAGCTTCCGACTGATGTTATTACCGCCTGTTTGGCGGATGCGATTTAATAAATTTGGTAGTTTTCTCAACAAAAAAAAAAAAAAAAAAAAAAAAAAAAAAAAAAAAAATCTCTAAATTATCCACTATACGCACCAAACACAATAAATTATTTTTATTCAAATTTTACTTTATAGAGATTACAATGCGTTTCACTCTAAAACTATAAAATAGCAATAAGAAAAATGAGTATTGAGTTTCAAGAAAGGAATCGGACACAAGCACAAGTGTCAATATTGTTTTACGTAAATAGATTCATCTTTCCAGAGATTCCATAATCATGTTTTTTCTTCTATTATAACATATAATTTTATATAAGAAACGAGAATATTTAGTAAATCAAACAATGATAATAAAATACGACATAAAAATTAAACAAATGAAGCTGCAATGCAAGACCATATAAAGTTGTTTTGGAGACGATCGACAACAAATATGATGAATTTTATTATATGTTGTATAACGATGTACTTATAGATTATTGATAATAATGAAATCAATTAATTGATAAAAGCTTTACAAATATACAAATGTTATAAAACTAAATAAACAAGGGGAATGAGGAGAAGGATGTAAATATTTCATCAATTGAGTAGAAGGGCGAGTTTTGAAACTTTTGCGATAAAGAACAAAACTATTTATTCATTTATCGAAAATTCACTTGTGTTCAAATTCATTTGTTTAAATTCATTGACAAAATTCACTTATCGAAATTCACTAATTTTCAAAATTCATCGTCGAAATTCACTAATTTTCGGATTCATTGTCGAAATTCATTTATTAAATTCACCGATTTCGGGATTCACTGAGAGATTCACCGATTTGCGAGATTCACTTTGTCATTCCTTCTCGCTATAAAATTATGCAATTCTCTTCTCCCATATAAAAATATGTAATTGTGTCATATTCTTAAAAATATTTCAGATTGTGTCCTTATCCCTAATTTTCCAAATAAACAATAAAGAAAATACAAAGTATAAAGAACAAGAAAAACGTATGTGTATTATTTCGTATAAGGGTATTATAATAAAGATTACAGTGAGAATACAATAGACTAGATAAACCAGAAAATCTATGTAAATCGATTTGAATAATAGATAATCATAATGTTATATTTTATTACACTTCCTTTGGATATCTATTATTCAACAACCAGCATAGATATGACATGTGTCATTAAAACCTTACTAAGAAAAAACCCGGTAGGAAAAAAAATCTGAGTTAAGGAAAAAAAATACATATTTATCTGTGTTTGATTTACTCCTCTAGAACTAAGATCAATTAAGGTCTTTCAAACGTCGCATCCTAATGCTCTTTACCAGTCTTTCAAATGTTGTAGTCGAAAATGTCTTGGTAAATAAATTTGCTACATTATTTGTTGACCGAATATGTTACACATCGACCTCTTAATTCTTTAAAAGTCACAAATAAATGGTTGAATTGATTTTCTCAATCTAAGTTGCATAACATATATGTCACGTTCAATAAACTTTGCTAGAAAAACACTGGGAAAAAAACTAGTCGAAGAAAATAGTTCATGCCATATGTATTCTTATGTGTTGCACTGACTACCTTGTTAATAACCTTTAACTAAGAAAATCCTAATGAAAAAAATAGTTAAAGGGAAAAAAGTACCGTCATTGGTCTTCAAGACCAAATGATCAAATTAGTTTTGAAGTTGACGCTCCCCATGGCGACAACAATCTTCTTTATGTACGCATTCTAGTATTATAAGCACATTTTGTTCAAAAATAGATATATGAATGATCTTAGTGAACAAATCTGTTAGATTGTCATTTGAGCGTACTTTTGTATATCACTTTCTTCTAGAGTTCATGTTCATAATCAAATGTAGGAGCTGAATATTGTCATACCTACTACTCATTCGTGCAACAAATGCAACACAACCATCACTATAATCATAAAAACAATGGAAGAAGTAATACAGTCGCGATTTGCATGCACATATCTCCACTATCACAGTAATGCTGTAAAATTCATGACGTAAAGCGTGAGTGACATATATATTCGTTCCTCAATAGGAATCTACTCAACTAGTCATATTGCATTCAACATGAATGTTAACGGCCTTTACAACTTAACAATATGCAAGTTGCGGTTTTCATATTATCAAATTCATGTCACATGATCCTTGAACAGGTGAGAAATGATTGGTCACTGCATTGATTTGTGAACTGCATATCTATTGGAATCAGAACTTAGCAGAGCCATCAGCTTGTCTAGCTGTTGTGTATTAAGATTTGGAAACCCTGAACCAACAGTCCTATTCTTGGCTTGATCTTCTTCTACTGACTGATCCATGTATGTCTAGTATACCATATTAGTGTTTTTTACTTGAATCCAGGTGGATAGTCATGCTTTATGTAGCAAATCTCTGCAGTGTGACCATTGAATCCACTGAAACTGCACTGAACTCTCTTGGAATTCTTGGCTTAGAACATTGTGCAGGCACAAATACTTGTCTCCTGACTGCCTAACCTTGGCTCTATCCATTCTTCTGATTCATCAAAATCATTGAATCTTGATTCTTGGCTTAATTTTCCATATATAACTTCGGCCTCTCAAATTTTTAGCCATTGCAAAAGCATCATGAATTTCTGGGAATGGGACCATCAGCATTTCCTGAGATACCATAGGCTCAAACTCATCCCTGAGTCTTTTCAGAAACTTCATTACATGTTCTGCCTCCATATGATCCACCAAAGTATTAGCAGTATTACAATAACACTATGGGTCACAAGAACATGTGGGCATAGGCCTGATGGTATTGATTTCCTCCCAAAGAACCATTAACTTTGTGAAATACTGATTCACAGAATCAGCACCTTGCTTTAGAACATGCATTTCTTCAAGAATATCATATAGTCTTAAAGTATCAACATTAGAAAATCTATTAGCCAAATTCTTCCAAACTAATTGGGCACTCGTGAAGTACATTAAACTTTATGAAACGGTATTCTCAACAGAATTTAAGATCCAAGATCTTGCCATAGTATCACATTGCCTTCAAGCATGGAAGTCCGCTGAATCTGCTTCTGCCATTTGATTGTGCCGTCTACGAAGCCCAACTTGCTCTTGGTGATCAACACAGCTTTCATGGACATCATCCAAGTATTATAATTGTTGTCATTCATCAATGGCTATACAAACACCATGGATGGATTCTCATTTGGATGAACCTAGAATGGACTGAAATGGCTCAACTCTTGTTTCTTTGCTGCCATGGCTGTCAAGAAAATGAAATCAACACCAGAATATACCAAAAAATGACCAGAAAACCATCAAGAACTTAGACTAAACACAGAAAAGATGAATAAAACTCTTAAGTTTCTCCATAAATCAGAGTAAAAACACAGAAAAGCAACTGAAACTCTCAAGTTTCATTCTCTGATACCCTGTTGAAGTTATGAAATAAGAACACAATGAAATATAATGCGGAATCTTATTACTCAAGAGAATAATACAATAGTTAATTTACAATGTTGTTGATCATGGTGAATTTATAGTATCATACACATCATTAATCGGTTAAAGGGAAGTTACATGGAAATTATAACAGAATAACCGTCTTAACTACAAACTGTATAAGATGCTTATGTTGAATTCTCAGAACTCTATTGAGTCTTCATCAGACAGCTGAGTGTATTCATCTATTTTAGCAAAAAGTTGAGTATGTTCAGTTGTTTAGCATGCTGAGCTGAATCCCCTTGCACTCATCAATCCTTTATCCATATACTATAACATACCTATGTATGGTTCCTCAATGAACCCTTACTTTGATTGTATTTTCAAAATAATGGGAGAGTATGTAATGGGATCTGCAATCAAGAGGGAGCGAAGTTATTTTGTAAAATTAATCAAAAAGATGAGAACTGTTGGGAAATTGTTGTGCCCACAATATCCCTAAAAGGTTTGATTAATTTTAATATATCTTAATTATATGCCAATATTTATTATATGTCACTAAAAAATCCAAGAAGTCAAATCGACTTACAGTGTCATTTATTGTTTTATTTTGCAGGTCAACATTAGCACATATTGTATATGACCAAATTAAAATATATTATATGATGTTGTGCAATACACACTATGCATGTGTAATGACATCACAAAATTGAATCATATTGTTGGACATATTTTAAGTTTTAATGATGAGTGCCAGACTAGCTGTTATAGAGCAAAGGTAAAAAGATGTCTGGATTGAATGTATAGGTTTACTAGAGTTTGATCTTTGTATAGGTTTGATCAAACAAGCAAGCACCATAAAAAAAGTCACTTTGTCTTTATCAAGAAACTTTGTCTAGGTCATTAGGGTACCCAGTCGAGTGACTATCTAGGAACCTGCTGATGGTTGAAGGCTGAGGGTTCAAACTCAGTTATTGAAGGCTAAGGGATCAAACTTAGTATTTAAAGTCAAGGATATGGAATCAGAATTTAGGGAAGTTTGTGATGACCTAAACTGATTACATATACCTTGTGTACAAGGTCTAAGTTCTATATGTTAAGGTTATTGGAACTTAGTTATAATACAAATGGTGTACTCTAACTTCAAAATAAAAGTTAGATGAAAAATAGTCAGCTGAAGTGTTTTATAAACACAATAGATTTAAGCATGCTGACAGATATGTGCTTCAGTAGACTGATATAATCCATATATCTGCTGAATGTAATTCTTGATTTTTAATCAAAGATGCATTGTAAGATTAAACAGATAAAGATGGATTACAAGCCATGATTTAATCAACAAATCAATGGACAAGATAAAAGGAACGTTGGAAAGATTCAGAGGATTATCCAATGGACATAAGTCAAAGGGTGGACAGTCTGGAAACTGACAAAAAGATACCTGACAATGTCAGTACTATGAACAGTTAGAAAAGGCAAGTCAAGATGAAGACAAGTCTGAAACGGCTATTTGAATTTCAAACAAGAAGTCACAAGATTCTCACCTATAAATAGAAGACTTCTGACTTAGTTTGAAGATGATGAACAACAAATAATCCATACGAAGCTATAAAGATTTTAAACACACTGCTGACATACACTGAGCTTAAACTTGCTGATCAAGAAATTCTTCAAGTGTAACCTGCTATCAAGTTACATATGTATACACACTTGAAGACCTTAAGCTACTGATCATTTCATCCTGATCAAGCTGCTGAAAGCTAAATCACTTGCTTGATTCAAATCTTATTTTACAAGAAGTTTGCTGAAGACAGTGAAGCATCTTTTGGGTGTCAAGGACTGTTGTTTGTGGTGGAGCTGGTGAAGAGGCAATTCTATTCTTTGGAGCAGCAATCCTACCTGTTTCAAGTGTTCAAGTTTGTGAAGCCATAGTTATTGGTGAAGGACAAACAGCTTAGGGATTTTTGTAACAGCAATCTCAAGAATCTCTAGTGAATTTCATCCAACATCACAGGAGAAGAGTGGAGTGACAGGATTACACCACCTGGAACCACTATAAATCTTTCCTACTTACTTTACTGCACTTACTTTCTGCATTCTAATTTATCAGCATATCAACCTACTGAATCTAGCAACTGAATCACACACATACACTGCTGAGTATCTAATACTTAGTATCATAATTTCAACAACAAGTAATAAGGCTTAATTTAAATATATTCCGCTGCAACAAACTCAATAACATCATTGTCGCTGACTACTCGATAATCGAGAGCTCATCGATAGTCACAGACTCTTTGAAGGTTCTGAGTTTGTCAACTCCAAAAAAATTTATGTGTTAAGTTTATTCACCCCCCTCTAAACTTAACCAAAGCCTTTTCAAGGGACCGACAATTGGTATCGGAGCAGTGCTTCTATTCTGAAGTAATCCTACTTGTTGTGCTTGTGAAAATTCTTTGAAAACTTTTTCAAGTTTCTGATTTTCAAAGCTTTGCATCATGGATAACAATCAGTATGCTAGGACTATGTTGATGTTCTCTCTAGATCGTTTTGATGAGTATAAACGTCGTATGCAGGCTTATTTAGCTGCAACACATGATGAGATGATGGATGTGCTAACTCATGGACCACTGGAATCACCAAGTCCGTAACTGTGGATGGACAAACTCAGTTTCTTCCCAAGCCAAAAAGAGAGTGGGGTGCTGAAGATAGAAAAAGAGAAAACATCAACAATATTGCTATTGATATCATTTACAGAACCTTGGATAGCAATATGTACACGAAAGTGAAGGATTGCAAAACTGGTAAGGAACTTTGGGAAAAGTTGCAATTAATCTGTGAAGGCACTGATGCTATCAAGAAAAACAAAATCAGTGTTGCCAAAAGAAAGTTCCAAGACTTCAAAATGAAGCCAAATGAAACCATTGAACAAATGGATCAAGATTCAATGCCATCATGGATGAACTCACCCTGTTGAATGTAGTATATACCAAGGAAGAGATCAATACAAGAATTTTAGAGGCCCTACCAGCAAGGAAGTTTAGGAAATGAAGGTTACTGCCATAGAAGAGTCCAGGAGACTTTATGAAGAAGACACCTTCAAATTATTCTCAGATCTCAAGGCCTATGAATTCAGTAAACATCTTGTTCCTGATACTGAAAAGGAAGAACCAAAAACTACTGCATTGGCTGCTTCACATAAAGAAGAATCATCCAATGCTCAAGATGATCTGCTGGATGAGATGCAAGAGCAGATAGCCCTACTGAGCAAGAAAATAAGAATGATGAAATCAGGAAGGGGTTCTCCAAGAAATTTCACCAAGAAATCAAGTGATAAGAAAAAGGAAGAATCCAAGAAAGATAATGATTACTTATGCTTTCATTGCAAGAAACCAGGACACTTCAAACCTGACTGTCCTGAATTGAAACAAAAGAAAGAACCTAATTATATGTGCTTCAAATGCAAGAAACCTGATCATTTCAGACCTGATTGTCCAGACCTACTGAAAAACAAAAGTCAGCAAAGAAGATCTGGCAAGAAAGCAATGGTTGTTGATGATGAATCAGGCTATGAAGTTGAATCAGAAAAAGGAAATGAATTTGATGACACAACACTTATTGCACACATGGATGATTATGCCTTAATGGCTAACATGGATGAAACTGAGGAGGTATACAATTATGTATCTGTGACCACTCCTGCTGAAAGTGATTGTAAATCTACTTGTGGTTCAACCTAAAATTTCTGACAAAGTGAAGAACCTTTGGATGCCATCATTAATCAACTGAGGAAAATACAATCCGGTTATGAGATTGTGAAGGCTGAAAAAGTGGCACTTCAGGCAGAAATCCAAAGATTAAATATTGAATTAAGAAATCTCAAAGGTAAGGAAATAGATTATGAACAGAATCAACATAAGCCTGTTGTACCTTCATTCTTTGTCTTGATCACATTTGCACAATCTAGTTCTACTACTGCATTCAAATCTGGAAAGCCTTATGGTGATAGAACATGCCTTGGATTTGAAACTCAACAATCTACTAAGGGAGGATCTAGTAAGGCTACTGAACCTAGTACCAGAATTGGCCCTAAGTTTGTGCCTGCATAAGATCCAATCCTAAAAGGTTCTTTGAGGCGAGAAAAGCCTCCTGAGAAGACTTCAAAAGCGAGAATCGAAGCCTAAAGGACAACAAAGCACTAACAAAAAGGTAAATCCAAAGGTAGGATTTGTTGGACCCTCTAGAAGCTCGTTGATAGCGGACTCTTTGCAAAAAGTCTGCTGGACCACAAAAGGGCAAAAATTAGAAATATTCCAAGGATAAGAATCCTAAACCCAAAAATGTTAATCATTCAAGAGATACTTATCTCAGGGGGGAAAGGTAGATTGTTCCCTACTGATGAAGATTGGAATGTTCCTGCCCCTGCTGCTAGAAACAATAGACATGACCATAATGCTAGGGTAAAACCTCAGCAGTGGAATCAACAGAGGACTCAGCAGAGGACTTATTTAAGACCTCAGCAGAGACCTCATCAGACTCCATACTATAGGACTGTTCCTAACAGACAGCATCCCTATGGTTATGCTAATGCTTCTAACAATAGAAATCACTTCAAACAACATTATGTACCAAAAGGCCAGAAATCATATGTGAATTCTACACAACCAAATGTTAGATTTTATGGATATGTGGGATACATATATAAACAAAAGTGCAATACTTTTCAAAGAAGACCTTATGGAAATTTACCAAGGGTCATGCTTACCACTGACCATTATGGACCCAAACAGTTTTGGGTTCCTAAAACACATTAAATTTGTTTTGTAGGGTGTCTGGTACTTTGACAGTGGATGTTCCAGACATATGACAAAGAATAAGCACTGTCTAACAAATTATGTGGCAAAAGATGGTCCAAGTGTAAATTTTGGCAACAAGAATACACCAGGATATACAAGAGGATATGGAACACTGGTGAGAAATGGATTGACAATCAAGAATGTTGTATATGTGGAAGGATTGGACTACAACCTACTGAGCACAGGACAATTCTGTGACATGGGATACAAGGTTACTTTTGACAAGGGCCACTGCATTGTCAAGAGTGAAAGAGGTGATCAAGTTGTGTTGGCTGGAAGAAGACAACAAAACATGTATGTTGTGGACTGGTCTACTACAGTTCCAGAAACATGTCTTTTAGTGCACACCAAGTCAGAACTAAATTGGTTATGACACAAGAAGTTGAATCATCTTAATTTTGATGATGTCAATCAGTTGGTGAAAAAGAAGTTGGTGATTGGTTTACCTGAGATCACATTCAAAAAGGATGGCATATGTGATGCATGTCAGCAAGGAAAACAAACAAAGTCAAGCTTCAAGTCAAAGACCAAACAATCAACAAAAAGAGTTTTGGAGCTGATGCATATGGATCTATTTGGACCAGTAACACCAACAAGTGTAACAGGAAAGAAATACACCTTGGTGGTTGTGGATGATTATTCAAGATACACTTGGGTAATATTTATGAACAAGAAAAGTGAAACACTTCAAAAGATGCTTGAACTTTTGAAAAGACTGTAAAATGAGAAATGTTTGACAGTAGTAAAGATCAGATCAGACCGGGGTACTGAGTTTCTTAACAAAGTCATAAAGGAATTTTGTGAACAAAATGGTGTGCTACATCAATTATCAGCAGCAGGAACACCTCAGCAAAATGGGGTTGCTGAGACCTTAAAAGAAGCAGGGAGAACTATGATTTGTGAAGCATTATTACCTGAAAGATATTGGGCTGAAGCAATCAATACAGCGTGCTGCACACAAAATAGAACCTCAGTAAACAAGAAGCTGCTGAAGACACCTTATGAAGTATGGAATGGAAGGAAGCCAAATATATCTTATTTCCATCCATTTGGAAGTAAGTGTTTCATTTTGAATAATAAGGAAAAACTGAAGACCTTTCAACCATAATCAGATGAAGGAATCTTCTTAGGATATTCTTCAGTCAGCAAGGCAATTCAGGGTACTGAACAAGAGGTCACTGAAACATGAAGAATCTATACATGTTGTGTTTGATGAACCAAAGTTCACTGAAATGGAAGATGATGAAGGTTCAGAACCTGCTGAGAATCAAGAGGTCACTAAAATAGAATATGTTGATGTCTTGAAGAAGATAAGTGACTTAAATGTATCTGATTCTGGAAGTAAAGAAGTACCTGCTGGTTACACTACTGATGCAACAAAATATGCAATTCAAGGATCCGCTATTCCTCTATCAAACAACAAATGAGACCCCTACTTGAAGATGATGTTATCAGAATCAAGCAAATCATGATTTACATTGGTTAAGGGATCACCCTGCTGAACAAATAATTGGTGACATATAGCAATGTGTAAGGACTAGAAGACAATTAGAAGCAATGTTCACTTGTTTTCTGTCTCAAATAGAGCCTAAAGTTGTTGAAGAAGCAATTTCAGATCCAGATTGGATAATTTCTATGCAAGAAGAATTAAATGAGTTTGAAAGAAACCAAGTTTAGACACTAGTGGAGAGGCCTAGTCATGCAAACATAATTGGCACAAAATGGTTATACAGAAACAAATTGGATGAATCTGGAACCATTGTTAGAAACAAGGCCAGACTAGTGGCAAAAGGCTATTCTCAAGCGGAAGGAATAGATTTTGATGAGACATATGCCCCAGTTGCAAGATTGTAAGCTATAAGATTATTTTTTGCATATGCTGCATACAAGAACTTCAAAGTATATCAAATGGATGTCAAAAGTGCATTCCTGAATGGAATTCTAGAGGAGGAAGTTTATGTTCAGCAACCTCCTGGTTTTGATGTTAAAGATCAAGAAGATAAAGTGTATAGACTCAATAAAGCACTTTATGGTTTGAAACAAGCACCAAGAGCATGGTATGAAACCTTAGGTCAATTCTTGGTGAACAATGGTTTTACCAAAGGTACCATTGATAAGACTCTTTTCAGAATCAATGAAGGGAACAACACCCTGCTGGTACAAATCTATGTGGATTACATCATTTTTGGTTCTGAAAATGAATTGCTATGTGAAAAGTTTGCTAATCTCATGAAAAGCAAGTTCCAAATGAGTATGATGGGAGAAATGAACTACTTTTTGGGATTACAAGTCAAACAAATGAAAGATGGAATCTTTATTCATCAAACCAAATACACCAAGGAGCTGCTGAAGAAATTTGGTATGGAAAATAACACCAAAGTATCAACTCCTATGAGTACAAGCATCATATTGGATGAAGATTAAAAAGGCAAAGATGTTGATCAAACCTTATACAGAAGGATGATAGGCAATCTGATGTACCTCACTGCCAGCAGACCTGATATATCCTTTGATGTAGGTGTTTGTGCAAGGTTTCAATCTAAACCTAAGAAAAGTCATCTAGCTGCAGTCAAAAGGATTCTCAAGTATCTAAAAGAGACTTTGGGAGTAGGGATATGGTACTTGATATACCCGGATTGGAATGGGGCCCTGTTCAACCATATTGGGCCTATAATCTTGGCCCATCAACATAGATAATGGGCTTCTGCGCCCGCTGGCCGCTGCCCCCAAGCTTCTTCTAACCGCTAGCTACAAGCCAAATCGTGTCCGCCAACAGTAAGCCGGACTCATTCTCTCCATGTGATTCTAGCTAATATGCTCAAGGCACAAACGAGTCCGCTGTTCGACCATTCTTCTCGCTGCTCGCTGCTCGCCATTTTTGTCCAGCTGGCCAATCCAGCTGGCAACACTTTACAGCTGGCAAAGACACTTGTATTGCATGCATGTTTAACTTAGCTGTGTACTCTTAGTTGTCTTATCGGTGAACAGTAAACCGACTTACCTTTTTTAGCCTATATATATAGGATCACATTGTGATAGAAAAGGGATCCATCTCTCCCTCAAAAAACTTCAAACTATTAATCTAATACAAGCAGAAACTCTGCCAATTTGTCACCGATCTACTTGTTCTTCACAAACACTTAAACCGCCACCACACTTCTTGATCACCACCGTGTCCTCACCGTTGAAATCATTCATCACAAACCTCTATATCCTCAAGATAGACACTCATTACAAGCAAATCCGTGTTCAACGCAACATCAGTTGGCTCCGTTACCGGGAACTCATCATCATTCAGCTTTTGGAGATCACTCACTCCACCACAAGGACGATTTCACGGTGTCTTAGGCGAGGAGGATCATTATCATCAGTCTGTCGGTAACCAAAGCTTTGATCTGTTTTGATAAAACAACCCAGAAATCGATGCTCTCCTCATCTCAACGACTTACACAGAAGAGATCACCAACTTCATCGCATACTCACGCTTGAGTCCATCTTTAAATATCCAGGTTGGTTTATACACCCTCTTTGGCGGTTTCAGATCTTCAAGTAAAGAAAGTTTGGTCATTTTTGCTATAAGCCGCCAGGAAAACGCAAACACTTTTTACCTCGATATCTTGAACCGAAAATACCCACAAAAATCATAAGTAATGGTCGGGAAAAACTTGAACCCAAAGAACACCGACTAAGCCAGTCAATCAGCGCCCGACACGTGGAGCGAGCACGCTGCGTGGAGAGGCTAGCCGAAGGGTTATGTCAGATGGGGCAGACGTCAACCATGCCCTCACGACCGACATGCGAGCATATATACGGGAAAGAACTAAAGCCCGCGAAATACATGAGGAGGCGGTGAGGAAAAACAAAGGAAAAGGAATCGCTGGGACATCTAACCCAAATAACGAACACGAGGCTATTACAGCAGGGGAAGCTCCCCCACAGCAAGATGCATATATAATAGCTCTACAGGCACACATGGAATACGTAGAGGAAATGCGAACTGGAAATGCATTACTAATTGCTGAAGGATTACCACCCCAGCCTATCCGCAAATTCAACCCTCCTCAACCCACACAAACAGAGCTACAACCAACTTTCATTCCTCCAAAATCCGTTCAATCTCAACAATCAGAAATGGAAGAAAGCAGCCATGCGACCTCACATCCAAGGGGAGACAGGAGATCAGCTTTTGGTCGGTTGGGGCCCGTGGTCGACGACCGCGGTGCAGCCCCAGGGCGACCAAAGAATCCTAGACAGGTCCGCACTCGCACAGAGGGACACGGGGACTCGCAAGATGAGGGAGGACATATGGTGTTCCCGCCAATTCCCCAAACTCAGGTAGAAATGGGCATCATGAAAAAACAGATAGAAGAGCTGCAGAAGGGTACAAAGAGTGTTAAGGTGGTTCCAACATGGGGAACGAGTGTGCTCCATCCGAGTATATTGAAAGCCACACCAAGAGGGGGGACTCATTACCCCAATTTCATTAACTACCATGGAGCCACAGATCCACTGGATCAAGTCGTCGCCTTTCCAAAGCGTAATCGCTTTATGTACCTCTAGCGACGAGGCTGGGTGTATAGCATTTGTGGGATCAATGCAAGATAGGCGGCATCTTGGATCCGCAGTCTTCCTCCCGGTTCGATATTATCATGGGATGATCTGATCAACAAATTTATAGCTGAATTTAGGTCGGTGGGAGGACCTAAAAGACACACATTGACTCGCATGAGGTCCGACAAGGCGACAACGAGGCCACCCGCAGCTATTATGAGCGGTTTTATAAAGTGTATGATCTAACCAGGGCATAGCGGATATAACGTTGTCATGACTTTTCAAACAGGGTTGAAGCCGGGTATTTGAAATCTTATTTCGCTTTGTCGCCATCAGCGAACCTACAAGAGATGTTGAGCTCAACTAGGAAGTACATTGCAACTGCGGGAAATGAAGGAGTGCCTTCGTCCAGCAAAGGCAAACAGAGGGCTGAGCGTAGCCCGCCAAGAGATACCCGCCGTGGGGCGGATCGGGAAATCAAGAAACCGGAAAGATTTAAGGAAAGAGCACTTCACGCCGCTCGAAATTTCCTATTCTCGGTATTAAATGAAATAAGGGATTTAATACGAACCATACCCGATGGTCCCTGACACACGTCGCGATGCATCCAAATATTGCGGCTATCACAGAGATAAGGGTCACACTACTGACGAGTGCATTCAGTTTAAGCGAGCAATAGAAAAATTACTTGCCCGCGGACACCATGATCATCTCAAACTAGATACTAGTGGTCCGGACAGGAGGAATCAAAGAGCTCGCTTGATTCGGCGAAACATCGAAATGATAATCGAGCCTCCTCCCAAAGAACAATCGATTAAGAATCGCATCGGCTCCATTAACAAACATGTGGAGAAGCCTATAGTTTTGCGAGGAAATGAGCAACCTCTGGCCTTTACTCGAAGTGAGTTAGTGACTTCGATCAACACAGAGGACATGTGCTTATGCATTTCAGTGGTCATCAATCGGGCCTGTGTCAACAGGGTAATGGTGGATACAGGAGCTTGTCGCGACATTTTGTACTACAACTGCTTTAAAGAATTGGGGTTCAGCGATTCCAATTTGAGGCCACACAATGGCACCCTTGAAGGATTTACGAACCACAAAATACAAGTCAAGGGGGCCATCGACTTGGATGTACAGATGGGAGATTATGCGCCATTTCGCACAGAAAAGGTGATGTTTTTAGTAGTTGATCTTCAGTCCAATTATAACATGATAATCGGGACACCCGCTCTGAAACGATTTCAAATGGTAACTTCCATTCCGCATCAGAGGGCTAAGTTTTATGTTGGGGAGGATCGGAACGTCGATCAGCGAGCCTGCAGCTGTCCTAACATACATACACGAGATGAGAACAGGGAACAAGAAGGCACGAATCGAGCAACCCCCACACATGGAAAACATTGACATGATCGTCATCATTTATCCAACAGACGCCAATTAAAGTGGAATGCGAAACATTGCAAGTCGGGGTGAACCTGATTTTACAAGGAGAGGATGAGTTAATAGAGGTGATCATCAACGATAAATATCCTGATCAGAAAGTTAAAATTGGAGCTCGGCTGAGTTCTTGTGAAAGAGAAAAGTTGGTAAAATTACTCAAAAATAATTTGAGCGCTTTTGCTTGGGAAGTCACGGACATGAGAGGGGTCGAGGCAGACGTCGCCCTCCATCGCCTTAACGTCGACTCCACCTTCAAGCCGATACAACAACGAGCACGCCAGTTTTCAGCTGAAAAGGAAGCGGCGGTAAAAGTTGAGGTTGAAAAGCTCTTACAGGCGGGGATAATAAAAGAGCTCGCCTACCCATCTTGGCTAGCAAATGTGGTTATGGTAAAAAAGCACAATGGCAAGTGGAGAATGTGCGTCGACTTCACGGATATCAATAAAGCTTGCCCCAAAGATCCTTATCAGCTTCCACGAATTGATCGGTTAGTAGACTCTATCTCTGGCTTTGAAGTATTAAGTTTCTTGGATGCATATTCTGGGTATCATCAAGCATGCGAATGGCTTGAGTCCGACAAGGAAAACGGCTTTGAGTCACTGGAGGTTATATTATTATGAGATGATGCCGCCGGGCTAAAGAATCTGGGTCGACTTATCAACGAATGGTTAACAAGGTCTTCACTCATGAGATAGGAAGAAACATGGAGGCTTACATTGATGATATGGTAGTCAAATCCACCGAGAGCGCCACACTGCTTGACCTTCAAGAAACCTTCGACAACGTTCAAAACACTCAATGAAACTCAATCCACCCAAATGTACTTTTGGTGTTCAGCAGCAAATTTAGGGTTCATGGTTAGTCGTCGGGGCATCGAGGCTAATCCAGAAAAGATTCATCCCTAATCGACATGCAAGAACCTACAACTATCAAAGAGGTTCGAGGCTTAACGGCGCATCATCGCATTAGGTCGGTTCATATCAAAGTCGGCCGGAGAAGTGTCTTCCTTTCTTCAAGATTCTCGAGGCGACAAAACTTTCTCATGGAGCGTAGAGTGTTCGCAGCGTTCCAAGCTCAAAGGAATATTTAGGAAACCACCTCTTTTGGTTAGCCTCAGCAGAGAGACATTTTGTTCTTGTACTTGGCGGCTTCAGATCGGGCCGTTGCCGCCGTTTTGTCAAGAGGCCGGAACCTCCAAAATCCCGCTATTATGTAAGCAAGGCTCTCGATCCGGTGGAGAGTCGCTATTTTAATATTGAAAAATTAGCCTACTCGCTTGTCATAGCTGCCCGCAAACTCAGGGCTTACTTTACTTCGCATACAATAATTGTGTTAACGGATAGTCCAATGCGTCAGATATTGCACAAGCCGGATCTCTCGGGTCGACTTCTCAGATGGGCTATTGAAGTTATCGAATTCGACATACAATATCAACCTAGAAATGCTATCAAGGGTCAAGCATTACCGATTTTATTGTAGAAACAAGTTTCAGCTCGCCACAACCAGATTCGCCATTATCTCAAGAGCCCGCTGCGGCCAGGAATAAGCCCAATCAATGTTGGCATTTATATGTGGATGGGGCATCTAATCGAAATGGTTGTGGGGCCGGAGTAATCTTGATGGAGCCCGAACAACGGAAGAAATCGAAAAAGCTTTGAGATTCGAATTTCCGCCACGAATAATCAAGCCGAGTATAAAGCGATGATTGCCGGGCTCAAATTAGCCAAAGAGTTGAACGTGGAGAATGTTGAAATCTTTTGTGATTCCCAACTCATCGTCAACCAAATCTCAGGGGATTATGACACGCACTGTGGTATTCTCGAGAAATATGGTGAAATTGTTCGACGACTAAAAAACAACTTTAACTATTGCGAGTTCATCGAGTCGGAGAGAGGACAACGAAATGAGCGACTATCTCTCCAAGCTATCACTCAAAGAGGAAATTGCAGATCCCACGATAATGATTGAGTATCTAGCCATACCCACTATTGA
This sequence comes from Gentiana macrophylla, assembly GCA_026214975.1. NCBI lineage: Eukaryota > Viridiplantae > Streptophyta > Magnoliopsida > Gentianales > Gentianaceae > Gentiana > Gentiana macrophylla. The sequence continues at coordinate 52,559,400 of CM047806.1, forward strand.
GGAAACACAAATCATGGAAATTGACACACCAGCACCAACTACATGTTGGATTGATGAGGTTCAAGCTTACATAGAAACAGGCATACTACCAGAGGGGGCGGACAAAGTTCGTGCTCTTAAGAAAAGAGCGGCCAGGTATATTATAAACAATGGAATACTCTACAGAAGGTCCACAACTAGGCCTCTTTTACGATGTGTTCGAGAGGAAGAGAGCAAAACAATCCTTATCGAACTTCACCAAGGAGTGTGTGGGGGCCACCCCGCTAGCCGTTCCTTGGCACAGAAGGTCATAACCGCAGGGTATTATTGGCCAACCATTCTTAAAGACTCAGAAAAGCTGGTAAGAGAATGTCCAGAGTGTCAAAAACACTCAGACATTCCTCGGATACCATCTGTCGAACAGAGCATCGTGACCGCATCCTGGCCTTTCGACATGTGGGGACTCGATCTTATCGGACCTTTTCCACCAGGAAGAGGCGGATGCAAAGTTATCATAGTAGCCGTGGATTATTTTACAAAGTGGATTGAAGCAAAGCCTATGGTCAAGATAACCGCAAAAGCGGCGGGTTATTTCTTACACGATCAAATTTTTTCACGTTTTGGCGTCCCGCGGGCAGTAGTATCGGACCACGGCCCACAATTTAGGAAGGACTTCTCAAATCTATGCGATTTAATTCAAAGTTAAACACCGGCGATCATCGGTAGCTTATCCTCAAGAAACGCCAAGCCGAGGCCGGCAACGAACAAATAATCAAAATGTTGAAGAAAAGCGTGGGCGACAAAGTAAAAGCAGGAGGGGTGGGTGGATGAGTTACCCAATATACTTTGGGCACTCCGCACCACTATCAAAACACCCACAGGAGAAACTCCTTTTGCTCTTACTTATGGATCGAGGCCATGACTCCAGTTGAAATGGCTCTACCCAACATCAAGGTCGCTTTGTATAACCCAAGCGGATAATCTTTTAAACAGACAAATCGACTTGGATCTATTGGAGGAAAAGAGACTAGCGACATACCATCGACTCGCGAACTACAAGCAAATCGCTAAACAAAAACATGACATGCGAATCCGCAACCACTCATTTAAAATCGGGGATTTTGTTCTCCGAAACAGAAAGCCCACGGGTATGGAGCCCAATACAGGGAAGCTAACAAACAAATTGGGAAGGCCCTTATCAAGTCGCAAGGAGATCAAAAAAGTGGACTTATGTTCTCGTAAATCATCAAGGCTACGAACTCAATAGACCTTGGCATGCGGACAACCTCAAAAGGTACTACATGTAATAAATCGGTTAGGGTTATGGCTATCCTCTCGTTTACAACGTGAGTGGTTAGGCTTTCTTATTTTGCTTGTAATCTTTACTCATCTAGCGGGATGAGTCGAAATTAATAAAGCCCGATTTTACATTCTCTTTTTATACAAATGATTATAATTATGCGTGGATAAAATATCAGACTTCATATTTATTAATGGGGGCAATATTTGGGAAAATTTAAAGAGGCTACGAGCATCCAGCGAGTAAATTATTTCAGATAAGATGCAAAGGGGGGCACATCTCAAGTTGAGTTCGCACAAGTTCGATCTGAAATCTTATCTAAAACAAGGGGGCCGGATAACCGTATAATCGGACTCAAGTTAGACAATAAATTCGAGCAAAAACAAACATACATCAAGCGGCCAGAAAGCAAACTTGGGAAATCAAAATAATGTTTTACAAAAAGGAGCACAAGTTTAAGAATTCTCAGGCCGCATCTCTTCATTATGGATATTCTCTTCGCAGAGAGAATGGTGCAGCATTTGATCGGCATTTGTCTCGACTCGATGAGACTCTACCGTCGGCTCAACTCTTTGCTCGCCTCTCCCGCTTTGCTCACCCTCTTCATGCCGCTCGCTCTCTCGCTTCAGAGCCAAACGCACACGCGCTCCTCGATTCGCTTCAATCACAAATGGGCCACCCAATCAGATCACACTCAGAACATAGCGCTGAAGCTCAATATCGAAAAAAGGGTATGCGGTCATGAAACTCTCTTAGATAATCGGAGAAGGGATGGGTGAGAATCCACTCCTCTAAGACATCAAGATCGGGGTACCACCGCTCATGAGCCGTAACACACCTCGCGATGTGATAAAACCCTTGGTCGTATCCCATCATAAAGCCATCATCATTAGCGGTCCTGATCTGACCTTCAACACTTGAGCCCAGATCCTTAAGTCGTTTCTGCAGGTCCGCACACGCTGCTTGCTCGGCCTCCCAATGAGCTTGAGCCTCCGATACTTTCGCTTCATTTCTCCATAGTTTGATCAACGGACTTGCTCGCTCAATAAGTTTTGCATTAATCTGGTTAGCTTGACAAAGAAGTCGTGCTCTCGCCTTCTCATTCTCCGCCTCAGCAGCGTTTAATCGCCCACGAAGACCGGCAGACACTGCATTTGCGGCACCAAGGGCTTTCTGGGTTTCGACCAGCTCTTTTCTGACATCGGCACTCTGAGCTATGGTGTTTCTATAATCATTGACAAACTGTGCCAAGCCAGTGCCAACCTAAGGGAAGGAAAATAAACAAATGGAGTCAATATTGACATGAGAAAACGACAATAAAAAGAATGAAAAACAAAAACAAGAAAGAAGGTTTACCATGCTCACCGTGGCGCCGTATAAGCCCCACAAATCTTCAATATTCCCAAGAAAGGCACGGCGGGATCGGTCCTGATCCGCCAAAACAACCCTCGTCCCGCTATCCCACGGCCTATCTCCACCGGATATCACTAGGGGATGCCCCATCTAAAATGTCTCAACGGGGCACATCGATATACCCTTGAGATTGTCCAGCGCCTGGCAGGCGGTCGAGAGGTTGTTGCCGCATGAACTCTTTATCCAACCAGCGGCGGGACAACCTCTAGGCCCAATAGAACTCCAAAGAAAAGGCACCACTATCTTTGTGCCCGCAGATGCCACCTCATCGCCCACAGTTTGCCTTGATCGGCAACCTTTTCTTTACCTTTGTCGATCGGGGTTTTTAAGAGGAGGGACCTCCCGCGCGCCGCTATCATCTCCTCGGGCTCGATCTCTTCAACAGCAGCCCTTTTCTTCTTATCACCCACAGGCGGCTTTATCAGAGTGGTCTGCTTCATAATTTTGCCCGCCGCGGTTTTCTCTACTACTGGCGGATGGGATGCTTTCACGACCTTAGCCCCAGAAGCTCCGGCCGCCGATGTCTGTAAGTCGACCATGGGAAGGGATGTTTTGATCCCCTTTAGCTCAGCGGCCCTCTGCACCTCGTCGACGGTCTTTTTCTTCGTCACCGGTGTCATTGCGTCGAACTAATCTATCCATAGTACCTGCGAAGAACAAATGTTTGTTAGCGACAAGAAGATATGAAAAGAAACATGCTATGTAAAAATACAAAAGTCCTACTCGGTGCTCGCATATTAGGATAACCGCCGCAGATTTCACATTGAGAAGGCATGAACCTGCCATGATGACACTCGCCATACCAGTCGGGATGAGTCGGCAACGGGTTGACTACAACTAAGGGTTGGCGACACCGCTCCGAAAAGTCCGGCTTTTATGCTGAGATAGGGCTGGCCAACGTCTAGCAACAATCTCCGATTAAACGCCCTAGCTTGAGGCTCATTTTTGCGGGTGTAACCCGGATCGCTCTTCGATTCGAGATAAACTCATCATCATCGAATTGAGTTCTTATCTTGTTCAAGTGCTCAGTTTTGATCGAATTCTCCGCTAGCTTCTCAAACGGCCAGCCTATCCGGGACTCCACTTTCATGCATCTTTTGTCCCATTCCGCCACTTTATCAGGGAGATTGAACAGTAAACGGGGCCGACCATGACTCGATCGAATGCGCGGTTGGATTTGGCCGGCGCCGCCCTTCCAAGAGAAGCTATAAAAATATAAAAGCACCGGCATCGACGGTTCGCGCCCGCTCAACCTACTGATTATGATGAAGGACATGACCACGCGAACAACTCCCAAACTAAGGTCGCAAGGCATCACCTTCAACTCTTCCATAAATGTAACAAAGAATGGGTCAAAGGGAGGTCTGAGTCCGGCTGCAAAATGATCATAGTGCAACCACAGATAATCTTGCTGTTCCCGACCACAAACCCACGATACATTGGTCGCGCCCATGCTGACGAACCGGTAGTCCGCAGAAACATCATACGCCCCCAAGGCCAAGGTATAGTCTTCCCGATCTTTGAACTCCTTCCATCGAGATATAAGAGCACTATCCGCTCGCTTTTGCTCCGCGAGCTCATTCTCGACAGCAGCAGACCTTTTCTTGGGCGGTCTCTTCTTCTTTTTTGGGCTCACTAAATGGCCATTGTGGTCTTCTTCTTCGAGACGACGACTTTTGGAGATTTTTTAGGTTTCTCCGGTATCACAGCAGTTTCCACGGCTTCCTTGAGCTTGCCGCTATGTTTGGCGGCTCCGGTGTGGATTGCTTTCTCCATCCTGGTAATAAGGCCGCTCAATACAATATTATCGTCGCTTTCGCCCTCGACCTCAACAGCGCCCTCACTGCTAATTGATACCTCCGGGCCAGATTCTATGTTAATGGGACCAGGGTTTGGAATCTCCTCCTCGTATCCGCTAGAACTAGCGTCCTCCATACTCACCTCCTCCGACCCGTAGCCCGCAGCAGCCCTGACCTCTTCATCCGACTGGGTATACTCTGACGACATTCTGAAAAAGAAAGAAAAAGGGCAAGGTGGATCAGTTTGTCACCCGGATATGGAAATCGGGTCGAGGTGAAATCGATCACACCCCGACACCTCGCCCTTTCCACCTTCCTTAGCAAATAGAAAAACCCCCAAATTCTCATAAAACCCCTAAATTCAAACCAGAAAACGATCGAACTAGCAATCAAAACATACATGCATTTGGGTGTTTTTTCTGGGAAAAAAGAAGCACAAAATCGTAAAACTCAGGCTGGGCTCATGGTGTTCATCAGAAAACAAATAAAGAAGAATCACAGAGGCTAAATCGCATCATTTATGTATCTAGCAAGAACAGACGGTAATGAAAAGCATAAATCGATCCAGAAAGCAAATAAAGGAGTGAAATTTCATACCTGATTGATAATAGGGTGATAAAGTGCTAAGCTTTTACTGAAACGATCACTCGACGGAACACCTTTTGCAATCGCCGGAATTTTCTTGCTTTATCGACCGAGATTTTTATCAAAGAGAAGAGGAGGAAAAGTGGAGAAGATGAGGTGACTCCTCTATTTATAGAGGAGAATTGAGGGGAACGACGCGTTTGGGATTCGAAATTCAAATGTAATGATGACTGGAACGGTTACCAATTTTTCTCCGCCAATCAGAGCAAGGGACGGTTCGCCTCAACCGCCGTGTCGACATACGGATCGACGTGACGTTTCGTGTACCGATACATCCGTTTGTACTTTCCAACCGTTCAAAACTCTTTCGACGACCATCAGCTTATCCGCCGAATAAATGGCTTCAGCATATTACTATCTCCCAACCTTAATTCAAGCGGCTGACACCAATCATTGCCCGCTGTGGATTATCATAATAAAGCACCTTTGATCACCTAAATGAGCCCGATAGAACATTATCGGCGATCAAGCCTGTCCGCTACAAATGCACATCATATATCTAGTGGTTTTCACCAACACTGATTCAAGCCCGATAGAGCATTATCGGCGATCCTCTGTCACGAGCGACTACAAAGGAGCTTCACCTAAAGTTCTTCTTCAAAATTCTACTCTCCGCCTTGGCGGACCCGCCAGGCACAGAGTAGGGGGCCATTGATATACCCGGATTGGAATGGGGCCCTGTTCAACCATATTGGGCCTATAATCTTGGCCCATCAACATAGATAATGGGCTTCGCGCCGCGCCGCTGCCCCAAGCTTCTTCTAACCGCTTAGCTACAAGCCAAATCGTGTCCGCCAACAAGATAGCCGGACTCATTCTCTCCATGTGATTCTAGCTAATATGCTCAAGGCACAAACGAGTCCATTTGTTCGACCATTCTTCTCATTTGCTCGCCGCTGCCGCCATTTTGTCCAGCTGGCCAATCCAGCTGGCAACACTTTACAGCTGGCAAAGACACTTGTATTGCATGCATGTTTAACTTAGCTGTGTACTCTTAGTTGTCTTATCGGTGAACAGTAAACCGACTTACCTTTTTTTTAGCCTATATATATAGGATCACATTGTGATAGAAAAGGGATCCATCTCTCCCTCAAAAAACTTTAAACTATTAATCTAATACAAGCAGAAACTCTGCCAATTTGTCGGCTGATCTACTTGTTCTTCACAAACACTTAAACCGCCACCACACTTCTTGATCACCACCGTGTCCTCACCGTTGAAATCATTCATCACAGCCCTATATCCTCAAGATAGACACTGTTACCGCAAATCTGGTGTTCAACGCAACATCAGTACTCAATTGATGGAAGCTTCAAAGTCATATCCTACTCAGATTCTGATTATGCTGGATGCAAGATTGATAGAAAAAGCACTTCAGGAACCTGTCAGTTGATGGGAAATAGACTTGTTTCCTGGTTTAGCAAGAAACAGAATTCGTTATCAACTTCCACTGCTGAAGCTGAATATATTGCTGCTGGAAGCTGCTGTGCACAAGTACTATGGTTAAGACAGCAATTAAGGGATTATAGGATTGAAGAAAGAGAAATTCCTATAATGTGTGACAACACAAGTGCAATAGATATCACAGAAAATCATGTTTTGCACTCAAGAACCAAACACATTGATGTGAGACATCATTTTATAAGAGATCATGTGGAAAAGAAATATGTGGTGGTTCTTTACATCCCTACTGAAGATCAACTTGCTGACATCTTCACAAAACCATTGGATAGTGAAAGATTTGCTAAGTTAAGAACTGAGCTTGGAGTTATCAAAGTTGACTGATATGTTAATGATCAGCAGTGTACTGGAATTCACCAAAGGGATTAATCTTTGCCCTGCTGGGTGTGCTCACTTGGCAGATTTGTCATTGGTATCAACAATTCCATGTACTTAAACAGTTTGGACAATTGAGCAAATGAAGTTGCCAATGGGATTGGTCTTTGTCCTGTTGGGTGAGCTCACTTGACAGATCATTCATTGGTATTAAACATCATCTTGTATTATCAGTTAGACAAAACTAGGCTATATGAAGATCAGCAGAGTATTCATGTCAGCAGGCTGCTGAACCATCCTTTGTCAGCAGGCTGTTGAGCCAACTCTACTGAAGACTAAGTTTGTTGAATTCTATGTTACAAAAACAGTCAAACTTTAATTAAAGTCAACAGTAATTGGATATTACTCTTATCTTTATAACTACGGTTACAATATCCAACGGTTACAACTCTTAATGGGAAAAGTTAGTGGGACACGTGGCAACATCTTATTCATTCCAAGATTAATCGTGGTTAAATGCTACAATACGTGAACAGTACTCGTCTCACAGTTAACAACCACTATCTTTCCCTATATATACAAACATACACAGATGATACATAGAAGTTTCAGATTGATTTTCTCTAAAATATACAAGTGTGAACACAGATTTGCAAGTTTCTCTTCTTCATCAATGGCGGATAGAGGAGAAGTTCATATTGGTACAAGCCAAAGTGTTAGTGGCTTTGTTACTGATGCTAACAAGACTGAGTTAGCTATCAATATTGGAAGAAGAATCCAAAGATGTGCAAGATTGGAGACTGTTCTTAATCGCAGATTAGAAAGTATTTCATACATCAATGTATCAGACTTTTGGAAGAACATGGTGATACAAGATGATAGAGATGAATTCTCTACAACTGTTAATGTCCGGGAGATTCAAATTACCTCAGACCTGCTGAGGGAAGTGTTTGGATTTGGACCTGGATATGATGCTCCTACAAATCCTGAATCAATAGAGTTATCTAGATTGGAGTTTGTTGAAGCTATAAAGGTTAACAAGTCAATACCAGCAGCCTTGAGTATCAATGTGAAGCATATTGGTTTGGAGTATAACCTACTGAGCAAGATTATTGCTAAGAACATTTTGGGATTCAGTGGAAGCCTTGACACTCTCTCTAGGCCAAAGATAGACCTGCTGATCATCATTTGCAGGAGTATGAAGTTTGATTGGGCCGGATTCTTTGTTCACTACATGAAGAAAGTGGTGACAGAAGATAGAGATGGAACAAGGAAGTCCAAGACAAAACCGTTGGGTTTGATGGTGCAGACCCTACTGATTCACTTACAGATTCCTGATGTTGCACCTTGAAAAATCAACAAGTCAAGGTACAAACCAGAAATCAGTTATCCTATCCCTGGTTTGGATGATGAGAATGAAGATGATGAGGCAACTGAGAGTGATGATGGTGGTGACAATGATGATGGGCAGGAAAAGAGATCTAAGTCCAAACTTGATGTGCAACCTGCTACACCAAAGAAGATTGTGGAAAAGAGAAAAACTGATGATACAAGAAAGATAACTGAAGTGTTGAAACCTAAAAGAACAAGGCAGCAATCAGTAGACATTGCTGAGTCTACTGAAGGTCAAGTTGAAGTTGAGGCTCACGAGCCTACTGGTTGGTAAGAAGATAACTCACAAGTCTTAAAAGAGCAATTAAAGGAATATTCAAGAAAGATAAAAGCTGTTAGCAAAGAGCAGTTAGAAGAAGAACAACCTGCAAAGAGAATGAAACAGGTTGTGAAAAAAAAGCATGGAAAGGGCAAAGAACTGAGGGTTCTGGAGGCCTAAAAGGAAGCTGAGGAAGGTGTAGAAGTTGAAGTACCTACACAAGTTGTTGAGCATGCTAAGGCAGCTGAGGTTGTTGTTGAACAACCTATTGAAGAACCATAGCAGACCACTGAATCCGCACCTGTTGTGGAGATTGATGTACCAGTTCAAGACCCTACTATTTATGCAATAATTCAGGGGGAAGAGCAATCTGTTGCTGACCCTGATGATGAGCATACAAGTCAGAGAGAACCTAGTGTTGAGCAGATGGAAGTGGTAGGTACAAATGTACCACCTGAAGAACCTACTGACTTGGTGGCATCTGCTGAGGATACATTAAGTCTTCTTGTTGAGACCTTTGGAGGACAACAAGTTGAGAAACCTGCTCCAAGAAAGCCTACAATGCCCTATGTTGGACTTATTTATGAGTTTTAGTGATGAGTGCCAGACTAGCTGTTATAGTGCAAAGGAAAAAAGATGTCTAGATCAAATGTATAGGTTTATTAGAGTTTGATCTTTGTACAGGTTTGATCAAACAAGCACTGTAATGGTTAGCTGACTTATATCAGCAGACTAGTCTATATCAGTAGGGTAGCTAGGTCAATAGACTAGTCAGGAACCTGCTGAAGACTGAAGGCTGAGGGCTCAATCTCAGTTAATGAAGGCTAAGGGATCAAACTTAGTGATTAAAGTCAAGGATATGGAATCAGATTTTAGGGAAGTCTATGATGACCTAAACTGATTACATATACCTTGTGTACAAGGTCTAAGTTCCATAAGTTGGATGGTGATGGGAATTTAGTTATATGCAAAAAGGTGTAATCTAACTTCATAAATAAAAGTTAGATAAAAGAAGTAAGCTGCATTGTGTTTTAAACATAGCAAATTATGGTTCAGCCTACTGATAAGTATTTCAGTAGACTTATGAACCTGTTGATACATATACCTCGATTTATTCAAGATTACATTAGAAGAAAACAAGGATAAGGACAGCTAACTACCTCTGATTTATCAAACAAATCAATGGTTGAGATTAAAAGGACGTTAGGATGATTCAGGAATTTATCCAATGGATACAAGTCAAAGGGTGGACAGACTGCATTCTGTCAAAAAGCAGTCTGACTGTGTCAGTACTATGAACAGTGACAGAAAGCAAGTCAAATGGGACAAAATCTGGAACGGCTACATTTGAATTTCAAATGTGAGTCACAAGGATTCCTACCTATAAATAGAGGACTCCTAATTCAGATACAAGTGATGAAAATTAAGGAAAACAAGAGATAATTCTGAGCTGCATTTTATTATTAAGAAAAACACCCTGCTGAACCCACTGAGCTTAAGGCTACTGATCCAGAGAAAATCTTCAAGTGTAATCTGCATTCAAGCTACATCAAGTTTACACACTTGAAGACTGCAAGCTGCTGATCATATCATCCTGATCAAGCTGCTGCAATTGAATCATTTACTTGATTAAATCTTTCTCTTATAAGAATCTACTGAAGACAGTGAAGCATCTTTGGGGTGTGAAAGACTGTTGTTTGTGGTGGAGCTGGTGAAGAGGCAATCCTACCCTTCAAGGACCAGTGGAAGACTTTGGAGCAGCAATCCTACTTGTTCTAAGTGTTCAGTTTGTGAAGCCATAGTTATTGGTGAAGGACAAGCAACTTAGGAATCTTTGTAACAGCTACATCAAAGATCTCTATTGAATTACCCCCAACATCACAAGAGAAGAGTGGACTGACAGGATTACACCACCTGGAACCACTATAAAATCTGCCTACTTGCTTTCTGCATTTACTTTCAGCATTTAGTATATCTTGCACATCAATCTATTGAATCTAGCAACTGAAATCACACACATACACTACTGAGTATCTAATACTTAGTATCATACTTTACAACAAGTAATACGGCTTAATTTTTTATATAATTCCGCTGCACAAATACAGTAAGTTCAATAGTCACAGACTCATCAAGGTCACAGAGACTATCAAGTATCGCCAGTCTTTGAAGTTCTTGAGTTTGTTAACTCTAAAAGTTTTAAGTGTTAAGTTTATTTACCCCCCCCCCCCCCCTTAAACTTAACCAAAGCCTTTTCAAGGGACCAATACCCTATGAAAGGAAAGAAAAGAAGTCAAAGAAAGAAAGGGTAGATCCTGACTTCAGGAGGGTTCAAAGATACTTTGAGTGGAAGTTTGGTTTCTACAAGAAACAGAAACCAGCAGCAGAACAAATGAATGGCTTTGAGGAATGGGCATTTGAAAATCTTGAAGTGGAGAGTCTTTTGGAATTAATTGACACATCTATGTTGGAAATGAGACTCATGGCACTGATTGAAGAAGGCAAGCAGAAGAAGAACATCATGTTCAAGGATCCCAGGTTTACACCTGATAGTGATGATTCATCATCTTCATCTGATTCTTATGATGATCATCCCATGCATCCAGGGGAATCAAGTGGAACTACTAGAAACATGCCCACTAAGGATGTAGGAAAGGGGTCCACTGAGCAAATTACTGATCAGCCTACTGAAGGTGATAAGTCTTCTGAGGATCAGATGACTGACAGTCTGAATGAAGAGCTGGAAGCTGTTTATAATGAAGATTTAGAGATACAGCTTGCTGTAGAAACATCATTTGAAAATAACATATTGATCAGTATCTCTGATGTTGTTATGTTTGAGGAAGCTGACATCAGTTCAGAGGATTCAGCACAGTATCAGGAGTGGTTTGACACTCAAGAAACTTTATCACATGCTACTGATATCTTACAAGAGATTGCTGATGTTAAAGGAGTTTTAGAGGAAAACTTGGCCATATTTCCTCATGTTTTTGTTAAAGAGGTGGTTCAGGATAATGAGTTACAAAAGCACCTGAATGTAGGTCGGAATAGGAGGTCCTATATACTGAGGAACATACAGTAGTAGGACAAAGGTTGGAGCTTTTGATGGGATTGGAGGAATCCCCTGTACATTGTATGGAGACTGCAATGGAACAAGCTATTGAAGATCAAACTGCTGTGGTACAGTCTCCTGTTGTTCAAGTTGCTGAATAGAAGGTTGCTGAAGTCAAAGATAGTCAGCAGACTATTGTTAATGAGGAACAGCTAGTGGACTATGACTTGAGTGATGAGGAATTCCAAATGCCAAAAGGAAGAAGAAGTTGTTGATGAGCCCCAACAGGCACATGTACCAATTTTTGAAGAGGTACCTGTTGTGGAGGTAGCTCAGGAACTTCAACCTGAGAAAGATCCTCTTCTTGAAGAAATATTTAGAGATGCTGTTGATGAGGGTCCTGAACCCCATGAATAGGACATGAAAAGAGCAATAGTTGTCAGCAACCTGTGATGTGATGATGATGTTGAATGTACTCTTTGAGAGGTTTCTTTGGTGGTATGGCTAGAATGAATGCAATTCCAGTGGTGATCTTGGATGAGTTGAGAGTTGTAAGGGATGATATTACACAGCTAAAGGCTCAACTGAATAGAAGTGAGCAAAGATATGAAAATTTGGTGAACTTGGTGGAAAATAGAGGAAGAACAACAGAAACAGTTGCATCAAATGTTACTTATTTGCAATTTTCCACCAATGATCTGCTCAGAGAGGTTTCCTATGTCAAGCAAGATGTTGTGAGAAGAGACAAGAACATGATTGAGCAAATGGCATCCTTGCATCAGAAAATTTATAAGATTGCTGAAACACCTAAGTCTGCTGATGCATCTCACCCTGCTGTACCTAATCCTAAGCTTACTGAGAGGATCAATCTGCTGGAACAGACTATTGAAGGAAGGATCACTGCAGTTGACACAAGGACTGAAATCATGGAAGGTCAACTTGCTAATTTGGTGGTCACACAAGAAAGTGTTCATGGTCTACTGAGCCGTTTTATTGATGATGTCAATAAGGGGGAAGAGGGCCGTACAGCAGAAGCAAAGGAGGCAGCAAGGATATTTGCTAAGAAGAAATGGGAGAATGACATCAATGAGTTCAGGAACCCGGCACCGGGCAAGATTCAGCTGATTGATGACCTCCTGAAAGAGTATAAGAAGCTATACTACTCAAAGAAGAGACCCTATCATGACATGGGATTTCAGGAAGGACTGAATTCCTTTATGGGATTAAAATTTTGGAAAATAAGGGTCAAATCCTTGAGAGCCTCTTTTAGAGGTGGAAGAGGTGGCAGAGGTGGAAGAGGACAGAGAATGGGTAGTTGGACTGCAAGGGATTCATAGGAAGAATTCAAACACATCTACTTGGGACAAGGCTTCACTGTGCATACAATCAGATTGACTCTACCAGAAGCCTGGAATTGGTGGAAACAGATACACACCTGGATTGACTTTTCCACTTTGGAAAATCAATGGATGCTAGATGTAGTCGAGAAATCGTGAGTATCAAGAAAAGCAAGAGCAAGACAGAAGCAGAACTAGATCAAAGACACTTTATTTTACATTTATCTTTTCTTGATTCTAGTTTGTAATACTTTTGAACAAATGAGATTTTAATGAGATATATCTCGATTTTGTTCATCTTTGTTCTTATCTTTTGCTTTCTTTGTAAGGAGGGTATTGATATCATCACTAAAAATAGGGAAATTGTTGGAATTTACCTCAACCTAATAACCGTAATCGTAATAATAGAAATAATCGTAATCGGAATAAGCATACTCGTCGAACCATTTTAACCCGAGACCTATATGTGATCGGACCGTAGAAGGTACCGATTAATAATCCAATTCGTTTACCCAATAAAGGAGCAATTAATTTCGAAAATAAAATCTCATCTTTTGGTTTAATTGACACAAGAGCCCCATTTCTAGGAGAATATGATGAGGATCCACATCATCATCTCTATCTTTTCGAAGAATTGTGTAATACAGCCAAAAATCATGGTGCTCATCGGGAATTAACGAGGATGTCTATGTTTCCTTTTTCTTTAAAAGGAAGAGCACGAGATTGGTTTCTCACACTCCCACATCATTCATTGACTAGTTGGGAGGATATTCAAACCGAGTTCTTAAAGCGATATTTTACTCTGGTAGAAAATTGGAATTAATAGTCGAGATTGCTAATTTTAGACAAGGATCTCAAGAAACGCGTTTGGGAATGCGTGGGAAAGATTTAAAAGCTACTAAGAGCTTGTCCCGATCATGGTTATTCCTTAGAAATGCAAATCCAACTTTTCTGTCGTAAATTAAGAAAAACTTACGTGCAGATGTTGATCATGCATGTGGTGGTTCGTTAATGATGAGTGAAGCTCAAATAGTTTACAATGCTATAGAAAAAATTTCCAAAAACAATCGAATGTGGGAAACCGGTTCTAACACAAGAAAAGTAGCATTTGCAGGAGAATGTACATCAAATACGGAAGTTCTAGCACACTTGGAGAATTTGAGTAGGAAATTTGACGGCTTATTAGCTAGTAAAACTATAAACTCAGAAAATATCTTACCAAATGAATACTCAAGTCATGATAATGTGTCATTAGGGATGGAAGAACCAGAAGGTTATTCAAGGGAGAAGGTGAGTTTTTTACAGCAGCATAGGAATTTGAACAATGCATATTCAAACTCATTTAATGCTATTAGAAGAGCTCACCCTACTTTTTGTTGGTCTGAAACCCCTAGTAAGCAAGGACAACCACCGTATCCAATCCAGTATGAGAATCCATATAATAATCAAGTTTATCAAGGAGATACCTCAAATCAGAACCTACAATCATTACCTAGACCGTATCCACAACATACCACTCAAAGCATACCAGTCACCCAAAGTTCAACTCAACCTGAAGGAGTTGATAAATGGGAGAAATTAATCGAAAATCTGATGGGTATGATGTCAACTCAAGCTCAAAATATGGAAACTATGATAACTTCTATAGGTACAGTCACTAAGGATATGAATATGTTGAAAACATCTATGAGTGGACATGATACCAGAATAAGAACTATAGAATCTTCAATAAGGAATATGGAATATCATTTGAGTAGAGAGGGAGAACGTAAAAACAGTAGACCCCCAGGAGGACTACCAAGTAATACTGAAAGAGATCTGAGTGGGGTAAATGCTGTTATTACTAGAAGTGGAAGGATCTGTGGAAGTAATGGATTAGAAAACATCAGAATTAATGAAGTAGAGAATGATTTAGATGGTAAATATGAGAAAAACATGGAATCTAAAGAGAAAGAGGACATTATTGAAGATTTCCTAAGACAAAACAGATATATTGAACCTGAAAGTGAGAATGAGGAATGGGTCAAGGTTCCTAGAATATTGAAAAATCCAAGAATGAGTAGGACCTTGACCAATGATCATGTTGAGAATGAATCAAGTTTGGAAAGGCCAATTCAAACTGAACCTTATCCGGCTCAACCCAAATTCACCTCGATTCAATCTGATAGGGCATCACCATATCCAGTGCATATTTTGAAGAAAAGGTACAGAATGATGACACACAGTGTCCTCAAAAGGCACAATCATTCCAGGAAGCTTTACCATCTTCGTTTAACGACAAGGGTAAGGGAGGTATACATTCTAACCATACTTTAATTGATCTTGAATTACTCCCCCATTCCCCGAAAAAGGAAATCAAAGAGATGAAGTTGGATAAGGATTATGCACATTTTCTTGACACTTATCGGCACTTAACAATTAATAGCCCTTTCATCGATGTTTATAAGGGAGAGCTTAGTTTGGGAATTAATGATGAGCGCGTTGTCATTAACATTTACAATTCATTGAAATATCCATGCACTACACTAGAATCTTGTTCTTGTGTAGACCCTTTATGTCCTTTTGCTGTGGATCGTACTAACACGGAGGTAATTGAAGAAGATGACTTCAGCAATAATGTAAAAGCTCACAAACCGAAGGCTCGAAAATCAAAGGAAAAGGTCAAGAATCGTTTGGATTGGTGGAAATTGTCTAACCTCTGTTGGAAACCGGTATTGAAGAAGGATGTGGTGCATGAGGATGACTCACCACCAGTACATTAGAAAACCGGAGCAGAAAGTCTAGCTATAGACTATAAATATCGTAAAAACATACTATCCTTCCTATTTACTCCTTAAGCATTTTTTTCTAGTTAGTTCACGAAATTAATTATTACATGCTTTTGTGAGTAAATGTTAGAAGTATCTTATTTTATTTTAGTATATTAGTTAATCATCATCATTTTGGTTGTTTAAGTGTCGAGCAAACGACGTTAACCAAAAGCGCTACCGGGAGGCAGCCCGTAAAAATGTTAAATATAATAATTACTCATACTTTGGATGATACTTTGCCAATACTTTGGATTGATTTTCATTTTGTTTCACCAAGTCTCATGATGAATGTTTGAATGTCATAAAAAAGGGAATGATTAGTTGGTTATCCGAAAATCCCAATGGAGAAAAAAGAGAAAAATTCAAATGCGTCATTTCTTGGACTTAGGTTGTTCGAACGATTTGAAATAACCCTTGAGGATCTGGGTATAAAAGACTCAGAGTTAATACTTTGCCATATGTTACATTTCATGATCTAGTCTGTTTTAAATTTCAAATAACGTGTGACATGTATTAGTTCAAATACTATGGAATTGAGGAGGTCATAACTTTAAACCACCCACCCACCCTTTAATATCATCCGAGTATTTGTTTTGACTTGTTTTAGTGCACCATTGCTTTCCCAACAACTTATTTACACTCACTTTACATTGAGGACAATGTAAGTTTGTAAGTGGGGAGTGGAGTCGTTGGTCTAGCAATGGAATTAATGTTTATTTTGTATCAATAAATCCCTTAGTTTTTTATTTTTTTTCGAGCATTATTTAGTTGATTAAAATAAATTGTATAAGGTATATATTTCATGGATTTGAAGATATAAGGATCAATTTGGATGTGTATAACCAACGTGAACCGTAAGTGCATTGTAATTCCAAATATATTTGTGTAACATGAATTCCTTCACGTAAAGCCTTTGATATTGAAGCGGAAAATTTTAAACTGTATCCATTCAGTATCCTAGTGGTTATTCTATAGATAATTGCAGTAACTTAGTACCTAAATTTTGAATGTGTACTGTGAATATCTGAAGGTTTGAATGTGATAGGAAGGATATAAGTTAAAGAAGAATACCAAATTAAGATGAACTATCTATATGTCGGTTGTAGCTACCAATGATTTGAGTGCAGTAGGTCGTTATCACGAAACGTCCTATATCACTATGAGGTTTAAAAGCTCCCGACTGCCTGATGATAGTAGTCCAGCTAGGGTGTTATCACGAAACGTCCTATTGCTGGGAATGAAGGCATATGCTACAAATGTGAAAATAAAATAAAATAAAATAAAAAAAGACAATATGGAAATATGGTTGAAAACTTAGTTATCTTCTGACTATCCCCAGTATAAACTGAATGATATGCTTTAGGGATTATCCTAATAAGTACACGGAAGGACTTTGTGTGGAAATGTTATCGCTTATACCTAGGAAAGTCATTAGGGTATATCTGAATGGATATTTGTGCGTTTGCTTGAATTATTCAAGAGAGGATAGTGGAAATTGAAAAGGCTTGTCACACACACACTGCTATACATTTATATTGAGGTTAACGCTTTGGTTGTAATTCTAATGGTTGCAGACATCTCGGTTGTCCCTTATATCTTATATCTTCATGAATTTATCTCTCATTCAATTTGTTTTATCGCTTGTTTTGCTTTAGAGACGACCAAAAGCTAAGTGGGGAGTTGTGATGAGAGACAAATTAATGATCATTATTACGACATTTTACCCCAATATTGATACCACTTTGAGCATTATTGTACCAATTTAAGTCAATAATTACTTAATTTTATCCAAATATATAAATAGTGGTTATTATATAAATTATCGTATTTTTATAAGTTTTTATAAGTTTTGTACCGGTTTAGTAACCGGAGTGTCGTGTCAGATTTACACGGGTATTTGTGGTATTTTTATTGCAGATTTATGATAAACCAAGACCCCGAGTAACGACATTTATTTTTAAAGTCATGATCATATCTTATGAAGGTTATACGAGAGTGTACCTAAGTCAAGTGGTCAATCGATTCGATTTAGTGGAAATCGAGAAATATCTTCGACGAACGAATAGTCC
This sequence comes from Gentiana macrophylla, assembly GCA_026214975.1. Taxonomy (NCBI): domain Eukaryota; kingdom Viridiplantae; phylum Streptophyta; class Magnoliopsida; order Gentianales; family Gentianaceae; genus Gentiana; species Gentiana macrophylla. The sequence goes on from CM047806.1 coordinate 52,577,231, forward strand.
ATCAAAATAACATTTTCTGAAGAAGAGTCCTTCATGAAAGTTGTAGATCATTCAACGAGCTTTCCAATGCCTCTTGAATCATGTCATTTGGAGATCTAGAACTCAAGATATAAATTTTAGAAGTTTTATTTCAAAATATAAAATTATATCCGGAAATTGGATAATTAAGGAGGATGAATGCAATCATTAGCCCGGCCCGGTCCGGCCCTTACCCGGCCCAGTCCGCCCCCCCCCCCCCCCCCTTTTGTAGCCTATATATACATGCTTCATTAGACTAAATGATGGGCCTCTTTCTTCCTATTTCCTTCTTTCTTCTTTTTATTTTTTTAGATCACACATATATATATATATATATATATATATATATATATATATATATATATATATATTTATTTATTTATTTATTTATTTATTTATTTATATATATACACACACACACACACTACATATATATATATATATATATATTCTATCTATATATCATCTTCTTCTCTTCTCGTTGATTTTTATTTTGGGCCTTATATATACATATGTCATGTATGTATATATATTTTTATATATATAAATAAAGTAGTTATAGTACTGCATTGTAATGGCGGAATAATTATCGAAGATTGTTAAAATCGAAGCTTTGTTATACTACATCCGTGGAAACGACCCGATTCAAAGAGCTTGTAATCGGTAATATATTCTAATATTATTATGTTTACTATTTTTATTTCTATTTATATATTATATATGTTAATTATGTTAAGCTAAAAATATATCTAGCCAAGATATGAATCAATTAGTTAATCTTTTGGTAAAATGGATGATCGACTCTGTAATAATGATTAAAACCAATTATAATGAATCTCTTTCTATTTGCACTTAATGAAAATAAAAATTGAATTAGCCATTCGATTTTTACTAGAAACGTAATCTAATGAATTGACAACTCGCGATTAGAATACGAGATCGTAATAGAAAGACCGGAGGGTAAAATTGGCCGAGTGAAAACGTGACAACGGAATCCGATTTCCTACCCGGGGGCAGATTTGTCTTGGGAGAGATAAATCTTATTAAAATTGTGCTCATGATATTATTATATTAAATCACCTGTTTAATTGATATCTTAAAACTGGCCGTATGACAAAACGGGAGTGACCCATGCTTATGATGACATTGGACGGAGGACTAGACATATGACAATTTCATACGCCAGAAGTGTAAGGAGGAGTTGTCTAGCTTAGGAGTACACCGGTTCATACATAATTGACCTCCTTGCATCAAGGAAAAGATCTGCTCATTCAATTTCACTACAAAAGATATTGATTCAATGAAATATTTCTTGGCTAGATCCAAAAATATATATATTATCTATTTTTATATTTATATATTTATTTATTGCTTTACTAACAATCTAACTAATTTAACTATCTAACCCGAGGAAAATGGTAAAAGCTGCGACTTAGATCGAGTTAATAATAGCTTCTTGGTGTTTAACCACACTTTGAATTATGCATTCATTTCCCTGAGGATACGACCTGACTCACCAGACTAGCACTACAATTTGACCCGGTACACTGCCGGTAAGGATTGTATAGCACTAGAAAACGTCCGTCAGGAAGTCTGTGATGACCTAAACTGATTACATATACCTTGTGTACAAGGTCTAAGTTCCATATGTTAAGTGGTGTTTGAAACTTAGTTATAATGCAAATGGTGTACTCTAACTTCACAATAAAAGTTAGATGAAAAATAATCAGCTAAAGTGTTTTATAAACACAGCAGATTTAAGCCTGCTGACAGATATGTGCTTCAGTAGATTGATATAATCCATATATCTGCTGAATTTAATTCTCAATTTAATCAAGGATGCATTGGAAGATTAAACAGATAAGGATGGATTACAAGCCTTGATTTAATCAAAAAATCAATGGACAAGATAAAAGGTACGTTGGAAAGATTCAGAGGATTATCCAATGGACATAAGTCAAAGGGTGGACAGTCTAGAAACCGACAAAAAGATTCCTGACAATGTCAGTACTATGAACAGTCAGAAAAAGCAAGTCAAGATGAAGACAAGTCTAAAACGGTTATTTGAATTTCAAACAAGAAGTCACAAGATTCTCACCTATAAATAGAAGACTTCTGACTTAGTTTGAAGATGATGAATTGATGAACAACAAATAATCCATACGAAGCTATCAAGATTTTAAGCACCCTGCTGACATACACTAAGCTTAAACTTGCTGATCAGTAAACTCGTCAAGTTTAACCTTCTATCAAGTTACATCAAGTATACACACTTGAAGACCTTAAGCTGCTGATTATTTCATCCTGATCAAGCTGCTGAAAGCTGAATCACTTACTTGATTCAAACCTTCTTTTACAAGAAGTTTGCTGAAGACAGTGAAACATCTTTTGGGTGTCAAGGACTGTTGTTTGTGGTGGAGCTGGTGAAGAGGCAATCCTACCCTTCAAGGACCAGTGGAACACTTTGGAGCAGCAATCCTACCTATTTCAAGTGTTCAAGTTTGTGAAGCCATAGTTATTGGTGAAGGACAAACAGCTTAGGGATTTATGTAACAGCAATCTCAAGAATCTCTAGTGAATTTCCTCCAACATCATAGGAGAAGAGTGGACTGACATGATTACACCACCTGGAACCACTATAAATCTTGCCTACTTACTTTACTGCACTTACTTTCTGCATTCTAATTTATCAGCATATCAACCTACTGAATCTAGCAACTGAATCACACACACACACTGCTGAGTATCTAATACTTAGTATCATAATTTCAACAACAAGTAATAAGACTTAATTTAAATATATTCCGCTGCAACAAACTCAATAACATCATTGTCGTGACTCATCGATACTCACTCGGTCAGATCTGCTTGAAGTTCTTTGAGTTTGTCAACTCCAAGAAATTTTAAGTGTTAAGTTTATTCACCCCCTCCCCCTCTAAACTTAACCAAAGCCTTTTTAAGGGACCAACACATATACATGTGTTACACATTTCATTGGGCTATATAAGTAACTAGCCATTAACCTGTGCATAATGCACAGGTGATATAAAATTAAGAGACAACTTATAAACTTAAATACTTAATTGAAAAAGAACGCAACCAACTTGATACTATAACAAATTAGAAATATCATCAAGCTTTTAGTTGCAAAATTCGTGCAACACCAACATCCTGTAATGAACATGTAATAATTTCTTCACTAGACATGAAACAGTATGAAAACAGTGCATAGCTGTCTCATGTAAAGATAAATAGTACGCGACAATTTGACATTGCTACGAAACCATAGCAAGAATGGTCTATAATGTAGAAAAAGTGGAAAAAGAGGTTTTGGGATTAAAACAACTCGAAAGAAAATCCCAAACTTCACCTTTATTTATTAATTAACCCCCAACATGTAATTAGCTTCATATTAACAGTGTAACTTGATTAATGATTGATACAAATTAATGGTTCAAACTCGAATCAAAATTATAGAGTTTATTATTTCACTTTGATAATTTCACTACAGAAAGAGAAAAAAGACTTCAAACACTTTGACAAATTCTCCTCAGAACGTATACACTAAGTGATGCTTCACTTTTCTTCGGCTAAATGTTTTGCCTGCATTGAAACATACATAATTTAACATCTTATAAGTTGGGCACATGGAGAGGGAAGGGTACAAATAGGGCAATAAAAACCGAATGAGAAAAAAAAATCTCGCATTCTTAACGGTATAGAACTTTACACTTACATCTCAGATGCACTTTTTTCTCACAATTTACTAAATTACACTCATAACAATCACTGCAAAAGTTTCAAATGTTTGCACCAACTACTTTATTTCTTGCATAATGAGGAATATTCATTGAACAATGGAAAAACTCACCAGACCATGAGCAAAATAAGAATCCGCCACAACAATTTTTAGACATTGAAGCATGTCGATTGATGACCTATGTATTATGCACTGTATAAATTAAGTTTGAAATAAATAAAATCTGGACTTACAACTATACATTAAACATATTCAACGAACAACATGGATGGAACATGGCCATAATTAAGTGAAAAATAAAAATATACAATATTTTGATGGATGTTGTGGTTATTGCAAAACTTCGTTATTTTGATGCATGATATACCTCAATTGGTTGTACTCAATCTAGTGGAATAATTTTGTGTGGCTTCCTTCTGGGACTTATGTGCTCACACAAGACTGTATGCTAGATAATCCAAGATAAAATATATCTTAAGTTTTTGGAAATAAAATAGATAACACTCCAAGCATTATCTTGTTACTTGACTAGGTTTAACACACATTAATAACCTTAATCTGTTTAGCCTATTCTATGTTCAACCGTTTTCACAAGTACCTTAATCTATGACCGTTGAGTCTTCCACCTATGTTATTATCAATATTAGGTTAAGTTTATTAAAACTCTGATAAACCATTTTAAGAAGTTAATAAATTTTATAAAGGCATTGTATCTTTTTCACCTTCCCACGTCTAGGATATAATTTGCGCATATATGATCCAAAGGCGATACTTTCTATTTCGGTTTAAATCTTCAAATACTCTTTTAAATGTCATTTACTTTTCTTTCGAGCCTACAAGACTTCTTCACAAACCGCCTCATTTTACAAGATACCACTTCTTGAAAAGAATATCCTCTTTGGGGTGTTTTCCAAATTTTGATATTTATCTTTAGCACTTTGATTCAATGCCCCCACCATCTTTCAATTTTGAACCAGCTTTCAAACCCTTCTTTTCTTGAGTGCTCATTGCACAAGTTCATGTCGATATACTAATCAACCACCTAATCTTTTTAGAGTGAGGAAACTATATCCAGTATGGGAACTTTCTGTTTGCCGTTCAGTAGCGTCATGCACCTTACTTTGAGTTCATCTTTTTTTGGATTCAACCCTGACAAATTATTTGATGTAAAGGTTTTATACTCTCCTTTTAACATACCAAGTTGTATTAATACACTTGTGCTAACTATTCACTTTTCAATTAATGTAGCCAAACAATCCTTGTTGTTAATCTTTTCAGAATCCGTTGTCTTAAACCCGGATCTTTAAAATATCGTTCCAGTGTTATCCTTTTACTCAATATCAAGCATCTTTTTATTTCTTTTTTGTTGAATTCTTTCGAGCTCGGTAAATATGTTATCTTTTTGAAATTCATACTTCAAGTAGTGTGTGGATGTTTCTTTCAAGCGATATAAGAATTTTCACAACTACCTCACCTTGTTTTTGTCACTATTTGAAAGAATTCCCTTTAACTTTCTATATTTGGATTGTAGGAATCGTAGTTTGTTCTTAGTTATTTGAGAAATCTCATATCTATATTTGATTTCAAGTTTTATTCAAGAATCTCCTTTACAACCCTATATTTTGGTGGCATCCCAAAAGTGTTTTGTTTTTCTTTAGAGCCAGGACTCACTGCATGAAGTTTTCCTTAGTTTAAGAAAAGACCTCTTAAGCCCATTTATGGGTACTACTTTCCCTAGTTAGTTGGTTACCATGGTTTGTGATGACCTCAGCAGAAGATAGAACAACTATCCAAATAATTACATATGGGTTAATCTTATACTAAGGGATGAATAGATTCGTCAAAAGTTGGAACTAGGATATGGTATTAAAGAGCTAATGTATTTGAGGCGTGACTAGCAAAATTTTGATATTGCAAGGCGGGAGACGATGGTAAGTCATAAGGAATCCTAACCATTGAATGATGTTTTTCCCAAGTGTCTTTAAGTCCAAAAATTATTCTTCAGGGGTAAGGTGAATAGTGTAGGATTAAGTTGATTGTATCTTAGGCATGTAGATTTCTTGATGGCAGTCTAGGTTGTGGAAGACACTAGCATGTTTAAGAAGCCAGTCTTTCATTGGTGTTGTAACATGGAGTGGTTTTCTTCGAGGAGGTTAAAGTAGGATGTAACATACAAAATGATTGAATCATCAGCACCAGGAAATAGGATGGTGCAAGCTAAGTTGAATCGTGTTGGTTGCTAAAGACGGAAACTAGAGTAAAAGAGGTGATTGACCAAGGAAAGATTTATCTGTATCTTAGAATATTTCGAAGGCAATAATGAATAGTGACCGTAGGCTAAGATGGTTTCAAGTAAGATTGAGTATAACTTCGTTACACATCAAAATATTGCAAAACTTCGTTATTGGTTGTGGTAATGCTTTAAAGGTTGTGGTAATTGCAAAACTTCGCTATTGGTTGTACATTTAAAGTGGGTTGCTTAAAATCTTGGTGATTTTGAAGATCTGCTTGTGGATCTAGTTTAGCTTCAACAAATTGAGGTAAATAGGTGTTCAACCGAATATTTAGTTGTTTATTTGCCTTGAATCATTCCCATGAACTGTAGAAATGCTAGATTTGATTGTTTTAAGTGTTGGAAATGGTTTGGATCAAAAACACAAATGTTCAAGCCATTTTTCTGCAGATTTGTGTTGTTGTTTGTCAGTAACAACCCTCTTTATCGGGCGCTAAAAGCTTCAGGAACTTGCAAAATGATGACTTGGAATGTTAGTACGCATCAAATGCCTTTGGCGTGAGCCAAATCAAAGAATGTTGGAACATAAAGCCTTTGTTTAGTTTTGGCATGCGCTAAAATAGTTTGGCATGCGCCAAACATGCTTAAATTGAGCTGAATGCTTCCTGAAGTCTTTGGCCGACACCAAACCACTTTAGCACGTGCCAAAGTGCTATGTATTGAAACATCTTGTTTTGTTCCCTTATTTGAGCACGCCTTAGTGTAAAGCCTTTTGTGGAATGTTTTAAAGTGAAATGTATGTGTTCTACTGGATTTGGCTCCATACAGTGATTCACGGGAGCATTGGAACACATTTCATTTGGCCTTTCGTAATGTTGACTAGATTATCAATGTCTTATTTGTTATGTGGCCAAGTTAGGGGTTTGGTTTCTAGTGGATTCGGCTCAGAACCTGTTGGAGAGCCTCTATGGGGAGAACCTCGGGATCATGGGAAGCCTTATTCCTTAGCCTTGTGGATGTTGGATTAGATGCCAATGTTACTGTGCAACGTGCTAGGTAGTGTAATGTAGAGTTGGTCTAAGGTCTAGAAGTCACTATATAGGCTTTTATGTGATATTGATAAGTGGTTAATTATCAACATAAGCACATAAATACTTGATGAGTCAAAAAGCTAAAACATTTAGTCCTTGGTGAGGCCTGTTTTTGCATCGCTTCATGAAATCATTACCCTTACTCAAGGGTTAAAATCCGAGATATAGGAATGTTACACATGGTTTGCAACCGTTCCCTAAAGGTGTTGAGGAAATTTCATGGTGTACACTCAGCATGCAAAGTGTCCTTGGATCATTGTGTAACAAATGTCTTCGCTGGTTGTGTCTACTAGTGAGACTAGTGGAGGGGAGTGAGCTACTTGAATATATGTGTACTGGTTGTGTCTACTCCTTCACTGGTCCCCTTTACTAAGTACTTTTGTACTTACCTGTTTATTATTGTTCCCCACCCCGAGAATGTTGTTTGGTGTAGGTTGAGTTCAAACTCGTTAAGGAGTGATTCTTGAAGTTGCAGTTGTCAAAGTTTATCTTTATTTTATTCCCTTGTAATAATGGTATAGAATCAGATTGAGATAGTTGTACATTCTAGTTGCAAAGCAAGAATTGTAATTATTGAATGAATTTGCCAACAAAGGTGCTATGAAAACCCTTTCTGCCTACTGCCCCAAGCCCTTGCCCCGGGGCATCCATGTAAACATCATAATCCTCAAACACTTCTGGCAAGGTCAAAACTAGTGTTGTAGTCAACTTTTTCTTTAACAACTGAAAAGCTTCCTCACATTCTTGACCCCACTCATACCTGACGTTATTCTGAGTGAGTCTAGTGAGAGGTGAAGCAATCCTAGATAAATCCTTAACAAACCTCCTGTAATAACCTGCTAAGCCCAGAAAATTACGGATCTCAGTTACTGTCTTCGGTCTCGGCCACTTTGTCAGTGCTTCAATCATAGCTGGATCAACTCTGATGCCTTCGCCCGAAATAACATGCCCAAGAAAACTCACTTGATCGAGCCAAAACTCACACTTACTGAATTTTGCATAGAGTTGGTGCTCTCTCAAGGTTTGAAGCACAATCCTTAAATGCTCAATGTGCTCTTGTTCATTAGCCGAGTAAATTAGGATATCATCAATGAACACGATCACAAACTTGTCCAAAAACGGCATGAAAATTCTTTGCATTAGGTCCATAAAGGCTGATGGTGGATTGGTGAGTCCAAAAGGTAGAACTCGGAACTCATAATGACCATACCTTGTGTTGAAAACCGTAATTGGGATGTCTTCTTCCTTGATCTTCAGCTGATGTAACCGGAGCGAAGATCAAATATTCGAGAACACTTTCTTACCCTATAACTGATTGAAGAGGTCATCTATCCTTTGCAGAGGGTACTTATTCTTGACAGTGAGGTTGTTCAATTCCCTGTAGTCTATGCACATCCTCATGCTACCGTCCTTCTTCTTTACGAACAACACTGGTGAACCCCAAGGCGAGGTACTCGGCTGGATGATCTTCTTTTCTAGAATATCTCCCAACTGTTCCTTCAGCTCATTCAACTCTGCTGGAGCCATTATGTATGGTGACTTTGCTACCGGTTCGGCATCTGAAACAAGCTTTATCTCAAACTCGACTTCTCTATCTGGAGGGTTACCGGGTAGTTCATCTGGAAACACATCCGGATACTCACAGACTATAAGAACGTCCTTCAATTATTGTTTCTCCTTCTCGACATCAAGGGCAAAGAAAATGTACCCTTCATCTCCTTGTTGGAGGGCCTCAACTGCCTTGAGTGCTGATATGATGGGGTAACGTCTCTTATCTGACTTCCTTGCATTCCCTTGAAAGGTCACTATGGCCTTGCCCGGTGGTTTGAAGGTCACTAACTTGGCTCAACAGTCTAGATGAACATGATGTTGAGATAGCCAATCTATCCCAAAATCACGTCAAAATCCGAAAAGTCTAGCACTGTCAAGTCAAACCGGCACTTGAACTCTCCAACTTGCATAGGACATTGAGGTACTGTCTTAGCAACCTTTACCGATTTCCCTAAAGGTGTGGTGATCAGCAACGGTTTTCTTAACTTTCCAAAAGGCAACCTCAACTGACTCGCTACTCTAGTGGTCACAAAGGTGTTGGAAGCACCCGTATCAAACAAGGCAGAGATGTGCAAAGTCCCTACTCGTATGGTACCTAGCTCATAAAGGAAAAGACACCACATAACAACAAGCATTTCTAAGCATCAAGAAACTAACAACTTTTCAGAAATTAGAAGCTCAATGAAAGTATACATGAGATTACCACTTCCTCATCCTCACAAAATTCTGCTTCCAAGGCAAAAACCCTTGCTTGACAACTCTTCCCCTTGTTTGCTTGTGTTTTTGCTGTAGAAGACGGCTGACTGGTGACTCACTTCTTTGAGGGCAATCCCTAATGCGGTGGGATGTGCTTCCACACTTAAAGCATCCGGTTGCCCCAAACCTACACTCGCCGGTGTGGTTCTTACCACATTTAGAACACTGAGGTGCGGAAGACACGGCTGGTGTTGAAGGAGCTGTTGTGCTCTTGATAAACTGCTGCTGTGGAGCACCCTGGTGGTTTGGAACCACTCTAAAATCTCTTTTCGTTCCCACTGAAGCTGCTTCTGACTGTTTCTTCAAGATCTCAACCTCGAACGCCGCATTCATCAACTTTTCCATGCTCTTGGGCTTCTTGCCGCCCAATCCTTCATGAATCTTGAGGTCTAAGCCCTTTTAAAACATCTCCACTTTCCTTTGCTCATTCGTCATCAAATCTGGCATGTACCGGCCCAACTCATCAAACTTTTGGTGATATTCCATCACTGACATCTTCTTACCTTGTTCCAACCTCAGAAACTGACTTGATTTCTCTGCTTGTTTAGCTGGGGGGAAAGTACTCCGTCAAGAAAAGCTCATTGAATTGGTTCCAATATTGTACTTTGCCCTTGCACTTTTCTTTCATCTCGATCCACTCTTGGGCGGCTCCCACTAAGAGGGATTTAGCTAACATCACCCATTTGTCCTTTGGAAAGTCCATTAACTTAAACACCCTTTCTGTGTTCCTAATCCATCTCTCCGACTCAGTAGGGTCCTTGCTCCCTTTGAATGGGTATGCTCGACTCTTATTCAGAACCTGAAACAAATTCGCATTTGCATTCGGATCCCCACCATTATGCTGTTGTGCAGGTGGAGGATGACGATACTGAGCAACAAATGGTGCCTGATGCATTGGAGGATAAACTTGTGGAGGAGCAGGTGGGTATCCCTGCGGTGAATAGGCTTTATACTACTGATGCTCCTCGGGTGCCCTGTAAGGATAGGCCGCTTGTGGTTCCGGATGCTGCTGATAAAACCCCTGATAAGGATCTGGCCTCACGTACTCATAGTGTGCCTGGTATGGTTGGTGTGGTGGCACAAACTGATGAAAAGCTGCAAGGTTCTCGGGGTATGGTTCACTTTCTGAGTAAGGGGATGGAGGAGCTCTCGGTGGGTAAAGAGCTGGAGATGGAGGTGGGTAGAATGGTGGTTGAAATGGATAGACTGGTACAAATGGGTGGTAAGCTGGCGTGCGTGGGGGAAAAGCAACTAGCGGTGAAGGGAAAACTGAGGGTGGAGGTGGATGAACTATAGGTGATGGAGGGTGGGTTCCTGCTGGTAGAGGCATGGACAGAGGTGGTAAAGAGACAGGGATCTCAACATGAACACCGGTTGGGTCTAAACCTGAGGCAGGTAGCTGCACTGAAGGAGTTATGGTTTCCGTAATCAACGGCGGAGATGTCTACGGAATGCTCGTAAGACCCGGCTGCAAAACCCATGTGCCCACAACACCCTCTTGGACCATTTCTTGATTATTCCCAACTTCACCCGGATTCCCTGAACCACCGGTACCACTCTGATACGGATGATCTCTTGTATCAACAACCATTCTATTCAAAGAAAGAGGTTAGCCAGTGATCCAAGAAAAGATAAACTTATCCTTTAAAGTTTCAACTCTAGCTAAGGAAATAAAATTAATCTCTGCTACCAACTATGACGTCCTATTCCGGAATACCGAGTCCTTATTCGAAATTGAACGCCTGGCATGTATGTAATTTAAATTAAATTATCTTATATATGTAAGCCTCTCGATCTAATAACAGAGTTACAAATTTTCACGGAAGGAAAAGACTCGGAAAAAGTAAATATACTAGGGGTAGAATAGGGAATCCAATGTTGATTTCATTACAACATTAATTCAAGATTAGTCAACAAAAGTCAATGGAAGATAGAGCCGATAGAAAGTCTATACTATTACAAAACCATCCAAGACCACTGTTAAGTCTATTACAAAAGTAAATCATGATAGAACGACAAGAAGTCACGAATCACTCCTCAACGAGCTCGTACACTTCTTCACCTGCATCGATCACCTTCTCGGTGGGTAAACAATAACATAAGGGTAAGTACAATAGTACTTAGCAAAGGGTAGAAGAACCGAAGCTATAAGGTCATATCACAAGAATAATAAGCAAACATCATATCAAGTATGTCTCTCTCACTTGCCAGACTCTACTAGTCTCAGTAGTTGACTCAACTCAAGTAGACATTTGTTACATGTTAAACCAAGGACACTTCGCCGGGTGAGAATGCACCGAGACATTTCCTCAACACCTCTAATGGACATGGTTGCTAACAATGTGGTATTACGCGAGTCCAGTTGATATTTGATCATGTGAAGGCATAATAATACCGTGAAGCGGTGTATAAACGTGCCTTACCAAGGAATAACATGTTTTAGCTTTTAGACTCTCAAGTATGTATTTATGCGTTTTAGACTAATCACCTAAGTTCATTGCACATAAAAAGGCTTCTAAGGACTACTAGACCTTAGACAACTCTAAGTTATATTATCTAGCACGTTGCACATAAATATCGGGGTTTTACCCAATACCCACGAGGTTAAGGAATAAGGTTTCCGGTGATCCCGAGTATCTACCCGCAGAGGGTCTCCACAAGGTGCTGAGCCGAATACACCAGAAACCGAACCCTTAACTTCGTAACATTACAAGTACGATATTGATCTCAAGTCAACATCTTATAAGGCTAAGTGTAGAGTGTTCCAATGCTCCTGTGAGACACGGTGCTGAGCCAAAGTCATTAGAACACATACACTTAACTTTATAACAAACCACAAAAGGCTCTAAATAAAAGCATGCTTCGAAACGGGCTAAAAAATACATTTTTCACACAAAACAGGGTCAGGAGTGGGCTTGTAAGTGACATGCATACTCCTGGGCATTCTGCCCAAGCCAAGAGTGGGCCTGCTCCTTTCAGAAGTACTTCTGAGCACTCTGTTTAGGTCAGGACTGGGCCTGCCTCTTACAGGCGTGATCTTGAGCATCCTGTTTCATTCTGTTTAGGTCAGAAGTGGGCCTGCCTCTTACAGGCGTGGTCCTGAGCATCCTGTCACATTCTTTTTAGGTCAAGAGTGGGCTTATGACAGGTAGGCGTGGGCCTGAGCTCGCAAACAATCAACAAAACTACAACTTTCAACTCGTTTTCATGGCGGTTTTACCACCATTTTCAACACCAAAATCATACCAAAACATGCTAGAATCTTCACTAAACATTATCATATTTATTCATATCAAAAAGCTAGATCTAAAACACGAATTAACACATTTAGAATGCGGTTGAACACCCCTTTATCTCGATTCTTTTTCTCAAAAGATAGATTCTTCAACTTGAGGTTAAAACACCAAGAACACACACTAGGAGATAGCTTGAAGATGCAACACCCAACTTGAAATTCTTGTACCTAGACATGGATTCAAGGTTCAAACAACCATCTAAGCAACTTGAATCCAATCAAGAGGACATGCATCTTATTAAAAGCAAAACTAGATCTAAAACCATGAAAAACTTACTTGGAGAAGAAAGAGACCTCTATTCTTCCATGGGTTCTTCTTCACCTTCTTCTTCTTCAACTTGAGGTGAGGAATCTTCAAGAGAAAGATTGATGATTAGCTCCTTCTTTCAATTTCTCTCTTTTCCTCACTTTCCTCTCAAATTTCTTGCTAGCAACTTTACCAATGACTTAGAATGAGTAGAGTGTTGGGGTGTTGGGTGTTAGGCAAATTGGATCTTCCAATTTTGCCCTTGCACTTTACCCCTTATTACTCTACCATCCTTTTATTCAATTAAAGGGGAAAATTAATATAATAATCCGGATAATTACGAAAAGACTGTTTTGCCCCTCCGTAGAAATACGGGATATTACATACGTAAACACTAAATAAAGTACTCCACAAATCTTTCATTCTGAAAATTTCCATTTTGTAAAATACTATAGTGCACATATGGGCAACACCCTTGCATAGCACGGGTGCCCCAATTAGTATTGTATATAAAACTCACCATAATGAAAGGATGGGTACAGACATAAAGTAGATAAAACGAAGGAAAAAGGGTGGTGATATATTCACTCCACAAATGCCACAACATTTGCACTATATATTTTCTACCCATTGATAATGATAAAACACATATCAAGCAATGGCCGTACACTTTAATCAATGGGTAGAAATTGTGTAGTACAACACGTTAGTCCAGCAGGCACACATGCATTCATTTGAGAGAAATTTTGTTCGCTCTTAATATAATAGGTAGATAATCATATAACACATTCCAAGAGAAAACTAATGCGTATACTTAAAGAAAAAATATGTAAACTTTACATGCTATAACATCTACTTACATAAAAAATAATATCATAATAAATTATATATTTATTGTGTGATTGGTCACTATTATGATTATTAACAATTATTATTATTATTAATATTATTATTATTATTAATATTATTATTATTATTATTATTGAAAACTATATCATCTCGTTTTATTTCATAAAATTCAGGTCGTTACATACTTGTTTTTGTTTTAAAACCTAAGAATGGTCATGATGATTTGATAGCTAATGCATTGATTAATGCTATGATATAGGAGCTTAATCAATTTAAAATAAATGATGTGTGGGACTTAGTACGTAGACACAGTGGCGGATCCAGAAATTTTGTTCAGTGGAGTCTGTAAATATTTAACAGAGTAAATAAATTTTTTTACAAGTTCCGAAATATTTTTCTATATGTAAGAGTATTCTAATTTTTAGCGGGGTCTGCAGACCCCATTTTTGTTCTGCCTCTGCGTAGACACTCACATGTAAAGACTATCATAGGCACCACATGGGTATTCAAGAACAAACTGAAGGAGCTAGGAGAGGTTATTAGAAACAAGGTTGGATAGTTGCACTAAGATATAACCAAGAGGAAGGTGGAGACTATGATGAAACCTTTGCACATGTTGCTAGACTAAATTCCATAAGGTTTTTCATTTCAGTTATGTGCATCCCGATAGGGTCATACTTTATTTAACATCTTCAAGACCGATATTGTGTGCTTTTGTGCTAGATTTCAAGCCAATCTCAAAGTGTATCACTACAAGGCAGTAAAGAGAATATTTAGATACCTTAAACATACCCATCACCCTTGGTTGTGGTATGGTAAGGCATCTAAATTTGATCTTTATGCTTATAGAGATGCATACTTTGGTGGTTGCAAGATAGATAGAAAAAGCATTGGTGGATCATGTCATTATATTTTAGATATGCTTATCTCACAGACTTTTAAGAAACAACATACTTTTGCATTGAGTACAACTGAAGTCGGATATGTTTCACTGTCTTATTGTTTTACACAAATTATGTGGTTGAAACAACACCTACTTGACTTCTCTTTTGTTGTACATATTGTTGAAGTTTATTATGATATAAAATCAAGTATTGATCTTTCAAAGAACACCATTGTACACACAAATTCTAAACATATTGATATGCTTATCTCACAGACTTTTAAGAAACAACCTAGTTTGCATTGAGTACAACTGAAGTTGGATATGTTTCATTGTCTTATTGTTTTACACAAATTATGTGGTTGAAACAACAACTACTTGACTTCTCTTTTGTTGTACATATTGTTAAAGTTTATTGTGATATAAAATCAAGCATTGATCTTTCAAAGAATACCATTGTACACTCAAATTCTAAACATATTGATATAAGATATCATTTTCTTAGGGAACAAGTTCAGATTGAATTTGTACCTATGAAGATCCAAATAGCTAGTTTGATAATAATCACAAAGCAAAGCTCATAACAGAGTCAATTTTAGTTTATCTCTCAAAGTTTCAAAAGAATGTTGACCAAGGGTTTTGTAAGGATAACCGCTAAGAGAGGAAATATTTGAGAACTATCATCAATAATAACTCACTATTAATTAATCCATATTTAACGAGCGCATTGACAAATCTACCAATGTGTCACAACCCCAATCATCGGAAGAGTCGTGTGCTAATGACTACTACCCTTCACATGAAACAGTTCACGTATGAATACATTCTGTCACATAATCAAATATCCACATAGTGATTATTTATTATATCACATTATATGATATTCTCTCGAAGTGAACACTTCACTCCCATTTTGAAAACATTCCGAGAACAAACCATTCCTTTTTAAGATGGCCATTTCCGATATTTATTCCTACTTTAAGGAAGCACAAATCCCAGACGATCGACATAAATCCTACGCATTCTTCATTATGACATCCAATCACTACCGCATGATCGCCATGTCGAGAGGAAACCTCAATAGTGTTAAAACATGACAATCCACACCGTAATATCATGACGACCTCTGGTCTAAGGGTAATTATACCACAACCAGATAGTTAAGACACATAAGTAAATAAGTTGGTCATCCAACATACATATTCTTCCAATACATGTCCTTGTACACGTCTAAATATCGACACACTTTATTGGATGAGATCCATTACTATTTTCACATGACAGTATATATCTGATACGTGCTAATCTATACGTATTAGTAATGTCCTACTTATTAATACATATGTCTAGGAATATTTAATAACTGAATCATTTACTGTGAATCAAAATCTCATCAATCATAATCTCACATTATGATTTCTTTATCACGATTTAATTTTAGGGACGTTATTATATACAATATTAAATTATGCTAAGAAAATAAATATACCAATAATTACATTTAATAGATGTATATGCATAAAAATGTAATAATAACGATCCGGTCCAGTTGGATCTAGTCCAACCCGATCGGGTTTAGGGCATTACACTAACATTATGAGTACCCTCCTGTGAACCTGTCCTTGGGGAGTTTTGCTCAAGGACTTTTGCAGATGTGGAAGAATTCCTTAAATAGAATCCAATTATTAAAATGAGACGAGAGACCAATTGAAAGTGGACCATGCAATGATGAAGTTATATGCTGACAAAATAAGAAAAATAACTAATTTGAGGTTGGAGAGTGTGAGTTCTTAAAGCTCCAACCTTACAGACAATATTCAGTTGCCTTGAGAAGGAATCTCAAGCTATCAACCAGATGCTTTGAGATACAAGATCATAGCTAAGGTAATCGTTGTAGTTTATAATCTACAATTACTTCAGATGCTAAGATACACCATATTTTTCATGTGTTCGTGTTTAAAAAGTACATTGGAGCTGAGATTAATCCATTTACTGACATCAAGTCACTACAAAGGATGGTCAAATGGTAATTCATCTTGAGAAGATATTGGATATTAATCTATCAAAAGTAATATTAAGGTTGCTGTACAATGGAAAATAAGTGTCTCAACCTAGAAGAGGACCAAGCCACATGGGAGGATGCATAATTCATTCTAAACCAGTTTTTAGATTTCCCACTTCATTGGTGTCAAGGAAGTTCTTTAAGGGGAAGGTGATGCTTGGACCGATCCTGAGATTTTGAATCATAATTGCTGATGTTATCTAACTAAATAGTGACATCAGCCTAGTTCAGTCTGTTAGTTGTTGAGTAATTAATTTAGTTAATCTTATGCATATTTGACTGTGTCAACTTGTACATGGGCCGAGTTCTTAGATTGTAATCGACACTTTTGTGTCATTAATAAAATTCCTACTTTCATCTTCTCATTTCTTTTCTCTCTTTTATTCTTTCTCATTATTTCCTCAATTCCATTAGAATGGTTGCCAGAAGCTTAACAAATTTTCAAACAATCAAAAATTAAGTCCAATACAATTGATTTTTCATCTCTATATTAGGTGCTAACATGCTAAATACATTCTAATATATAATTGATGTGATGTTTATGTAGTTTTTTAATAAAATGTATGAAACAACTAACAAAACATTTTCTAAGATACTTTTGTTGAAACTGATGAAATTGAAGAATACAAGAGAAAATGAAATGCAGAATTCTCATTGATAAAAAATAATGAACAAGTTCAGTTACAATGTGTTGATCATGAAGTATTTATGGATGATACTTCATTACAACGGTTATGTGTAACAATTACATTCTGTTATAACAAGATGAAAGTTGCAACAGTATGGTCTACTGATCCTAAATCGGCTAAGTTGAGTTCTATGTTCAGCTGAGTTGAGTTGAACATATCAGCTAAATCTCTCAAGGCAACCTAGTTGAGTGTATGCACCTCCACTTGCACCTATCACTCATTTATCTTCATATTGTAACACCCATTGAAGTTGAGAATGGCGAATGAATGATCTTGTACATCCTGCTTGCACCTATCACTCCTTTGTCCACTTGAACTTGGCTGATTTATCTTGGAAATGCTTAGTTTGTCCAGAATATGGGAAAAAAACAAGTGCATCAAAGCTTTGGTTAAGATGTTAGTAAGTTGTTCTTTGGTATGGGCAGACATAAAATTGATCAAGCCTGAGTTGACCCTATATCTAACAACATGACAGTCAAACTCAATGTGTTTCGTTCTTTCATGAAACGCATGATTGTGAGCAATTTGGAGAGCATTGGCATGGTCAAAAAAAAGAACAGTGGGGAGCTGAACTTGAATTTGCTAATCTTTCTAGATGTAGATAAGCCACTGTATCTCACAAGTTGCATTAGCCATTGCCATGTATTCATCTTTAGAAGAACTTATGACAATGGTTGTCTGTTTCTTTGCCTTCCAAAATATATGAGAATCTCATAGGAACGTTATATATCCTTAGATAAACTTCCTAGTCTCGGGACATTTTGCCAGTCATTATCAGTGAACCTCTTTTAAGATGAAAGTTCTCTCAACTGGGAAGAAAATTCACTGTCCTGGATTGCCTTTTATATATCTCAGAAGCCTATGAGCTGCTTCATTTGATTCTCAGTTGGAGTATCCAAAAACTGAATCAATTGTTGAACAACAAATACAATATTTGGTTTGGTAATTTTTAAGTAATTCAGCTTTCCAACCAAAGATCTTTAGGCAGTATTATCATCTAGCAAAGATGAATCCCCATGTTGCAGTGTCTGCTTGGATTCTATTGGGGTCTTGACATGTTTAGCCCTCAAGAAATCATACTCTTGCAACAGAGATAGCGTATATTTCCTCTGTGAAATAGATATCACACAAGGTGTCCTGGCTGCTTCAATGCCTAGAAAATACCTCAGCTTACCAAGATTCTTGAATGTGAACTACTTATGAAAATGATCCTTGACTTTTTGAATCTGATTCAAATCATAACTGGCTACAATAATGTCATCTACATAAACCAATAAGGCAATAAAGTTCACTTGCAATTCCATTGTCTGCTAGCTTGTTTTAGGTTATATAATGATTTGATCAATCTACAAACCTAATTTGGCTTTCCTGAATTAAAACCTAGGGGATGATAATGCTGGATATATAGAAATCCGAATCAGGATCCAAAAATTAGGAAAAACTGAATCTAAAAATTTTCTGGTGCTCGCAATTGCAAGAGCGCGGTTGCAATTATGAGCATATTTTTCCCTCCCTTTTTAGATCGCCAGATTTGATTCACAGCACCGATCGAGACACTCGATTATGCATAGTGGAAGCAACGAATAGAAATCTATTTACGATTTTACCACGATATTATTCACATATTTAATTAATCTAATATACAATAAGGTTTGAAGATTTACCCATCCGAAGAGAATCCGTGATCTTCCGAGTTGTATCTCCAAGCGACGACTAGTGGACGTCGAACCTGCATTCGAACCTCCTCGAATATGCTCCAAGAAAAACTCTAGCTTTTCTCCTTCCCAATGTCTAAGGTAAGAAACTAATTTTTTTCCTCCCTTTTTCCTCGAAAGTGGCGCAAAAGTTCTTGTCTATTGAGTTGGGAGGACCTCTCGTTATATAGGAAAATAACCGAGCAAGAGAGAGTTATCTTTTTCACAAGACAATTATCTTTTTCCCCAGAAAAAAGATATTCTCCATAAATAAGAGATAATCATCATTAAATGAGAAAATCAATCTCTTATTTTATCCATTGATTATTTAACAAATAAATAATTATTCATACATGTGATATAATTCAAGAATTTTTTTTCCCAATTTTCTACATATGTGGCTCCATATACTGCCACGAAATAATAGAAAATATCTTTTCTATTTTACATATTAGTTACCGAATAAATAAAATTTCGTATATTCATTAGACCAACTATATAATTTATTTTACGAGGTTCCAAAATACGAGAATTCACCCATGTGTTAGGAGTCAACCCGGGGACCATGACCTATAAGCAATAGCTCCTATAAATTGAATAAAACATTCATCGAACAGAACATTTCAATTCAACTTATTAATTCCGGAATTACACCACCATAAATCCGAAACTGAACTTTATCGATTATAGATATAACTTATTCTCAAAATGTCGAGTCAATAAGTGTCCATTGATATATTAATTACAAATAGACTAACCCTTCATAGACTATCCATAATGAGGCGGGAATATTTCAGTAAGCTTTCTTCATTACATCTTATCCTTATTTACCATTAACCAACTAGTGATCAATTAGTTCATAATCAATATGTACTCCCGGGATCGATCAGTTTCTGGGATTAACAAATAAGGGGATTGTCTTTCTACTTCCCTCGGGAATGAATGGATTTCATATCTGTGAAACACACACTCGCTACACATTCCTGAATAATGCTGACATGAAAGTGATTCGGACCGTGCCTCTTAGCAATCCTAAACGAACACATCTAACCCTATCTTGAAACAAATGTGAGTCTGCAATCACTTCAGAATTAAGGTCAATCCATATATGATCATCTTGTGATTTAATAAGATTTCTCAATTACAGAATTCTATGAGAAATGCAGATTAAATCGGTCCAATCCTATATGACTACATCATATAAAAATGCCCCACTTAAATAACCAATATCGACTGTCCGGATAAGACGGTCACACCAAAAAGTGTTCTGGGTGCTGTTTAATCAATAGACCCCATACTTTGATTAAATTCACCACGGACTAACAGTTCAAGTGTATCACCATAAACTTAATCCTCACGTGTTACACACACTAAGTTATATGGATACATATGATACAACTTGGGGTTTTTAGTAGTGTATTACTTATGAGCACGAAGAACATAATAAGATGGGAATAAATCTATCATTTGTTAGTTATAAAAGCAAGTAAATAGAAAGTTTTTCGGGCACTACTTCCAACAATTTCTCACTTTCCTGTAAGGACAAGCAACAATTGTTTTTAGAGCACACCCTTATCCTATTCACAACATTCTCCCACTTGCTCTAAAGCAGATGAGACATATCTCTCAATGACATACCCGCCAATCGCTTATCAATGACATTAGATGCCACGCGACTTTATAAACTGATCAGCTAGGTTGTCGGCTCGAGGCGATCTTTAGGACCAAAATGTCAACTCTCTAAACGGTCTGTCTGATTAGGTGGTACTTTCTCTCAATATGCTTTTGACCTCCTGTGACTGCAAAGGTCCTTCGTATAAGCTACCTCTCCACTGTTTTCACAGTAAATTGGTATCGGTGCCTGGAATTACTTCCATATCAACAAGGAACTTTTCAAGCCATACTGCCTCTGTAGCTACTTTAGAAATTGCTATGTATTTGACTTATGAAGTCGAATAGGCGATGTTGGATTTCTCTAGACTATAGCTCCATCACAACGAGTAAACATTGATCCCGAGATCGACTTACGATCATCCTTAATCTAACTAAAAGTCAGAATCGGTGTAATCAACAATATCCAGGTTTGCACCCGAATACAGATGCATATAATTCCTCGTTCTCCGAAGATACTTGAGGATGCACTATACTGCTACAAATGCTCGAATCCAAGATTCTACTTCAATTGACTTTTAATATCCAGATTTTCTCTATCCAAAATAGAATATATCCCATTTTCTCTATGTCCATAGACATAGAGAATTATTCTGTGAGGGGTTGGTAGGAAACCTCTCATTGAATTTAGCATTCAAAAATGCATTATCATCTTAACCTATAAGATGCATGGGATATTGCCAACAACTTGTTCTCATGAATTCGACCGAATCAAATTCTAAGAATATAGTCCACTTCTTTAATTCATAGAGGCTTCAGCTCGTCAGTTCATAACTTTAGATAACACACTCATATTGTTCACAACTGTTGAAGTGTTACATTTATAAACATTAATATTCACTACTTTACCAATAATGATTCTCTGGTCTATGAAAGTGTGGAAATATTACTTTGTATATTAGATTGTTGTAATTATAAATGGTTACATTGTAACATGTTACTTATGTATCAAGAGACATATTAATTGTATTGAATAAACAATTAATATGTCCTAAAGTCATAAAGGAACTCTAGTTTGTCCTATTATGTCATAGCCGACTCTAGCATTTAATACTAGCCGGCTCTAGTAACTTTTACTTTACTAGCTAGGACCTTACATGCTTGTATCTATTTATACCCTTTCTTCACACATGAATAAACAAGTTGAAGTTTACTCAAGTATTATTACTTTCTCAAACTTTCTTCATGGTATCAGAGACTTAAAAACCTGAATCCGCTGCAAAAATCTCCCTAACCTGCTGAAACATCTCATCTCATATCAAGAATGTCTTCATTATCTGAAGCTTCCTCACCCTCAGTAGAGTCCCAATTGCCTCGTGAGATCAGGGTCACTGAAAACCATTCATTTACAAATCACAGACTTGATGGCAACAACTACCTACCGTGGTCAAGATCTATGAAAATGTATATCTCAGGCCAGAGCAAGATGGGATACTTGTCTGGCTCTAAACCTGCCCCTGCTGAAACTGACCCCAAGTTTGAAGCATGGGATACAGAAAATAACCAAGTCATGACCATCCTCATGAGGTCAATGACAAAAGAGATCAGTGAGAACTTCATGATGTATGATACTACAAAGGAAATCTGGGACAATGCCAGAGACCTTTACTCAAAAAAGGACAATACATCTGAGGTCTATGATCTTGAAGCTCAAATCCAAAATTGCAGGCAAGGGGATTTATCTGTAACTCAGTACTTCAACCAACTATCTAAGGCAGGGCAACACCTAGATATGTTGGAAATTCAACCATGGAAGGATGTAGAGGATGTTGCCTTATACAAGAATATCATTGAGAAGAAGAGGGTATTCAAGTTCCTTACAGGACTGAACTCATCCCTTGATGATGTTAGAGGTAGATTTCTTGCTACTAAACCTCTCCCCAATCTCAAATATGTGTTTGCTGAAGTCAAACATGAGGAAAGCATGAGGAAAGTAATGCTGCAAAGCAACCCTGCTGATCACCTTACTGATAGCTCAGCAATGTTGGTAGTCAGGAAGCCTACTAAGGTCACTGAGATTTACAGGAACCCTACTGAGAAGGCAGGAAAATTATTTTGTGACAACTACAAACGCACAAATCACACCAAGGACACTTGCTGGAAACTACATGGTAAGCCTAACTCTTTTAAACCCTCCAAACCAACCAAGGAGAGTCAGGGCAGGCATGTCAGTGAAGAAGGGAACAAAGATACCAGGTTGGATGCTCAGTTTGCTGCCTTCAAAGCCTTCATTTCTCAACAAAAGGAAGGTAGTCCTATCACTGACATAGCTACTCATGCTAAAACAGGTATATTCCACTCACCTCTCAGTAATGATACTTGGATTGTTGATTCTGGGGCCTCATCCCATATGACTGGTAACAAGAGTCTCATATCTCAGTTTAGGCCCTGTAATCAAACCCACAATATTAGGATTGCTGATGGATCTATTTCATGTGCACAAGGTTTTGGAAATGTCAAACTTACTGATAAGATATACCTTAAGGATGTCCTATTTGTTCCAAAATTAGACTGTAACCTTATATATGTCAGTAGACTCACTAAAGACCTGAATAGGACAGTCTTGTTTAATGACAATCGTGTGTATTTTCCAGATCTTTCTTCACAGAAGTGATTGGGAGAGCTAAAGCCTCACTTCAGATCAAGTTATGGTAAACCTCGCCAAGACAGAAGATTGAAGATTGAAATCGCGCCTCAAGAAACTGCACTCCAAACCTTAGACAATATCATGTTATGGCATTATAGACTAGGTCATCCAAGTTTTGGTTATTTAAAGTCTTTATTACCTCGAATTGTTTAAAGGATGTAACCTCGGTGACCTTCAATGTGATATTTGTCGCTTTGCTAAACTTACTAAGTCTGTGTATAATAAATTACCTTACTTGCCTTCCACACCTTTCACTCTAATACATATAGTGATGTATGGGACCTTCAAGAGTTAAAAGTATAACAGGAAGAGGTGGTTTGTCACCTTCATAGATGATCACACCAGGTCACATGGTCAAGCTTTCGATGAAAGATAAATCAAAGTTGGAACCATCTTCCAAGAATTCTATAATATGGTATCCACTCAATTTGACACTAAGATTAAAATCTTAAAAGCAGATAATGCCTGAATACTATGAGTCCAACCTCAAAGACTTCCTAAATGATAAGGGGATTATTCACACTAGTAGGCGTGTAGAGACACCCCAAAGAAAAATGGGATTGCTGAGAGGAAGAACAGGCACTTACTGGAGATGGCTAGATCAGTCATGTTCACCACACATGTGCCTAAATATATGTGGGGTGAAGCTATATTAACTGCCACCTACCTAATAAACAGGTTACCCAGCAGAGTGTTAGGATTCAAGACTCCCATTCAAACCCTGCTGACAACTCATCCATGTCCTCACCTAATTGCTGACTTACCTCCAAAGATCTTTGGATGTACTGTGTTTGTCTTATATTCATGCCCAACACAGAAGCAAACTTGATCCCAAAGCTCATAAGTGCATCTTCCTAGGCTATGCCAAAGACAGTAAAGGTTACAAGTGTTATTCTCCCATTCACAAAAGATTTTACAATTCTATGGATGTAAAATTCTTTGAAAGAACTCCTTACTACAGCAAACCTACTGAGACAGTCACAGATGGCAACCATATTGAAATTGAGATCACTCCAATCCCTAATCCTACTCCTCAGCAGATTCCTGATACTCATCAGCCTACTACACCTCAGCAGATTCCTGAACCTCAACAGCCTACTCAGCATCCTACTAAACCTCAGCAGCCTACTGAGCCTACTGAACCTCAGCTGTCTACTAAACCACAACAGTCTCCTGATCCTACTGACCCTGCTTATTCTACTGATATTGATGACAGACCCATTGCTGTCCGAAAGGGAAAGAGATCATGCACTAATCACTCTATTCATACTTATGTGTCTTATGATCACTTGTCACCTTCTTTTGCTATGTTTACACAGGACTTGGATACTCACTCTATTCCTAAGAATATACAGAAGCTCTCCAACATGATAAGTGGAAGGCAAACATCAAAGCCGAAATGATCGCTCTCCTTGACAACCATACTTGGGACCTCACCACTCTCCCACATGGAAAGAGGACAGTCAGCTGTAAATGGATGTTCACTATCAAGTACAATGCTGATGGTACTATTGACAAATACAAAGCTAGACTGGTTGTAAGGGGATTCACTCAAACTTATGGACTTGACTACAAAGAGACCTTTGCACCTGTGGCAAAGCTAAACACGGTCAGGGTAATGATCTCACTTGCTGTCCAACTTGACTGGCCTCTCCACCAATTGGATATCAAGAATGCTTTCCTAAATGGTGACCTTACTGAGGATGTTTATATGAATGTACCTCCTGGTTTTGCCAACACTCACACTCAAGGGAAAGTTCGCAAATTGAGGAAATCTCTATATGGCCTAAAGCAGTCCCCTAGAGCCTGGTTTGGCAAACTTACTATTGTGGTTAAAGCTGCTGGATATCATCAATGCAACTCAGATCACACCATGTTTATCAAAATAACCAACCAGAAGAGATCTATTCATATTGTCTATATGGATGATATCATCCTTACTGGTGATGACCCTGCTGAGATCCAACAATTGAAGACCCTTCTGGCAAAAGTGTTTCAAGTTAAAGATCTGGGATATCTCAAGTACTTCCTTGGCATGGAAATAGCCAGAAATAGCCAGGGTATCTCAGTCTCACAGAGGAAGTATGTCTTTGGACTCTCTTTGAGGAAATCGGCATGCTAGGATGCAAACCTCTTTGTATCTTGATGAGACCCCAAGAATGCAATCGATACATGGTAATGTTGCTGTAAGAATGGAACAATATCAGAGACTTGTAGGGAAACTTATCTATCTCTCTCATACAAGACCTGATATTGCATATGGAGTTAGCTTTGTCAGTCAATTCATGCATTGCCCTACTGAGCATCATTAGGATGTTGTCTACAGAATACTCAGATACTTGAAGTCCACTCCTGGCCAGGGCCTACACTTCACTAAGTCTCGACGGATCGGTGAAGGTATATAACGATCTTGATCGGGTTTGGTTGCCACATAGAAAGAAGATCTACCACAGGCTATTGCTCATATGTATGGGGTAATCTTGTCACTTGGAGAAGCAAGAAACAACCCCATCTGTCTCTCTGCGAGCTTGTTGGTGAACTCGTGGCAATTTGGTTTTGGGCATTTGTGAAGCATTATGGCTGAAAAGAGTCCTTCATCGACCTTCAAAGAGACCCCTCAAAGAACTCCGTCATACTCTGCTGTGACAATAATTTAGCTATATGCATAGCAGAGGATCCAATCCATCATGATAAAACCAAACATGTGGATATTGACAGACATTTTCTTAAAGAGAAGATTGATGCCAAGATCATTCAACTTCAGTTTGTTCCCTCAGCAGACCAAAATGCTGATATTCTCACCAAGGCAATTCCACCGCTTATGTTCAGCAGACTGAGTAGCAAACATGGCTGTATTGACATATACAACCCAGTTTGAGAGGGGGTGTGGAAATATTACTTTGTATGTTGTAATTATAAATGGTTACATTGTAACATGTTACTTATGTATCAAGAGACATATTAATTGTATTGAATAAACAATTAATATGTCCTAAAGTCATAAAGCAACTCTAGTTTGTCCTATTATGTCATAGCCGACTCTAGCATTTAATACTAGCCGGCTCTAGTAACTTTTACTTTACTAGCTAGGACCTTACATGCTTGTATCTATTTATACCCTTTCTTCACACATGAATAAACAAGTTGAAGTTTACTCAAGTATTATTACTTTCTCAAACTCTCTTCAGAAAGACTCATCAATATTCTAGTCAAGCCCACATAATTCAAACATGTGGCTTTTAATGACCAAGAGGTTTGCTTTAATACACCAAAGAATATAAGCATGGGCAGTCAATTTTCCATTGGCTTTTAGCGATAAATCTTTCCGTTCCGAATGAATTAAAGCTTTGATGTATGGAAAGAAAGTTTAAGGGCATCAACCCTAGCAAACTTTATGCTTTCCAGAGAGTCAAGCAAGGCTGAATGGTGAGAAAGTTTCAGGGCATCACCCCTAGTAAGCTTCCTACTTCTCATGGAATTACCCCTAGACCACTTAGCTTTGTTTTGAAAGTCGAACTTTCTCATTCATTCAACTCTTTTCACGCAAATCCAATTCCTCCCACTGGGCCTGAGACACTCAGGTGGTTCTACAAGAGTGTGAATAGAATTGGAGTACTGATATTCCATTTACAGGTTGTGGCTTTAAACCAACCTCGTTTTATCAAAATCCTATATAGCTCTTCCAAAAGACCATATGTTATCAATCACCCCCAGAAGACTGTAAAGTCTGCATAATCTTAGTGGGTCAATGGTTAAATCATACACCCACTACATTCGAGTGGATTGATATTCTGATCTGGTTCAGTAGTATTTATCAGTGTAACCCCCAACAACAAATGTTGGATGTGGTCTGATTAAATCAGATAGTAACTGTTAGGTGTAGTGCCCGAAAGACAATTTGTGTAATTGTTTTTAATAATGGATGACAGAATTTATCTCACCTTAGTTACTTGCTTTGTGCTTGTAAAGTAATACACTTCTTTGCAAACCCTAAGTATATCTCAGATGTAACCACTTAACTTTCGGTGTATGGATTACACGTGAGGATTGAGTTAGTAGTGATATACTTAAACTGTTAGTCCATGGTGAACTTAATCAGAGTTTAAGGTCTCTTGATTAAACCACCAATAATGCGCCCAGAACACCTTAGGGTGTGATAGTCTTATCCGGACAATCGGTAGAGGGTACCTACATGGGGCATTTATATATGATGGCATTCATATAGGACTGGACCGATTTAATCTGAATTTCTCGAAATAATTCCGTAATCAAGGAATCTTATTAAATCATTAGATGATCATATATGGATCAACCTTAATCTGAGGTGATCACAGTGGTGCTTTGCGTCCCGGGTAGTGTTTGATGTGTTAGTTACGGTTCACTTAAATATGTGTTCCAAGCCACTTCTCATTAGCACTATCTCCAGATGAGTGAGTAGTTCTGATTTTCACAGACATGGAATCCATTCCATTCTGCGGGAAGTAGAGAGACAGTCCCCTTATTTGTTAGCCTTAAGAAAGTGATCGATCCCGGGAGCTCATATTAGACTAATTGATCTCTAGTCAGATATGTGAGCTAATTGATCATCAGGGGGTTAATGGTAAATAAGGATAAGATATTCTGTGTCGGGTTTACGGAGATATCCCACTCAGAATGGACAGTCTATGGAGGGTTAATCCGTATGTAGTGATTATATCAATGGACGCTTATTCACTCTATGGGTTGAGTATAAGTATACATCTATAATCGGTAGAGTTCATTTTCGGGTTTATGGTGGCGTAATCCCGGAATTAATAATTAATGTACTTATTCGCTCGATGAATAATTAATTATTGGAGCTACTTGGTTATAGGTCCATGGTCCCCGATGTGCTTCTCACGTAATTCGGACTAATAATCTTGTTATTTGGGCTCATTGATAATTAATTGGTTGGCTAATTAATTGATATGCATGGATGTTATTTAGTTGGGCTAAATAATATAATACACATAAAAGACATTTTATGTGGGCTAAAAACCCTACAGGGTGGCGCCATTTATGTCTCTAATTACCACAAGAATTAATTTTCTTATGTTATGGAAAATAAAAGATATTCTTGTTATGTGATTGGTTGGATGACATGTTATTTGGTTTTCTATTGGTCAATAATATGTCACAATTAGTCATTAAGGAAAATATTCTTTTATTTTGTTTAATTAATTATTTATTTAATTAATTAAAACTTGGAGACCAAGGATTTTCTCTCCTATAAAAGGAGAGTTATTCCAAGTGTAATTGGCAATGAGAATTTCGACCTACACACTTAAAAAGAGAGAAAAAAAAATTAGTTTTCTTATCTAGGGTTTTAGAAGAAGATAAACTACAAGTTTTTCTTGGTGTTGCATATCGAGGAAGTTCGTGTATCAAGAAGGGTGTCCACCAACCGCCGTTTGGAGAACACATCGGAAGATCTTGGCTTCTCTTCCTACAATTGGTAACATGATCTTAACCCACTTGTAGCAGTTTAAGTCCTTTAATTATGTATTATGATGTATAAGTCGTGATCCATCCGCTGCGCGTAGATCTAACTCGTTTAGATCTAAAAACCTGCATCCTTCATGTGGTATCAGAGCAAGGTTCCATGATTTATATAGTCATAATCATAATTAAACGATTTAAAGGAGTGGAATTGCATGTAGGTAAATTTTATTTATTGTTTTATGCATTGATAATGATTAATTGCTATGGTTGAAGAGATGGATTGGGGTTGGCAATTGTTTACCCGTTTAGATCTATTGTAAACTCATATAAACGATGAAAATTCGTTCATATGAGTATAGGAAATTATGTAATTTATTTTTATTGCAATTTTAATTTCGAGAAAATAGATTTGTTTAGTAGCTATTTAGTTATTTCGTTTTTCCGTTGATCGAGCCGTGATCCCTCCGGTCAGAATCAAGATTGGAAGATGATGAACAATTCCACAAAATTTGGCATCGATCGGAGTCCATTTTGATATCCGTTCGTTCTTTGCAAAGAAGCTCTTAAATGTGAAAACGCAGGATTCACAGAAACCCTACCTGTGACTTCCTCGAATTTCTGGGAGAGTTTGGACCGTTGAAACGAAAATCCAACCGGTCAGATCGATAATTATGGAGTTTTTGACGTGGCACAAAAATTTCAGGTCGATCGGGATTCATCTCGATTCCCGATCGGCCTCGGGAAGTCATTGATGCGCTGCTGTAAAAGTCCGACTCAGCAACAAGTTGGGCGACTCACTGGAGAAGATTGACAAGTCAAAGCTCCGATCCAACCGTCCATAATGAAGCACAAGGAGTGAGGAACAGATCTAGAAATTTTCGTCGCGATCCAAGTTCGTTTGGTTTGCCGATCGTCGAAGATTTTAAACAGCTGCAGATTATGTTAGAAAGAAGTAAACCCTAGTAAGGGTTTTGGTTATTTTTTTTAATAGATTAGATACGGGGGTGCCAACGGTCCATCTCGGTGTTTAATTTCCACACTAGTATACATGTTTAGATTGTATGTGTAAAACCGGAAAATTGCCATGACATGCATCATATCATGAATTCCACTCCATATGCATACATGTAGAAATTAATTCGAGGAATTAGTTAGGCATGTATAAAACACGCAATTAGTTTTAATTAATTGTTTGATATTAATTAGAAACTAATTAGGGTAAAAACCGAGGAACATGGGTTTTTCAATCGTCGAGGTTGGGTGATGGATTCTCGGTGAATCCCACTGCATGCATAAGGAGTAAAATCCAAACCTCGTGGTTAAGGTGTTGGATTCTCGGTGAATTTCACCTTACCTAGACGAGATTACGTTTTTGTTCCGTAGTGTCTACGTGAAAGTTTGATGTTTAAGGATTGGATAATCACGGGCAAACATGGTTCGAAAGTGGTTTAACCACGGTTGGGTGGTCAACGGTAGCTACGGCTCGATCGACTTCACCTCCACGTGTGGCGCTTTGCACGGGTGCCGCAAGGCCGAGCCATCCGAAGAGCCACTACGGATCAACGGAGCTCCCCGGTCTTGACCCGTCCGACGGCCACATATGTTCCAACGAATAGGTCGGGTGGGCTACCCCACGTAACCGGCAACATTCGGGCCTATGATTTATTGTTCCTTAATGTAACATCAAGTCCAAAACGTGATCGATAAACCCACCACTTTTTCAAAATATTGAGTGGGAGCGGGAGGCGACACCGACCCCACGGCCTCTACCGCTGACACAAGCAATGTGAGAGAATGGTGACGCCTCGTGCGGCTTTGATTTCGCCCCTGGCGGAAGGCCTTCACCGCTATCAAAATTCAAGGCTTGGTCTCCGAAAGGATAGGATTTTGGGTACTCGTCGGGTCACCGACCGACCCTAAGGCGGCACACTCGGGTCTACCTAAAAATGAGAGACAGAGGTCACACTCATAAAGGGTATTTTGGTAATACCTTGGCTGAAAAGGGAAGGTGAATTGACGATCACAAAGAGATGTTCGATTCTCAATCTGATCTTCAATATTAATCGAAACCTCTTTGACCTACCCTAAGGCGGCACTGAGGTATTAGATTAAATCCTTGGAACGGTAGGATAGACTATAAGTACTTAGTTTATGTTCCTAAAATTTATTAGTAGTGTGTGATTTGGATTTATTTTCTGTCAATTTTATTTACAACTATTTATATATCTCACTAGGGTGCTAGACTGCTAGTGTAAAATTGACTAGTAATGACTTCATTAAAAAGTGGCAAGTAACTAGAACGTTGTACTTATTGATCTTACATGCGATTAATTTTTCGGAAGAGATTTTTCTCTTGAGCCTTCAAGACTTAAGTGACGTAAATAAGTATGTCACTGCTGTCACTCGTGTTGAATGAGAGACCACCATAGTTAGTTTGAAAGATGATTAGGACGATAAAATTCTTCTAGTGAATTTTAATTGTGTAGTGCCTACACGAGAAATTTTCTAATAGAAAAATTGGAGAATCATCGATTAAAGTGTCGCTAGTTAGACGGTATTTGGAACCGATAAACTAGTGGGAACTTTTATCTTATGTTTTTTTTTCTAATTTATTAGAAAATTAGTCCCATTGGGTAACGCTTTCATTAGACATCCCACAATTCACGAGTAGTGTCTACTCAAACGAACTGCTAGTTCAAGACTATTTCCTTTTAAGGAAAGTTAAGAATGGGAAAGAATGTCCATAAGTGTTAATCATCTTAACTGAAGTTTTGAGGCTAAACTGAAACATTAAATAAAGAAAGTGTAGGATAAGGAAAGTGATTTCGGATCACTAACCAATGAATCCTTAGCGACTTTCTTAACCGAGTAACTTGACTCGGTAGCTTAGTTCTTTGGAAGAACAAGGAAGCCGTGCATTAACGATTAATAGAGTAACAACGAGCGTAATTTTACTAGAATAGTGGGAGTGATATAATGAAATGAATTTGGATTCTATCTCTTGAATATCACGAAAAATTTATTTTTCTCATTTACTGATTCGTTGAAACAAATGGATTCACTTTCATCTTGATACTACAGTTGCCTTAAACAAAGTGAAGATGACATTTGTAGTACGAATTTGTGACTCGGACTTTTGTTTGATAAAGACAGAACCACTAAGAAAAGCTGAATAGGTATGTGTAACACATCTAAAACTATTAAAGGTAAAAGGTTTCCGTATTAAGATAAACGACCCTTCAATATCTATTAATTAGTGCATATATCCTAGAGATAAGACTGGACGATCGCTAAGGGTGATTCCTATCTCCCGCCTAGAACACTATCTCAAAGGAACAATGACTAAGTTTCCTTTCAATCGGGAGAGGGTAATAGATTTGAAGGGGTAACATAGCTTGTTCATCATGACCTTCGGGGTCTAGTGAGAGATACAAGCTAGTGGGAGTTTTTGAGTGGTGACATTTTGTCTGATAACTACTCGAAACGCGATTTAGTTTATCAAAAGAATACGAGGAGGAGTCTCTGATTTTAGCAGAGAATATAGTATTCCATGCTCATAAATAGGCTATAGCATAGTCTTGGGACTGATGCTCAGACTGCCTCCTAGTGGAATGTTTCTCACTGAGAAAGAAAATATAGACTTGCCCTATATAGTTATTGATGTACTACTATACACTGCTAAACTCGATTAAGATAATTGGTTGCAAAATAACGGTTAACAATTATTATGTAAACCGAGAAGTCTACCTAGAAGATGCTAGTGAATTTATGGATAAGGAGTGACTTCGGTTCACACCACTTCCGTAAATGTAGGCATTTAGCATTTAATGCTTGAAGGTAGGACTGGAGATTTTGCGCATACGTTCAGATTTTGACTGTTCGTGAAATGCCTTAATGAGACGAGTGAAGGTTGGTTATAAGATTCTTGAGATCAGAATGTGACAGTTCAACTGTCACAAGGCTTCTGATAGAATCTATAAGTAACAGCCTTAGACCTTGGAGTACGGTTACCCAAAGGAAGTTACTATCTGATTTAATCAGACCACGTCCAACATCGGTTGTTGGTGATTACACTGATAAATACTACTAGATCAGAATGTCAATCCACCCAGAACGCAGTGGGAGTATGGTTTAACCATTGACCCATTATGGTTGTGTGGACTTTATAGTCTCTTTGAGGTGATTGATAACTGTGGCTCTTTGTGGGTCAGATAGGATTACGATCGAGAGGTTGGTTCGAAAACCTTATCCTGTGAATGGAGTTTTGGTACTCAGATTACTGTTCACCTCTTGTAGAACCACTGAGTATCTCAGCCCAGTGGGAGTAATTGGTCCTACGAAGGAAAAGAGTCAAATGAATAGGAAAGTTTAAATTTTCAGCGCAAAGCTGAGTGGTATATGGGTGATTCTTGACAAGTAGAGAGTTAACCAGACCTTGAACTCTCTCACAACTCGGTCTTGCAAGATTTCGTTAAAGCGAAAACAGGGTGATACCACGAGACTTTCTTGCCAAAAAAGCGGATTCGAATTCATTCGAACGTAGGGTCTTGGTTAGAACAAATGGCAAGATAATCGCCGGGCTTATATCCTTTGTGGATTTAAGAGAACCTCTCGGTCATTTAAAGTCACATGTTTTAAAATATGTGGACTTGACCAGAATATTGATAAATCTTTCATAGACCCGGATATCAATTTTGGTAAAGTAGTAGTATTAGTGTTCATGAATGATAACACTGAAACGGTTGGAAACAACATGTGTGTGCTATCTGAAGTCGGAAACTGACAGGCCAAGATTCTCTGGATGAGAGAATTGGACTATATTCTAAGAATTTGATTCGGTCAAATTCACGAGAATGAGTCATTTGCTATCCCACCTATCTTATTGAATAAGATGATCATGCATATACGTATGCAATATAAGATGATCATGCATATACGTATGCAACATTCATCGAGAGTAGTCCTACCCTACCTCTCAGGAATGATTCTCTAAATCTTCGGATAAAGAGAAAATGGGATAGAGTCTCTCTTGGATAACGGCAAGTCAGGTTATAACAAGTCAATAGTAATCGAATCTTGGATTCGAGCAAAAAGTAGCGGTTTAGTACGTCCTCAAGTATCTTTAGAGAATGAGGAATCATATGCTTGTATATTCAGGTGCAAACTTGAATATGGTTGACTACACTGATTCTGACTTGTAGTCAGATTAAGGAAGATCATTAAGTTGATCTCGGGCTCAGTGTTTACTCATAGTGCTCAGAATTTCCTTTTTGGTCTAGGAGTAATTCCAAGTCTGATAAGCCGATATCACTTCATCGTGAAAACAGTGAAGAGATAGCTTGGAAGGATCTTCTCAGTCATAAGTAGTCAAAAGCATATTGAGAGAGAGTACCGCCTGATTGGAAGGACCGGCTACGTTTCAATCCTAAAGATCGTCTCGAGTCGACAACCTAACTAATCAGTGTACCAAGTCGAGTGCTTGGAGGGTACGTCATTGATGGATATGTCTCATCTGCTTTTAGAGCAAGTGGGAGAGTGTTGTGAATAAGATAAGAAAGGGTGTGCTCTAAAAACAATTGTTGCTTGTCATTTCGTGCAAGTGGGAGATTGTTAGGTGTAGTGCCCGAAAGACAATTTGTGTAATTGTTTTTAATAATGGATGACATAATTTATCTCACCTTAGTTACTTGCTTTGTGCTTGTAAAGTAATACATCACAAAAACCCTAAGTATATCTCAGATGTAACCACTTAACTCGGTGTATGGATTACACGTGACGATTGAGTTAGTAGTGATATACTTAAATCTGTTAGTCCGTGGTGAACTTAATCGAGTTTAGGGTCTCTTGATTAAACCACCAATAATGCGCCTAAACACCTTAGGGTGTGATAGTCTTATCCGGACTCAAGCCGGTAGAGGTACCTACATGGGGCATTTATATATGATGGCATTCATATAGGATCTGGACCGATTTAATCTGAATTTCTCGATATAATTCCGTAATCAAGGAATCTTATTAAATCATTAGATGATCATATATGGATCAACCTTAATCTGAGGTGATCACGAGTCTTTGCTTGTCCCGGGTAGTGTTTGATGTGTTAGTTACGGTTCACTTAAATATGTGTTCCAAGCCACTTCTCATTGGCACTATCTCCAGATGAGTGAGTAGTTCTGATTTTCACAGACATAGAATCCATTCCTTTCTGTGGGAAGTAGAGAGACAGTCCCCTTATTTGTTAGCCTTAAGAAAGTGATTGATCCCGGGAGTTCATATTAGACTAATTGATCTCTAGTCAGATATGTGAGCTAATTGATCATCAGGGGGTTAATGGTAAATAAGGATAAGATATTACAGGTCGGGTTTACGGAGATATCCCACTCGTAATGGACGATCTATGGAGGGTTAATCCGTATGTAGTGATTATATCAATGGACGCTTATTCACTCTATGGGTTGAGTATAAGTATACATCTATAATCGGTAGAGTTCATTTTCGGTTTATGGTGGCGTTATCCTGAAATTAATAATTAATGTACTTATTACATTCGATGAATAATTAATTATTGGAGCAATCGTTATAGGTCCATGGTCCCCGATGTGGCTTATGTAATTCGGACTAATAATCTTGTTATTTGGGCCTCAAAGTGATAATTAATTGGTGAGGCTAATTAATTGATATGCATGGATATTATTTAGTTGGGCTAAATAATATAATACACATAAAAAAGACATTTTATGTGGGCTAAAAACTCCTACGAGGGTGGCGCCATTTATGTCTCTAATTAGCACAAAAATTAATTTTCTTGTGTTATGGAAAATAAAAGATATTCTTGTTATGTGATTGGTTGGATGACATGTTATTTGGTTTTCTATTGGTCAATAATATGTCACAATTAGTCATTAAGGAAAATATTCTTTTATTTTGTTTAATTAATTATTTATTTAATTAATTAAAACTTGGAGACCAATGATTTACTCTCCTATAAAAGGAGAGTTATTCCAAGTGTAATTGGCAATGAGATTTCGACCTACACACTTAAAAAGTGAGAAAAAAAAATTAGTTTTCTTATCTAGGGTTTTAGAAGAAGAAAAACTACAAGTTTTTCTTGATGTTGCATATCGAGGAGGTTCGTGTATCAAGAAGGGTGTCCACCAACCGCCGTTTGGAGAACACATCGGAAGATCTTGGCTTCTCTTCCTACAATTGGTAACATGATCTTAACCCCCTTGTAGCAGTTTAAGTCCTTTAATTATGTATTATGATGTATAAGTCGTGATCCATCCGCTGCGCGTAGATCTAACTCGTTTAGATCTAAGAACCTGCATCCTTCAGTAACTTCCTTGAGTAACTATACTTCAAGATCCAAGGTTGTTATTTATGTATTCTTCTAGAAAGGATGTGACAGTCCAATCATCATTTTTCTATCTTCATAATCTTATAACCAACCTGCACTTATTGCATTAAGATACTTCACGAACAGTCACCATCTGAACGTGTATGAAAAATCTCATGTCCTACCTTCAAGAACAAGTGCTAAATGCCTCTATTTCCACAATTTCATAATCATCTTCTAGGTAGACTACTCGGTATTACATAAAATGTAAACCGTTATTTTGCAACTAACACCTTAATTGAGTTAAGCATTGTATTGTAGCATATGAATAACTATAGAAGGCAGTCCATGGTTTATCCTTTTAGTGAAAATGTTTCACTCGGAGGTAAGCCAAGCATCAGTGCCAAAAACTGTTCTGCAGCCTATATCTGAGAATGGAATACTCGCTTCTTTGGTTATATAAAAGTTACCTCCAAATATTCAGATAAACTAATCGGCATTTCGAGTAGTCATCAGACAAAATGTCTACCACTCAAAAGCTTCAACTAGCTTGTATCTTTCATAAGACCCTGAAAGTCAATATGAACAAGTTATTATTCTTCTTCAGCTCTATCTCCCTTTCCTAATTGAAAGATTACTTATTCATTTTTCTGAGACAGTGTTCTTAGACTGTGAGATAGGAATCACCCTTAGCCAATCTTTGATCTTATCTTTACGAAAAGTGCACTACTTAATAGATGTTGAAGAATTGTTTATCTCAATATGGAAACCATGTGTCTTAATAATTTATGATGTGTTACATATACCTTTTCAACATTACTTAGTGGTTCTGAATTTATTAGACAAAAGTCTGAGTCTTGGATTCACGCTACAAATGTCATATTCACTTTCTTTAAGGCAACCATATTATCGATGTGAAAGTGAATCCATTTGTTCCAACGAATCTAAATAAGAAATTGTATTTCTTTGATATTCAAGGATTAAAATCTGCTATCATATCAGAAATTCGTTTCCTTGTATCACTCTCACTATCTTAGCTGAAATAACTGCCTGGTGTCTACTCTTAATCATGAACGCATAGCTATATTGTTCTAACAAAAGAACTTAGCTTCCGAGTCATAATCCCGGTTAAGAAAGTCTCTAAGGATTCATAGGTTAGTAATCCAATATTACTTTCCTTATCCTATTATTAATATTTCGGTTTAGCCTTTAACTTATTTAGTTTTAGATGACTTATACTTGGAGACATTTACCTAGATATTCTTGGCTTTCTTTAAAAGGAAATGGCTTTGACCTAGAAGTTCATTTGAGTAGACACTACTCGTGAACTATGGGATGTCTAGTGAGATTGATACTAAATCATTCTCGTCATCTTTGAACTAATTTCATATGTCTCTAGTTCAACACGAGTAACATCAGTGACATACTCATCAATGTCACTTAAGTTTGAAGTCTCAAGACGAGCATCCGATTAATGAGTTCAACGTTCTTGTTGCTTTTTCACTTTTACGAAGTCGTTAGCAGTCAATTTATCATGTTAGCGGTTTAGATAACTTGAGATGATATGTAGTTGTAAAAATAAATTATGACCGAAATATAAATCAAATTATACACCACAACAAATAATGATTTTAGGAATAATAAACATGATGTCATACATGTTATTTATCTTATCATTCCAAGGATTTAATCTCACACCTACAGTGCCTCCGTATGGTAGGTCAAAGAGGCGACGATTAAATTGAGACAATCTCTCTCAACAATTAACTGAGAATCGGACATCTCTATTTAATTATTGATTACCTACATTTTTCAGCCATGATATTTCCAAAAACATCCTTGTGAGTGTGACATACTATTTCAGATTTTTAAGTACGCCCCGAGTATGCCGCCGTATGGTAGGTCAGTGACCCGACGAGTAATCAAAATCCTATACTTTCGGAGACCAAGCCTTGAATTTTGATAGCGGTGAAGGCCATCCTTAGGGGGCCGAAATCAAAGCGGCACGAGGCGCTCATTCTCTCACATGCTTGTGTCAACAATAGAGGCCGTGGGTCAGTTGTGACCTTTCCTGCTCCCACTTGTTATTTTGAAAAATAGGTAGACACATTAGGATTTTTAGAATTTCTTAATAATCCGAAAAATAATAAATCATGAATATTAAATTAAAACTCTCATTAGTTTATCGGTTCCAAATACCGTCTAACTAGTGTTACTATATTCATGATTTTCCAATTTTATGGATTTAAAATTCCTTGGTAAAACACTACACAATTGAAACTCACCAAGAATTTTATAATTCTAATACATTAGGACTTATGAATTTTCCAATAATTCGAAAAACAATAAATCGCAAAATTTAAAGCTAGCACTAGTTTATCGTTTCCAAATACCGTCTAACTAGTGTCACCTTATTCATGATTTTCCAATCTACCGATTATTTAGAAATCTTTTGTGTAGACACTACACAACTAAAATTCAGCAAAGAATTTTATAGTCCTAATTTTGTTATTATAAAACTTTAGGATCTCAAATTTCATCCCTTAATCATTTCAAGAACTTCATCACATGTTCTGCTTCCATGTGATTTAATAGAACCTGTATGACATCACAATGGCATTGAGGTTCACACTTGCAAACTGGAATAGGCCTGATGGTCTTAACTTTTTCCTTGAGTACCATCAACTTTGTGAAATACTGATTCACTGAATATTCTCCTTGTTTTAGTGAGTTCATCTCATCAAGAATGTCTGACAACTTAAAAACATCAACACTTGCAAATCTCTGTGCAAGATTCCTCCACACAGCTTCAACACTCTTGAAATA
Organism: Gentiana macrophylla; assembly: GCA_026214975.1. Classification (NCBI taxonomy): domain Eukaryota; kingdom Viridiplantae; phylum Streptophyta; class Magnoliopsida; order Gentianales; family Gentianaceae; genus Gentiana; species Gentiana macrophylla. Next base: position 52,616,299 of record CM047806.1, read on the forward strand.
CATCAAACTTTGAGAAATTGTATTCTCAACTGAATTCAGGATCCAGGTTCTTACCATTGTATCACGTTGCCTCCAAACTTGGAAGTCAGCTGAACTTACATCTAGCTTTTTGATTGAACCATCAACAAAACCGAACTTTTTCTTTGTAATCAACACCATCTTCATGGACGTTTGCCATGGATGATAATTATTGTCATTCATCAATGGCTGAACCAATACTAATGATGGATTCTCATTAGGATGAATATAAAAGGGACTCAGTTTGTGCTTCTTAGCTTCCATGGCAATCAAGAACAATATCTAATCACACAAATTTACAGAAAATACAGAAAAAATGATTGAGAATTGATCAAGAACTGGATTCTAACTCCAGAACAAAGAAGAAAAATCACAGAAAACACTCAAGAATCTATGATTACAACAAAATTTTGAAGAAAACTCTCAAGTTTCTTCTGCTAAACATCAGGGTTAGCACAATCTGAGCACAAAACGCTCTGATACCGTATTGAAATTGAATAACACAAGATATGCAGAATTTTTGTTGATAAAAAATAATGAGCAAGTTAAGACAATATGTTGCTCATGAAATATTTATAGACGATTCTTCACTACAATGGTTATACGCATCAGTTACATTCAGTTATAATAGAACGAAAGTTACAGAATTATGGTCAGCTGATCCTAAATCAGTTAAGCTGAGTTCTGTGTTTAGCTGAGTTGAGTTGAACATTGACGATGACAAATTATGTCACCTAATTAATCCGGGCCTGAATGAATTTAATGATGAACACCCCAAAACCCTAATGCCTTAAGAACAAGTTGTAGATTTTATGTTTTGCTCCTGATTCTAAGAGCTTGTCTTAGATTGCCTATGTATCCTGTAATTGTCTAGGAATCAAGCCTTACGTAGTTCCTGGAACGTGGTATTTATAATGACAATGCATGCCCTAACCCTAATATTAGGTCGGTCTAAGCTATTGTCACATTTACCCTTTATGGGCCTTGCCCCTTGCCCAAGTCATCACGCTGATAATGGGCCTTCGTAGCTGGTGCGGACTCTGTCCTCGAGGCCGACTTAATCGACTTGCGATTGTTGACTCTGGGACCATTACCCTACACTGCTCGAATGTCGACCGTCGTAGCCCCGAATCAGGGCATCGACATGCGTGCCTTAACACTTATTCTTAATGTGGAGACCACCTGTTAGACGACACGTGGAGGGGTGAAACCCTGTATCGTCATAAGCCCCCCAGACTTGAGAGAGGCGACCCCCGTAGTCCGAGGTCAAATCTTCTATTTTGAAATCGTCTTCAAGTTGGTCCGTTGTTTGGGCGGGAAACAGCTGTGTGGCCACCTGTAACCCTAGCCAATCGTGGAATCATGGCGTGACGTCATGGCGCATTAACACCGTATCTCCAGCGCAAGGAACGAAGCGTCATTTTTCGTTAACTGTAACATCATCTCATTGATTGTCGCGATTTATGGGGGATTGTAACCCCCTCAAATCACGTCCTTTCACCTTATTTCACCATTTCAAACGGTTTGTAGGCATAAAAACAGAGAGAAGGACAAAGCAGAGTTCACTTTTCCATTTCCTCTACAAAATTCCAACTCCAAGTAAGCATCTTTTTGCGTTCTTCCTCTTTTTCCTGTGCTTTTTCATGTCTAGTAGTGCCACAGAATCGGATAGGGGTAGTGAATCACCTTCTCCTAGCCAAGCTTCACCGCCATCGCTTCGATCCTCCTCTCCACCAATTTCCGACGACCCCATAGGCGTTCTTGGGGAACCAAAGAAATTAGTAACTAGGATGGAGGGAAGGGTCCCAAGGGTTGTCTCACCGCCTTTCTTCCGACGATATTACCAAAATCCATCAAAGATTCGATCTTCCCAGCCCCCAATTCGAGATTCAACTTTCTTCCGGCCAACACCAATATGCCGATGAGCCCCCAGAAGGGTTATGCACTGTTTATGAGGCCCAACTTTTGAGTGGATTAAGGTTTCCATTGTGACCGGATGTCGTTGCGATCCTGAATCATTATGAGATAGGTGTTTCTCAGTTAGCCCCCAATGCCATTATGATCCTGATGGGGTTTGTAGTAGCCTGTCAAGTCGCGGGGGTCTATTTCTCGATTCCTCTCTTTCGATACTATTATAAAATCGTAGCTACGCCCGACAAGCTATGGTATACCTTTCAAAGGAGGCCAACTCGGCATGAGTTTGTATCCAAGGGGCCTTCATCACACGGGGACTGGAAGCCCCAATTCTTCTTCCTACGTCATGGCCTAGAGAATCCAGACATAGGACAGTGGAGGTCGAGGGGCGTGAAGAAGGAAAAATTAGGAAGTGCCCACGCCCCTAACGAGGCTCGTAGACTAGATGGCTTTGGCTTCGAGGTATCCACCCGAGATTTAAGCCTTCTGTACACACTAGCCCACCTGGAAGAGGCGGGACCGATTCCCTATGCAAATCTCCATGCCAAAGATCAAGAGAACCGTAGGATGTTTCCCTATTTTGTTTTCTTCTTTGTTTTGTCGAGATTGATAACTTTTCAGTTATTTGTAACACTAACCTTGTCTTTTCTTTTTGCAGTGGGGGAGTTCTCGATCATCACCGACCCTACTCAGGTCCCCAACCCGCAAGGCACATTAGCCATGCCTCTCGGGGGTTGGGCGGCTCCTGTTACCAAGGTTATCGAGAATAGGACAACTGCAGTTGTTGGAGAAGAAAGCTCTTCCCGAGCTGAGATAGTTCCAGAGCAGACACCTGAAAGCCGTGCTGCCAATGTCGAGCCGGCGATGGCTGCTCACTCCCACGCCCGGTCTCAATCTGTTGATCCTCCGCTTACCATTCGCTATGGCTCACTGCGAGATGAGGATGACGAGGCCATAATCGACATCACCGAAACGGCTGGTGGGAGCGTCGAGGACGTGGCTCAACAATCGAAGATGAAATCAGCTATGTCCGACCTGATAAGGGATCAACACAAAAGGGCCAAGAAAGCTATGGTCGGTGAAGCCTCTGCTAAGGTCGAAATCGACATGATCCAGGCTGTTGAAGATTGCGCCAACATGGAGAACAAGGTTCTCTCTTCTGCGCTTCGGAAATTGTGCCGTATGGTAAGTCGATTAACTTTTCCCTTACTGCTATCGAGGCTTGTACCTTGTGTTTATTACTCCGACCTCCTTTTTCTGATGACAAGCTTCCTCGGCAAAGAAGCCGCAAAGAGACTGGGCCGTGCTAGTCGAGGAAGAGGAGGATCTCAAGAGGCGATCCGTAAGTTGATCGAAGAGACCTCTCAAGAAGAGCGCTTCCATCGCCGGATTGGAATCTCGATTAGCGACCTAAGCACGAGAGGCGACGCGCGAAATAGAAGTTAAAGAGCGAGCCGCCTGAGTCTGCGATGAATCGAAACAGACTCGAGGCGATCGAGTCTCCTGAAAAGAAATTGACCGAATCGGCGGTGGATTACAAAAGGTGCGACAGAAGCGCACAAGGATTCCCTGGCCGACGCGTTGCCAGGCTCGGCAAGAACGGGATGCTATAAGAGTCGAGCTAGAAAGTTCCTTCCTGGTCGGCAAACGGCAAGACAGACGCGATCCTGAAATCTTGCATCGGTCGAGTGAGCTCGATGCAGATCTGACCATTCTGATGCGCATGGCTATGATGGGTGGCTTTACTCTGGCTGTAAATCAGGCTATGGAAGCTCAGCCGGGGTTTGATGTTTCGACGCTTGCAACGCCCCATTTCTACAATACCGAAGCGGAGAGGTTGTACGATCAGTATAGTGAAGAGTTCCAACGAGGGGAATCTCTAGCTCTGAAGTATGGTCCGTCAACTGCTACTCCTGTTATTGAGATGACCCCGACTTCTGATCCTGTGCCGACTCCTGACGCCACCTCTTAGGTCTTGCTTCTTGAATTTTGTTGAAAATTTTATTCGATCTTCTAAACTTGAATTCGATCTGTAATATTACACTTTACCTTGTTATAGCTGGTCTTTTCGACCTGGCCTTATTTTGCATTGATTTTGCTTCAAATTTTCTTAGATTTTGTTGCGCTTGTTTCCTTTTTCCTTTATTATCTTTCCTACCTCGAATGCGATTTAGCTTTTCTCTCGTCGGGCATTTGGCCCTGTTCGTTGTTCGCTTTATTTTTCGCATGTTGAGATTGTGTTGCCCCCCAAGTGTATTATGAACCTTTGGTTCTTATTGCACTTGTGAGTTTAGCTTAGATCGACCTGTTTGCCTTTGCATTCTTTGTCCTTTGGACTGGTTTTGCTGTGGGTGGGTTGATACTCTGGGCGTTTGGTCCGACTTTGCGAACCGTCCCTATGCCTTAGCCTTTTTTGCCCATTTAGGCTCGTTTGGCTTTTGGCTGGTCGATTTTATGGGCGTTTGGTCGACATTTCAAACTCTCTCTTTGCCTTAGCATTCTTTGCCTTGTAGGCTTGTTTTGCTTTAGGCCATATTGAGGGGTCCGACCTGCGGATGTTCCCTTCTCGTTGTCGATGGTCTTGTCTTTAACATCTTATATCACATTAGACTTATAATGTTAAGGCTGTGGATCCTAACAAACACAAAAGCATCTCGAGAAAAACCATGTTTATTAGAATACTTATGACATTGTCACATTGACTTATTACAAAGCATATAAATGTAAAGACAAGAATGAATTGAAATAAAGCTTAACTTAAACGTAATACTTTCTCAAATTGTTGGCGTGCCATTGTCGAGGAACCGTGGTTCCATCAGCTCGTCCGAGTTGGTAGGATCCTTTAGGGTGGAACTTCAGGATCTGATATGGATCTTCCCAATTTGGGTCCAACTTCCCAGTCGCTTCTTGTCGACTTGCTTCATTCTTTCTGAGGACCAAATCTCCGACTTTGAAGTATTTGTACTTAACCCTTGAGTTGTAGTACTGCAAGATCCTCTGTTTGTATCTCGTCATTCGAGCCGAAGCTATCTCTCTTTGCTCCTCAACGTTATCTTTTTCATGTCGAAGATCAAGGGCGTTGGTTTCGACGCTGTATGCCAGAACTCGAGGAGATGGAATACCGGTCTCCGCGGGAATTACTGCCTCGCACCCATAGACTAGGGAGAAAGGTGTTTCTCCTGTCGAAGAATTTGGAGCCGTCCCCATACGACCATAGGATGCTCGCAAGTTGTCTGCCCAATCTCGACCTTCGGCTTCTAGCCTCTTTCTCAATCCTAACTTGATATGTCGATTTGTCTCGCTCAACTTGACCGTTTGCTTGTGGGTGAGCTACCAAGTGAAGTGCTAATCGATGTGATATTCGTTGCACCATTCCCTAACTCTTCGGTCCTCGAACTGAGTGCCATTGTCAGAGATCAGAGCCTTCGAAATCCCGTACCTGCATAAAATGTCGACCCACAAGAATTTTTTGATGGTCAGAGATCTGATGTCGGGTATAGCCTTGGCTTCAACCCATTTGGTGAACTAGTCCACCGCAACGACCACGTATCTATTGTTGCCCGGAGTTCGAGGTAAAGGTCCGACTATGTCAACACCCCACTGATCAAATGGACAGGCCGAAGAGATGACGTTCATTTCTTGGGCCTGTTGATGGGTGATATTGTCTTGGATTTGACAAGGCCTGCACCTCTGAACTAGGTTGTTCGCATCTCGTTGCATCGATGTCCAAAAGTACCCAGCTAGCTTGCACTTTCGAGCAAGCATCCTAGCTCCTCAATGATTTCCACAAGCTCCTCTGTGAATTTATTCCAGAAGGTATGCCCCTTCTTCTTCTAAGGCACATCTTAACCATGGTGCTACAAAAGACTTCCGATAAAGGATGGAATCAAGAACGATACCGTGCCGACTAAAGTCGGATTTTCCTTGCTTGCACCTTGTCGGATGGAAAAATCCCGTCCTTAAGGTACAGGGCGATTGAATCCATCCAGGTTTCCTGTTGAGTGATCGGCTACACTTCTGATTCCTTGTAGCTTCTGTCTGTCAACAACTCGACTATGACTTTCTTGCTCGAGACGAAGTTCGAAGCTAGCTTAGATAATGCATCGACTCTTTTGTTCTGACTTCAGGGGACTTGAACGATCTGAACTGATTTGAACTTAGGTATGAGGCCCTGCACCACTGTTAGATAGATTTTCGTGGTTTCTTCTTTGGCTTCATACTCCCTCCCGATGTGATTTACAACCAACTGTGAGTCGTTGTAAACTAGCAGATTCTCGACGCCCAACCTCAAAGCTAGTTTCAGACCTATGATCATAGCTTCGTACTCGGCCTCGTTGTTCATGGCTTTGAAGTTGAATCGAAGGGGAATTTGTCGCCTTTCGGGCTGATTAGAATGAGTCCGGCTCATGCCCCCTCTTTGCTTGATGCCCCATCGACTTGGAGAGTCCACTATTTTTTTGTGCTTTGCTTTTCTTGATCAAGTTGGATGGAATTCCTTCAGCTAGAAAGTCTACTAGGACATGTTCCTTAACTGCGGTCCGAGGCACAAACTCGAGGTCATACTGAACCATCTCCACTACCCACTTTGCTAAACGACCCGACGTGTCGAGCTTTGCTAAGATCTGCTTCAGTGGTTGGTCAGTGACTACCGTAATGGGATGGGCTTGAAAGTAAGGCCTCAGTTTCCTCGAGGCGTGCACCAAACATAATGCTAGCTTCTCTGCTGGTGAGTATCGGATCTCGGGTCCGTGCAGTGCTTTACTAATGAAATATATCGGCACTTGGCCATGGACCCCTTCACGAATCAGAACCGCACTCACTGCTTCTTCACACACTGCCAAGTAAACCAACAATTTTTCTCCTTCTCGAGGTGAGGTGAGAGTGGGTAACTCTGACAAGTAGGCTTTCAAATCCTCGAAGCCTTTCTGACACTCTTCATCACAGTGGAAAGGGCTGGCCTTACGGAGAATCTTGAAGACCGGTAGAGCTCGCTGAGCGGATCTCGATAAAAACCTGTTGAGGGTGGCCATTCGACCCGTGAGTCTCTGTACTTCCTTTATATTCCGAGGTGCGGGCATATTCTTTAAAGTGTCGATCTTATCCGGATTCACTCAAATTCCGTCTTTCAAGATCATGTAACCTAAAAACTTCCCCGACCTGACTCCAAAGGTGCACTTCTTCGGATTTAATTTCATCTTCGTCTCCCTCAACACCTCAAATACTTCTCGAGCATCTACCAAATATTGCTTCATAGACCGACTCTTGATGAGTAAATCGTCCACATACACTTCCATACGTCTGCCAATCTGTTTAGCGAAAATCTTATTATGTGCTCTCTGTTATGTAGCCCCGGCATTTTTCAGTCCGGACGGCATGGTTACATAGCAGAAAGTGCCGAACTCAGTGATGAACGCTGTCTTTTCAGCATCTTGAGGATCCATCACGAACTGATGGTTTCCCTTGTATGCATCTAAAAACCAAACACTTCGAAGTCGATAGTTGAGTCTACTAACCTGTCAATTTTCGGCAGTGGATATGAATCCTTAGGGCATGCTTTATTCAAGTCGGTGAAGTCCACACACATGCGCCAGCTGCCGTCGGGCTTCTTAACTAACACTGGGTTGGCCAGCCACTCGGGGTAAAACACTTCCCTTACTATCATGACTGTTAGCAGCTTCCCGACTTCCTTCTCTATAGCCTGGTTTCGCTCAGGTGAGAAACTCATTTTCTTATGTTTGACTAGCTTCAGAGTTTGATCTATCTCGAGCTTATGGACCACGATATCTGTGGATAGTCCCGGCATGTCATCAGCCCTCCAAGCAAAAACATCTCTGAACTCGATTAGTAGCTCGACCAGTAATTGTTTTTCTTTGGCCGGGATCCAAACCCCGACTTGTACACACTGATCATCTTTGCCTTCCCATAGACGAACCTCTTCGACCGGATCAACTGAGATCCAACTCTTCTCCTCTTCTTCCTCCGGAATCAGCTCTTCAATCAGGACTTGCTGCACAGCCAGCCTCCCTTCCATGATGATGGAGTTGCAGCCCGAGCAGTATCAAGGTCTCCTTTTACTTCATGCGGGCCATTCCTGGTGGGGAATTTCATGCTATTATGGACAGTGGAGATGAGTGCCCGCAAGTTGAAAAGCACAGGTCAACCCCATATGACATTATATGCTGAAGGAGCCTTGACTACCACATTGTTTAATTCAAGGGTCCTCCCTCTTTCACCATCCCCGACCGTTGTTAGCAACCTTATCAACCCCATGGGATAGACCGCTTGTCCGGTGAATCCGAATAGAGGAGATTCTAGAGGTGACATGTCCTCATCCTTTAGCTTCATCGCCTTAAACACTGAGTAGTACAAGATATTGACCGCGCTGCCGTTGTCGATGCAGACTCTCGATACTTGAGTTCGATTGATCATAGCTTTGATTACTAGGCCCTCACTGGGACTCTGAGGATTATGAATGTCGTCTTTGGGTCCATACCCGACTTCTATTGTAAACCTCAGTCTCTTCTTTTCCCTCGAGCTATCTGTTGACTCTCGACTGGCTCGGTCCTTATCCTCCTCTGTCGGCCCAAAGATCGTGTTAACGTAGTTGTTGGGTCGATTATCGTCATACCTGTCTCGATCATAGTTATCTCGGTTGTTTCTTTCACGGTCTGGAGATCAATCCCGTCGAGGTGATCGATCTCTGCGTCTCTGAGCATCTCGACCTTGATTTCTGTCTTGATCCGGAATTTTCTTTTATACTCCCTACGCCCTTTGGGCTCATTGTGCTGAGACCTATCAACCACTTCATCAAGTTTTCCCTCTTGAATGCAAGCGTCGATGTCTCTTTTTAAGTAGTGGTAATCCTCCGTTGTGTGACCTATATCCTCATGAAACTCACAGTACTTGCTTGGATTCCTCTTTTCTCGAGGCCTTTTCAACGGTGGCGGCTTCCTCGCTATGTTCTTCGAGAGCATAATGGATAACACTTCCGACCGAGACCGATTGAGGGGGATGAAGTCCTTGTCGCGCAAGGCTCCTTTCTTTCCCAGACGATCCGAGATGGGCGCCGTGATACGATCCCAGACGGTCGACTTACTTTCAGCACTCAATCTTTGGATTGATTCTTAATTGGACCTCGAGCGTCCTTCTTTGAATCCATCCAGTCGGATTGGGTGTGCCTACGCACTGCCTCTTCTCCTTGACAGAATCTGTGTACCACATTGACACATTCGTCCATGGTACGAGGGACATCCCTGCTCAACTTCATGTACATCTTCGTATTACGCAGTCCTCCCACAAACGACGTGATCAGAAGTCGGTCGTCTGCGTCCTCGACTTGCATGGCCTCGAGATTAAATCTCTTCAGATAATTTATCACGGTTTCATCCTTTTGTTGTTTCATATTCATGAGGTGTGTAGCGCTCAAGTGACACTTTTTGTTGACAATAAACGCATCTCGAAACTTGCGAGCAAACATAGCAAAACTAGAGATTGAACCTGGTCGTAGCTTGGTGAACCACTCTCTGGCTCGGCCGACGAGCAGCGTCTCGAAAGCCCGACATCTCATCGCATCATGTGCGCCGTCCAACCTCATCTGAGACAGATACCTGTGTAGATGGTCTTCTGGATCAGTAGTGCCATCATAGGGTTCTATCTTTGGTATTTTAAACCCCTTGGGTTTGGGAAACTCTTCAATCTCCTTCGTGAATGGTGAATCCAACCACAGTGAGACCTGGTTTTGCCCAGAATAACATCCAGCTCCTGTCTAACGCTATCCTCATCCATCCTTTGATGTTTTTTGTTGAATCTCAAGTCTCTTTCTCTCCACGGAGCTGGATGATGCACTGACTTCGTCCCCAAGGGCTTGCTTGGGCTTTTCTGCAGCGTGTTTATTGCCGCCGTCTGCCTGTTTCTGTGCCATGAATGCCTCCGCTATAATTCTGTACATCAATTCTTGATCAGCCGCTGCCAATTGATCCACGATGACTTGATGTTCCAGAGCAAGACCTTGCTTCTCCTTCTAGGGATCTTCGTGGATAGGATCCAGTACCGGATCCTTTGCTCCTTGTGGATCTAGATCCATGTGCTCATTGATCTGTGAAGCATGTTGATCTGTGTTCTTGGAGGTAGTTTTCTTGGCGGTTTTATATTTAGGAGGCATAGTGATCTTGGTGTATTCAACAGTAGAAGTCCCTCATTCTAGCGCCAATGACGATGACAAATTATGTCACCTAATTAATCCGGGCCTGAATGAATCTAATGATGAACACCCCAAAGCCCTAATGCCTTAAGAACAAGTTGTAGATTTTATGTTTTGCGGCTGAGTCTAAGAGCTTGTCTTAGATTGCCTACATATGCTGTAATTGTCCAGGAATCAAGCCTTACGTAGTTCCTGGAACGTGGTATTTATAATGACAATGCATGCCCTAACCCTAATATTAGGTCGGTCTAAGCTATTGTCACATTTACCCTTATGGGCCTTGCCCCTTGCCCAAGTCATCACGCTGATAATGGGCCTTCATAGCTGGTGCGGACTCTGTCCTCGAGGCCGACTTAATCGACTTGCGATAGTCAACTCTGGGACCATTGCCCTACACTGCTCGAATGTCGACCGTCGTAGCCCCGAGTCCGGGCATCGACATGCGTGCCTTAACACTTATTCTTAATGTGAAGACCAACTGTTAGACGACACGTGGAGGGGTGAAACCCTGTATCGCCAAACATATTAGCCAAATCTCTCAAGGCAGCCGAACTGAGCATGTGCACATCTTCTTGCACCTATCAATCTTTTATCTCTATATGTAACAGTTTTCTTTATACCACAAACGAACATTCAGGCATCCCGATTGTTGGGTCCCTATGATTTTTAGGTACGAGATCGAAAAAAGGGAATTCTATTGACAACATTTTTTTTTCTTCTCGTGCCATATTTTGTCTATTTTCCATTACATTGCAAAATTACTTTGACAACACACATTATGGTACGTTTCCGTTCATTGACATTACTCACAATTGTCCTCAATTTGTAAAGAAAAAAGAAAATGTCATTGCCACTGATGATATATAGGCCCACTAGGCCGGGTTATTTACAATTGGGCCGGGCCCATTATAAAGACTAGACAATAAAGATAAATGGACTGGTAGATCGTGACTTCTACTGTACTCGCCGAAAAGACCTCTGCGGGCGAGAATAATCAAATGAGCAGGACTCCGTTATGTTCTGACTAGAAAGACCTCTGGCAGAATAATCAAATGAGCAGGACTCCGTTATGTTCTGACCAGAAAGACCTATGGGCAGAATAATCAAATGAGCAGGATAAAGACAGAGTCAATAACGGCATAACCGTTTACAAACATGGGTAGATCCCACGTCTTATAGTTGGTAGAATAACCGCTGATAACTCCCCACTATAGTAGAGGGAGTTATCCCCATGATCTAAAGGTATAAAAAGGCAATCTGAACTACGAGGGGGACTTGATTCCGGTTCAATACTTGAACTGGATACGTAGGCAGCTCTCTCAAAAGAGTTCAGTCCAAATTCATACAAAATATACTTGTTTTGATATTATTTTCCTAACTCGAATCATTTAATTACCCGGTTGCGATTTTAAGCATCATCATTTGGCGCTAGAAGGAGGGCCTGATTCTAGTTAGCGAGTTGTTTTTTATAGTAAAAATGGTGAAAATCATGGGAAGAAGCATCAAAATCAACCGGAAGTTGAAGATCAAACCAAGGAAAAGAGCCCAGAAGGAAACGATCAAGAACCTGGAAATAAAACTCTAATTGAAGAAGGACAAACCAGCACACCAAATGCAGTCAGACAGATGTTGGTGGAAAATCTGGCAAATCTCAAAGGAGAAGAGATAAAAGCCATCTTTCAGGAGGTATTGAAAGCCAAAAACCAGGATGCCGAAGTTTCAGAAACAACTCCTCCTCATAATACAATTCAGAAAGAAAAACATGTGGCAAAGTCCAGGGGAAGGGTGGTGGTTACTCGCCCAAGTGGTGATAATGCCAAAGCAGAATTGGACGCCATTCTTAGGCCCAAGCAAGATGAGTTTAGGCTGGTGTCTTTTTTTACTGAGGACATTGATACATTTCCTTGTCCTATAGGGTTCAAGATCCCCAAGATTCAGTCATATGATGGCACTAAGGATCCATATGACCATATACACCAGTACATACAGCATATACGCCTGTACAATGCACCAGAAGAGATGAAATGCAGGGCATTTGCAACCCTTCTTACAGGGAAGGAAAGGGATTGGTTCAATAAGTTGAACCCCAGATCCATACCAGACTTCCCCACTCTGACCAGGAAGTTCATGCACGCGTTTATCACCGCAAGACCTTTCCGGAGAGAAACCGGACATATTTGGTCGACCATCGATGAAAAAGTGATGAAACAAAGGTTGCGATTCATTAAAAGATTCAACGGAGAATCATCCCAGATGGCGGATCTGGATGATAAATTCTTAGTAGCGTCCTTCATGGCAGGTTTGAAAGAAGGGCGGATATATGCTAAGCTGAGCAGCAAGAATCCGAGCACGATGGAAAAATGTCTAGAAATTGCGTACAGACATTGTCAAGGAGAAGAGGCAAACAGGGCCAAGAGAGATGACTCCCATAGGGATTCCAAAAAAGGAAAAACTGATGATAAACCTGACAAGAAAGAAAATCAGTTTGGGACAGGGTAACCGCTCCCATATCTGATAGGCTAGGGAAGAAAGGTGTTTTGCAGGACAAAGACCTTATTCCTTTGAACAGATCCTGTGATCAAGTTCCGGCGATAATGGAGAAGAAAGGAATTACCAAGACTCCTTCTCTTTTAAGGGGTGTGGAAATATTACTCAGCATACTGAGTCTGCTGAGGTTTCAGCAGGGTGCTCAGCAGACTCTGCTGAGCCTCAGGATTTCGTGCATAATATTTTGTACACCTTATTTAATTGTAAAAGACATATTAATTGTGATTCATATAAACAATTAATATGTCAAACTCTAGTTTACTTTATGTCATAGACATAACTTTTACTTTTACTTTTGCATGCTTGCCGCCCATATCTACATACTCAAGTGGCCGCCAAGCTAGCTAGCTAGTCTCTCTATCTCAATTGTATCTATTTATACATCTTTTACTCAATGAATAAACTAAGTTGAAGTTTACTCTTGTGTTTATCACATTCTCAAACTCTCTTCATGGTATCGGAGCCTTACCGAGTTCTAAAATCCATTTGCAAAACTCGGTTCTTTTTCGGAAAAATGTCAACATTATCTCGAAGTTTCATCTTCTTCAATGACTCACAATTTGCCTCAAGCAGATCGATATATCGAACACTCTTCTTTACAAATCATAAACTTGATGGTAACAATTACTTGCTATAGTCAAGGTCTATGAAAATGTATATCTCCGGCCAGGGCAAGATGGGATATCCATGCAGTTCCAAACTCCGCCTCACTTTGGCCCGACCCCAAGTTTGAAGCATGGGACACGAGAAATAACCAAGTCATGACCATCCTCACGAGGTCTATGACAAAAGAGATCGATGAGAACTTCATGATGTATGACAACGCTAAGGAAATGCAGGACAATGCCGAGACCTTTACTCAAAAAGGACAATACATCCAAGTCTATGAACTCAAGCTCAGATTCAAAATTGCGCAGACAAGGGGATATATCTCAGAACTCAATACTTTAATCAACTATCCAAGGCATGGCAACACCTAGATATGTTGGAAACTCACCCTGGAATGATGTTAAAGATGCCGCACTCTTTAAAGACATTATCGAGAAAAGAGAGTATTCAAATTCCTTCTTGGATCGAATCCTACTCTTGATGATGTCGAGGTAGAATTCTTGCTACTAAACCTCTTCCAAATCTCAAATCCATGTTTGCTTGAGGTCAAACATGAGGAAAGCAGGAGGAAAGTGATGTCTTTCTTTGAACTCCTCGCTAACAACCCCTATCAAGGTACGCCTCAAAAGGTTAATGAGACTTACAGAAGCCCCCGAGAAAGCCGGAAAGTCGTTCGTGATCACCGCAAACGCACAAATCACACCAAGGACAATTGTTGGAAGCTACATGGCAAACCTACCCCTCTAAAACCTCAAAACCAACCAGGAAAGTCAAGGCAAACTTGTCGGTGAAGATGAGAATGACATGAAGTTGAATGCTCGGTTTTATGGCCTTTAAAGCCTTTATTGCTCGGCATCGGAAGGTAGCTCCCCACTTAAATGGCCACTCATGCTAAAATAGGTATATTTTACTCACCTCTTAGTAATGAGACTTGGATTGTTGATTAGGGCTTCTTCCCATATGACTGGTAATAAAAACCTTATTACCCAATATATGCCATGCAACCAAATTCACAGAATTAAGACTGCTGATGGTTATGTTTCTTATGCAAAAGGTGTTGGTAAGGTTAAACTTACTAATCGATATATATCTACAGAATGTCTGTTTGTTCCAAAGTTAGATCAGTAACCTTATATCTCACAAGAAACTCACTAAAGATCCGAATTGGACTATTGTTTTTAATAAGAATCGGTGCACATTCCAGGATCTTTCTTCTCGAGAAGTGATTGGTCAAGCTAAACCACTGGCTTTCAGATCAAGTTTGTGATCAACCTGCTGAAGATGAAGAATGAAGACAGAATCGCCTCCTCGAAACTGCACTCAAAACCTAGACAATATCATGTTATGGCATTATAGACTAGGACATCCAAGTTTTGGTTATTTAAAGTCTTTAATCCCTGAATTGTTTAAAGGATGTAATCTTAATGATCTTCAATGTGATATTTGTCAATTTGCTAAACTCACCAAATGTGTATGCTAAGTTACCTCACTTGCCCTCTTCCCTTTCACCCTAATTCACAAGTGATGTATGGGGACCTCAAGAGTGAAAAGTATAACAGGAAAAAGGTGGTTTGTAACCTTCATTGATGATCATACCGTAAACACTTGGTTGTTCTTAATGAAAAACAAATCAAGTTGGACCTATCTTCCAAGAATTTTATCACATAGTCTCCACCCAATTTGATACTAAGATCAAGATCTTAAAGATCGATAATGCTCTGGAATACTATGAGTCTAACCTCGAACTTCTTGACAAACAGAGGAATTGTTCATATCAAGTAGTTATGTGGAAAACACCTCAACAGAAATGGGGTTCTTTGAAAGAAAGAACAGGCATCTGCTTTGAAATGGCCGAGATCAATCATGTTCACTACACATGTTCCTAAATACATGTGGGGTGAAGCTATATTGACTCGCAACATATTTAATCAACAGACTTCCCAGTGTGTTAGGTTTCAAAACTCCTCTCCAAACCTGCGACCACACACTCTGCTCTCATCTTATTACCCAATTGCCTCCAAAGATCTTTGGTTGTCTTGTGTTTTTGTTTATATCCATGCTCAACACAGTAGTAAACTTGATCCTAAAGCTCATAAGTGCATTTTCCTTGGATATGCACAGACAGAAAGGTTACAAGTGTTACTCTCCTCTCGAAAGAAATTTTACAATTCTATGGATGTGAAATTCTTTGAAAGGACTCCATATTACAAAGAACCCTCTTGAGCGAGTCACTCGATGGAAACACGATTGAGATTGAACTAAGTCCGTTCCTCAAAGAAACCATTTACCCTCAAGAGAGTCCTAACCTCGGCGGACTCGCAACCTTCAAAGATCCTGCGGATACTCACATTCATCGACCTCGGCGATCACGACCCACCAGTCTGCTAACCCAGAGCCTCGCCGAACTGTAACCTCGGAACCTCATCAACCAGTCTGCTGGACCTCGGCTTTCAGTCTCTCTTCAAGTGGATGATGCACCTATTGCTCTAAGGAAGTGGAAATAATCATGCACCGATCATTCTATTCATACTTATTTATCTTATGATCGCTTGTCTCCTGCTTTGCCATGTTTACACAGGACTGGACTCTCACTCTATCCCTAGAAATATTCAGAGGCCCTTCAAAATGATAAGTGGAAGGCTGCTGTTAAAACAGAGATGATCGCTTCTCTGGATAATCATACTTGGGACCTCACAACTCTTCCCAAAGGCAAGAAAACAGTTAGCTGCAGATGGTTATTCACTATCAAATACAATGCTGATGGTAAAATTGACAAGTATAAAGCCAGATTGGTAGCAAGGGGATTCACTCAAACTTATGGCATTGACTATAAGGAAACTTTTGCACCAAAGAGCAAAGCTCAACACCGTCCGTGGTCTTGATTTCCCTAGCTGTCCAACTTGACTGGTCTCTTCACCAATTGGACATCAAAAATGCCTTTCTAAATGGGGACCTTCCTGAGGAGGTTTATATGACTGTACCCCCTGGTTTTATCAATCCTCATACTCAAGGCAAGGTGTGCAAACTGAGGAAATCTCTATATGGCCTGAAGCAATCACCAAGGGCATGGTTTGGAAAACTCACTACTGTGGTTAAAGCTGCTGGATATCATCAATGCAACTCTGATCACACCATGTTTGTCAAGACAACCAACCAGAGGAGGTCCATTCTAATTGTATATGTGGATGATATCATCCTTACTGGAGATGACTCTCACGAGATCCGAACTTGAAGACTCTCTTGGCAAAGGTGTTCCAAGTTAAAGATCCGGGCTACCTCAAGTACTTTCTTGGTATGGAAGTAGCTAGAAACACCAATGGCATTTCAGGTCTCCCAAAGGAAGTATGTCCTGGACCTCTTCAAGGAAAAGCGGCATGATGGGATGCAAACTCGTCAGATCTCCGGTAGACCCAGTCATACCTCTCGCATGGTGACATTGTTTGTCGAGGAAAGAACAATATCAAAGGCTTGTAGGCAAACTCATATACCTTTCTCACACAAGACCTGATATTGCATATGGGGTCGATCCAGTCAGAGTCAATTCATGCATTGCCTGTTTGAGCAACATTGGGATGCAATGAATAGATATCTTGAGGTATTTAAAATCCACTCTGCCAAGGCCTCACTTCTTCACCAAGTCTACCGATAGATCAATCAAGCGTCTACACTTGATGCCGATTGGGGCCGATGTCACATTGATGCGAGGTCTACCTCAGGCTATTGCTCATATATACTGGGAACACAGGTTACTTGGAGGAGCAAGAAACAACCTCATCGTGTCAAGCGATCTTGAAAGTCGAACTAAGGGCACTTGTACTTGGCATTTGTGAAGCTCTATGGCTAAAAAGTGGTACCGATGAACTTCAAAGAATCAGATCGACAACTATCACACTCTGTTGTGATAATAATTCACCTTATGCATGGCGAGAAGATCCACCCATCATGATAAAACCAAGCATGTGGACATTGATGTTCACTACGAAGGAGAAGATTGATGCCAAGATTATTCAACTCCGGTATGTTCCTCAAAGCGGATCGAATCTCGATATTCTTACCAAGGCTATTCCACCTCTTATGTTCAAATAGAGACTAAGTAGCAAACTTGGTTTTGCATCAACATATCTGACCAGATTTGAGGGGGGTGTGGAAATATTACTCAAAGATACCGAGGTTTCAGCAGAGGTGCTCAAGAGACTCACTTGAGCCTCGAGATTTCGTGCATAATATTTTGTACACCTTATTTAATTGTAAAAGACATATTAATTGTGATTCATATAAACAATTAATATGTCAAACTCTAGTTTACTTTATGTCATAGACATAACTTTTACTTTTTACTTTTGCATGCTTGCCGCCCACATCTACATACTCAAGTGGCAGCCTGAGCTAGCTAGCTAGTCTCTCTATCTCAATTGTATCTATTTATACATCTTTTACTCAATGAATAAACTAAGTTGAAGTTTACTCTTGTGTTTATCACATTCTCAAACTCTCTTCAAGGGGTCCAAGAGAAAAAAGAGATCACACAAGGTGGTGCAGTTATCATAAAGACATTGGGCATGACTCGAGCGGCGGTCAGGGGACTGATCGAGAGATATAGATCTTTACGCAACTATGGAAGGGAAGGTCGATGAATGCATCGATCGGTCACAAGGAGATAACCCCAGAGGAATGAGAGAGTTCAGAAAATTCAACAACGATCAGGATAGAAATAATCAGAGGAGACGTAGAGATCCGTCCTCAAATGCCGCTAGACAGGAAACTCCATATTCCTTAGCATACGGATGCGAAGCAGTGATACCCGCAGAGATTCGGCATAAATCTCCCAGGATAGAATTATACTGTCTAGAAACGCAGGAAGTAAATATGCTGCACATTAAGGATGAGCTAGAACATAAAAGAGATGTAGCTCTAAGACTGATGGCCAAGTACAAGCAGAGAATTGCTCAATACTACAACTCAAAAGTTAGAGGTACGTATTTTAAAGAAGGTGACTTAGTTCTGAGGCGAAATGATGCCAGCAGGCAAGGTCCAACTGGAAAGCTAGACCCAAATTGGGAAAGTCCTTACAAAATGATCAAGGTACATGGAAAAAGATCTTATCAATCGACTAATGCCTCTCAGACGAGACCATTCCTAGGAGAGTCGGAATGCTATTCACCTACGGAAATACTAGCCTTAAAATAAGCTTATTTTAGAGATGGTTATCCATTTGAAATATATTTTCATTAATTTTATTGATTATATGTTTGCATATTTTAAGTTGTGTTGAAATACAAGAAATTAAAGGCAAAATGCCAAGAAAATATATACCGAGCATGGAAACTTGCAGTGCAAGGAGATTTCTGGGCAGAAGACCCATCGTTAAAAATCTAAGTGTCAATCTTGCAGTGAAAGGACATTTCTGGGCAGAAGGCCCATCGTAAAAATCTAAGTGTCAAACTTGCAGTGCAAGGACATTTCTGGGCAGAAGACCCATCGTTAAAAATCTAAGTGTCGAACTTGCAGGGCAAGGACATTTCTGGGCAGAAGACCCATCGTTAAAAATCTAAGTGTCGAACTTGCAGGGCAAGGACATACACTTCGCGTAAGGCCCATCGTAAAAATCTAAGTGTCAAACTTGCAGTGCAAGGACATTTCTGGGCAGAAGACCCATCGTTAAAAATCTAAGTGTCGAACTTGCAATGCAAGGACACTTCTGGGCAGAAGGCCCATTAAAAAAAGCTAAGTGTCGAACTTGCAACGCAAGGACATTTCTGGGCAGAAGACCCATCGTTAAAATCTAAGTGTCGAACTTGCAGCGCAAGGACACTCTGGGCAGAATAACCATCATTAAATAAACTAAGTGTCGAACTTACAGCGCAAGGACACTCTGGGCAGAAGACCCATCATTAAATAAACTAGCAGAAGACCCATCATTAAATAAACTAAGTGTCGAACTTGCAGCGCAAGGACACTCTGGGTCGAACTTGCAGCGCAAGGACACTCTAGGCAGAATATAAACTAAGGGCCAACTTGCAGAGCGAGGGCCTTCTGCGAAGAAGCCCCACTACACGAATAGACTAAGTACCAAACTTGCAGCGCAAGAATACTCTGGGCAAAATACCCAGAAGTCAGTAACGTAAATGTAGGGCATTCTAAGCAGAACGACGGAAGTTGGCCTTGTTTCGCGTTATATTAATGACGGAAGTTCATACATTCCAGACTAGGGTAGCTGTAAAGCAGTCCACCCTAGTCTGTGGGGACTTATGATGATATATAGGCCCATTGGGCCGGGTTATTTACAATTGAGCTGGGCCCATTATAAAGACTAGACAATAAAGATAAATGGGTGGTAGAGCGGACTCTACTGCACTCGACCGAAAAGACCTCTCAGGCGAGAATAATCAAATGAGCAAGACAAAGCGAGTTAATAACAAAGATAACCATTTACAAACATGTGTAGATCCCACGCCTTATAGTTGGTAGAATAATCTGCGATAACTCCCCACTATAGTAGAGGAGTTATCCCCATGATCTAAAGGTATAAAAAGCAATCAACTACGAGGGGACTGATTCCGGTTCAATACTGAACCTGATAAGTAAGCTTTTCTCTCAAAAGAGTTCAGTCCAAATTCATACAAAATATACTTGTTTTGATATTATTTTCCTAACTCGAATAATTTAATTACCCGATTGCGATTTTAAGCATCATCAGCCATTTACATTTTTTTTTCTTAAAACCCTCGGTATTCGGAACCAACATGACGCATCAAAACAGATTCGAACTGACGACATCCCTAGATATTCTCAAACTACTTGTCATTTGAGTCAAACTAGTTAGTTTATTGCCATTGACATTTTGTAGAAGAAGCAACGTCAATATGATGTTCACTTTCACAAAAAATTATCATAATTTTTGAAGTAATTGAAGGATTTTTTTTTTGAGGGGTGTAATTTTTTGAATGAACGTAATGCTAATAAAAAAAATAAAAATAAAAATAGATTCATGACCCCTAAAAAACAAAAAATTCCTTTCTACCCCTTGGGACTCCCTCCTTTCTTCTGGTATTTTCGTTTCAGAACCCAGCATTTTCAAGCTAGGGTTGCTGCCTGGAATGGAACCCTAAAGTTATACATAAATTCACGATTTTACTAGTTGATTTTGTGTGTTCTATTATTTACCTCTTCTTGCAAGAGATGCGTAGAATAAAGTTCCTAAATACTTGTACTGAGTTAACCTTGCGAAGTTTACTGGTAATGCTACTCAAATTTCCCAACTTTTCTTTGATTCTATATATATTGATCACTCTGGTAATTTATTGGCATACTTTTGTTTACTTCTGCTTTTCAGTCTCCACGTTCGAATTCTCTTGCTTTTTTGATCGGTGGAAGCCGATTGATTGGAGCTGCTGCTCAAATTCCGGGAGCTTTCATTCACACAAATTGTAACATATTCTTATGGATACTTCTTTTTCTATTTCAATTACTTATATCAGTCGTAGGGAATTGTGTAAGACTTTGATACAAGAATTGCTGATGCATATATCAACGTTCATATGATTTCATATGATTTTTATACTACATTATACCAATTCAAATCGAGCAATATTTACGAATAGAAATTGTTAATAAATCATTTACCTTTGGGCTTAAACTACGCATGGAAGAATAGGAGCTTTTTGGTGTTCGATTTCATTTTATAAAGTTAGGCGAGTTTCATTGTCATCAACTATTGCTGCTGATTGAGCTTTCAAGAAGTGAGCAAGTTGTATTTAGTTGTTAGAAGCGTGGCATGTGCATTTCTGGGATGTATTGAATCTTGATAACTAGCAGATGCTGATAATGTCTTGTGTTTTGCGCATAAAGAATTTCAAGTATTTTTCTTTGCTATGATGCTCAAGTTACAATCACTATATCGTGGTATGTTCACTTTTGCAGTTGAAAATAGTAGTCCCAAACCTGCTGATTTTCTCATCGATAGGATCTTGTCATCCAGGCATTTCTTTCATTCTACAGGTTCTGATTCTATATGATAGAAATATTTTAGTTATTGCGCTTTTGTTAACTATGTTAATAATGCTTTAGATGATCATATTGTTGATACATGTTGAATATGTATATAGGAGCTTCATATTCTCCTGAACGTGACTACTATGAAGTTCTTGGTATTTCTGAAGATGCCAGTACAGCGGAGATTAAGAAGTCTTTTCATGCGGTGAGAGTGTTTTTCATGGATGACATTTGGTTTAGCGTGGAATTTTATGACGACTTTACATTTTGATGGCTTTTTAGTACATTGTGAGGATATCCACTTATGAAATGAAGGGTTTCATGCATGCTTCACAGTATCGCTTTGAAATAACTAGTTAGACATGTAAATCGCGAGGACTGGGTTGATGAATTGGAATAGGTTGAGTTTTTGGTATGGAATATTCTTGAGCACAGAGAGATCTAAGCACACTGATCCCATCATTTTAACCTTTGGATAAATGATTATGAGAATTTAAGGTATGTATTACTTATCGTGCTTGGAAAAAACTGCTGATGATTGCAAGGTGATGTGCGGATTTGGGTCATGAGTAATATTATTAAAGATCTCGCTTCTCAATCAACTTTTAAGTCAAAATATATTTTCTTCCTAATGTTGGTATACCTATATTGATATTCTTTGGATAATATTTTGGGTGAAGGAATGTGTGCTATGTATATAGCATGGATGCATGATTTAACCAAGCTATGAAGGGTTGATATGAATTCTCATTAATTTTTGCTGCCTATTCACGTATTTATTCATTTATTTATCTACTTATATTTGTTATAATTTTGAGTAGTCACACTGGTTGAGTCAATTCTTGATGTTGTACAGCTTGCCAAAAAGTACCATCCAGATGCAAACAAAAATAATCCATCAGCAAAGAAAAAATTTCAGGAAATAAGACATGCTTATGAGGTTGGTGATTGTTATTTCCCCATTCTCATAACTAGAGATTGAAAATCATTACTACCTGCTGAAGTTTGGCTCATGTATTTTGTTTTGCACTTTTGCGGAAGATGAATATCAGGTTTTACGAGATCCTGAGAAGAAAGCACAGTATGATGAGGTAACATATGCCCTTTTTTTCTGGCTCCTTTTATTTAACCCTTTTTATGCTCATCAATCAATTTATTTGATATATGCAGATGAAAAAGCATTCTAGGAGAGCCGGGGATGCAGGATATGCCTCTGGGAATGCAAATGGGTTTAAATATACTTATAAAACTGAATATGCTAGTGGTAGTGCTAATGGATTTAGATATAATTTCAAAACACAGTTTTCTGATTCATTCCGTGATATCTTTTCTGAGGTAGTTTCTTACTCCTTTTTCTGTGTTTCGACCGTTGTGCACATGTAAACGAGTCTGATGGTTGCTCTATTGTCTTGTAGATCTTTGAAAATGGGGGTGAAGCTTTTCCAACTGATATCCAGGTATGTTCTGTCTATTTCTTTGTGCTAGCAAAGGGTGTTCCTCCTATTTTCTTCTATAGACAGCTTGTGCCTGCATAACCTGTAGGGATAATTTTTTGGGGATTGTAGGTGGAACTTTCACTTTCTTTTTCTGAGGCCTCTGAAGGATGCATGAAGCACCTGTCCTTTGATGCAGATGTTCCCTGTGACACTTGTGGTGAGTTGAATCCACTTTCATTTTGGATCATTTCTTCTCAATATATTCCTGTAAGTTAAGTAGCTGAGAATAAAAGCTGAAACCTATCCAGAGACTGCGATGAAGCTCATATTTTGTTTTTGTTTTTTGTTTTCTTCAGAAGTGCTGTGACCTTTACAATGCTTATTTAGTGAGGGATAAGGGTGTAGTGCACCTATATTTGAAGAATAATATCCAACTTCTCATAGCTTATGGGGAGAAGAAAATTGTATTCTAACATTACATGGAGATATGCTTTTCACTGATTTTCAGTTTTAAGATTTGGCCGAGAAATGATTTAATAGAATGACATCTGATCGCATTGTCTACTGACATGGTAAATTACATGATAGATCCACCTTGGTTCTATTGCGAACTACTAGGAAACTACAATGGGTTTCCATGAGGAAGTATGGGTGATTTCATGATTTGATTAGGGGTTTCAGTACGAGGCTGCTGCTTGCATATGTATTTTTCTTTACATTTTTTTAAACGAACCTTTTATTTTATTAAATACTGAAAAAATATAAAAAATAAGAAGTATCATACAAAGCCATATCTTGGCCCTACCCAGATTAAGTGCTTCAAAGGACATAGCCCTGCCTCCTTTAAACCTATATAATGGCAAACTCAGTGTGGGAAAATCCAATTATATAGGAAAGAGTAAATCACCCTCTCTCACGATTAATATTAAAGGACCCTATACATCCATCAGTAATATGACGAAAATGCCAAACTCAGAGAAGTGCGTATTTGATTGTAAATATCTTCAAGGTCTTCATAGTAAGAGTTCCATTGACATGTCTTTTATTTGCATCGTCATATGTTGACCTGCTTAGTTTTAATTATTTATGCCTTTTCCAATACCCAGATGGACGTGGTCATCCGGTGAATGCAAAATTGGGATTGTGCCTAACTTGCCAAGGAATCGGGAGCGTAAGTTCTTAATCATGCGATTGTAATGCTTATGCAATTTTCTGGACTATGTTGTATGTTTGGTTTTTCCTTACTTTTTGTTTTATTTTACTGATAAATGATGATTCTTGAATTGTTAGGTTACATTTCCCCCATTTACTCAAACATGCCACACTTGTAGAGGAACTGGCAGAATAATTAAGGTTTGTTTATTTGCTGATGAATAATCTTTGATTTGTGAAAATGTAACTCACTTGTAATCCTTGCGGGTTTAGGAATTTTGTAGGGCATGCGAAGGATCAGGTGTAGTTGAAGGAGAGAAGAATGTTAGAGTAAATGTTCCCGCAGGTATTTTTTTCCCCTTAAGTAAATTTGATTGTAAAGTTAGGAGTTGTATCTTTCAAATTTGACGTACAGTGTTTTCTTGTTTGATAATTGGTTGTCTTGAATTGCTTTCATATGTTTATTTGCTAACTCACTGGATATAATTTTTCCAGCAACCGCAGTCATCCTATGACTGTATTTATATTTAAGAAGACCATTATGTTAGGACTGCACATGTCTGTATTCCGGGCTCTTCTCAGAAGGAGGTTTTTGCTTTTTAACTTAAATTTCCCCACTTAAAACAAGTATAATAGAAAAGGGCAGGCAGAACCTAGTGGAATAATCAAGAAAGTTCAACAGGACTAGTGAAAACAAAACCCTCTAGAGTCAGGGGAAACAATGGGCTAGCAAGTGGCAAGTGCCTTTTGTCCAAGTAAGTATAATGCAATTTTAGCAAGTTTCACAGTGTTGATGACACAATTATATCTGGATATAGATGTAATGAAGCTTGCAGAAAGACTATTGTAAATATATAGGTTTAATCATGGAGAATTTATCTGGCCTAGTAATAATCTCGTACATTTGAAATAGAAACTCTCCATGCTGTGGATAATGAGACATTAATGATTAATGATTACCACGAATGCTGCTCCGTTATCTAATCTGTAAACGTGAAGCAGTTTGATAATGTTTCTGTTCTGTTTTTTCGTTGGTTATGCCATCTCCCATTCGGAGCATCCTTGACAACATTGTTATAGAAATTTGGTCTTTTAATTGTGTGTTGGTACAGGTGTAGAGACAGGGGATACAATTCACGTTCCAAAAGCTGGTCATGCTGGAAGAAGAGGGTCTCAACCTGGCAACCTATTCATAAAGTTAAAGGTACAGTATTCCATCATTCCTATATGTAGTGATTATTGGGTTGTTTCACAAATTTATTCAGTATTTGTGTCACCCTCACCATCACCGTCACCGTTGCCGTCATCATCACCATCACTATCACCGTCACCATTGTCGTCATCATCATCATCATCGACTCTCCCTCTCTCTCTCTCTCCGCGCACGTGTGTGCGTCTCATTCTCCATTGCTGTGGGTAGCGAATCCTCTGTTGGAAACAGTAGTTTGTGGGATAGTGGTTGGTAACCCATTATTATTGCAACATTGTTAAGTTTTTAAAGGTAACTATACTTGTAGAAGTACAGGTCCGAAAATGGTGGCGTATTGTGCTTCTACTGGTACAGTTGGCTCTACATGACTATCACCTGTTAGAAACAAAGGTAGCACCATAAAACATGTGTAGTTGAGGAGTTTATATGCTGCGGGAGAATACAAGGGGTTTGTTTTTTCATTGGGTGATTTTGATCTGATCCTCATTCTATGGACTTTGTTGCTTTGGTTTCAGGTTTCTGAAGATTCTGTTTTTGCTAGAGATGGCGCTGACCTTTATGTAGACTGTAATATTTCTTTTACAAAAGTGAGTTTATTTTTTTTTTTTTTTTTTTTTTTTTTTTTTTTACCTAATTGGCCTTTTATTTTCTTTTGCATCTCCCCCTCTCTGTGTATCTTTGTATGTATATTTGTATATGATGAAATTTCCGTATTCAACTGTATTATTTCCCTGTTTATTTATGTTTTTAATAGATGGGAAATGTTAGTGTCTTAGTCTATTACTAGCTGGACTACTGTGTATAAATACCTTGCAGCATTTAGAGTTTAATGAGAATTCAAAGATATTATTCTCTCAAATTGTCATGCTATCAGAATCATATCTGGAGGGAGAAAACCTTAGCAAACCTAGAATCATGGTAATACACGGTATGACTAGCACACATGACATGGCCCACCTGACAGTGGAAACCTACCCAATCCAGGGAATTATCTGACAAATACAAGGAATTCTGAGGCTATTTCTATCCCAATAAACAATCACAAACTCAATGACCAAAATTATTACAATAGTCCCAATCCATGAGGATGATAGATTTGTGGAAGAGGAAAGGAAAAGTATTTGATTGGAGAATTCCTTGCACCAAACAAGGAGGATCCATGCTTCAAAAAATAGAAGAATGAAAATAACCCATAATGTTGTGGCTTATCGATGCAATGGACAATGACATAGGTGAGACTTTTCTCTTGTACGAGACAACAATATCGTTGTGTGGATGCTGTCATACAGACTTGTTATAGCTCAAACAACAATTGTGAACTATTTAGGATTAAGTCCATCCTTCATGACCTCATGCAAGGGGATCTGACTGTCACAGTTCTTTAATCTTCTTCCAATCACTAGCAACAATGGGATAATTTGAAAAGTTATGAGTGGTAATATCCACATGATAGTGCCCTTTTTGGTAGAATCATTGAGTAGAAGAGGCTATTGAAATTCCTCATGGGTTAAACGAAAATCTTGATAATGCAAGAGGGAGGATTATGGCTATTAGACCTCTCCCAAGACTGATGGAAGTATTCTCAGAGGTAAGGCGTGAGGAGAGTCGAACAAGGTGATGATGGGAACTCAGACTAAAGCTCATGTTGAGGGAACAACCCTGGACCGTCACAATTCACAAGGATCAGACCAGAAGAAGAAAAGACCTGGTAAACCTATATTGACACGAGATAGGCCACACTAAGGATGAATGTTGGAATATACATGGTATACCCGACAACTGGAAAGACCTGGTGCTGGAAAGAATAGCAGAGCTAATGTAGCTACTGAAGTCACATAGTAAAGATTGCCAACTATTCACTATCTCAAGTGAGAGGTTCTTGAAGGAATTCGCAGATTAATGCTTTATGTTTATGCTATTTATTTTATTATGTGGGAGTCTGTTTTATTTCCGCCTCCTATGCGTGGGATTATGGTTGTGGAAATAAGATGATCAAGGTTGGACTCTTTTTCCGCCTCCTATGTGGGGATCAAGGTTGTGGGAATAAGTTGATTAGGGTTGGACTCTTTTTCTTCCATGTGAAGAAAGAGTTTAGTCCTAGTAGGTGTCTCTTGTAATCTTTTCCTATTTAAATCCGTCTTGCTGTTTAAGGGATGTAATGAGAATAATTTTCTCACTTCTAAAATAACATTGTATCAGAGCTGCAATTACCTAACCTTAGGGTTTAGTGATGAATCACCAGGCAATCATGACAAGAGAAAGAAACAACCAATCTCTAGTCACCCTGATGTTAGGAACTAGACACTTGGTTAGTACTGTGTATTTCTAGGCGTGCTAGTGTGTGTGTGGGTACCCTTACCTCCTTGATCCAAGAGGTATATAAGGGTTGTGTGTGTTGTATGATTGCTCATCTTTGGGCATTAATAAAACTATTCTTTCCTCATATCTTCTTCCCTCTCTTTTCCCTTC
Source organism: Gentiana macrophylla (assembly GCA_026214975.1). Lineage (NCBI taxonomy): Eukaryota > Viridiplantae > Streptophyta > Magnoliopsida > Gentianales > Gentianaceae > Gentiana > Gentiana macrophylla. The sequence goes on from CM047806.1 coordinate 52,643,846, forward strand.
CCTTTCTCCCTCAAATTCTGTTCCTAAGTCGATCTCTGAAATCCTAGTTAAGCTAGGTGCTTAACATCTGGTATCAGAGCAGGCTCCTGCCCTTGGGATCGGGAGTTGTGGCTGCTAAATCCATTGAGGAACTTAGATCATCTCAGCAGAAAATAAGCGTAGACTTCAACCTGAAACTGGAAGAACTTCGAGTGTGTTTTGATCAGAAGATTGAGAATCAGGTCGATTCACTCAAACATATGATGCGAGCCTTCATTGATAAGGTTGATAAAAAGCTTGAAGAACCACACGAAGCTCCAACTATGTCATTGGGTGATGGATTGGTTCCAACTCCACACAGGCATGACACAGCTGAGGCATCGTCGAAGGGTGAAAGGTATGAACATATTTGCAAAGCTCCTAAGATGGATTTTCCCTTATTCAGTGAAGGGCTCCTATAGAGTGGATTAGGCGCTGTGAGAGATGTATCCAGATTCATGAAACTCCTAAGAGTCATAAGGTCGGTTTTGCTTAAATATATCTGAGGCATAGTGGATGTCTGGTAGGTAGGATTGAGAGTGAGTTTCCCTTACTTGACTTGGCCTATGATGAGAGAAGAAGTTCTAAAAAGGCTTGGTTCGAAATCTATGGAAATGGCAGTTGATGAATTTCACCAATTGAAGCAAGTAGGGTTTGTGGATGAGTATTTGGCAGAATTTGAGGAATGGAAGAGTCTGGTCCAAATGCAATGCCCTAGGCTTACTGAATTTCATTATGTTTCCTGTCTAATAAAAGGTCTCAAAACAGAAATCAAGTCCATGGTTAGATCAATGAATCCAAATTCTATGTCAGCTGCAATGGAGGTTGCTAGATGCCAAGAGAGTGTAATCCTTTCACTGAATCATAAGCCTCTGCCAAAATATCCTACTCTGGGGGACAAATTAAACAAACACTTGTTGCTCATAAGGTGGTTGACAAAATGCCACTGACAGAGCATAAGCCAATTTTGCAGAGAGCAATTACTCCCAAGGAAATACAAGATACGAAGTCAAGGGATTGTGTTTCAAGTGTGATGAAAACTACACACCTAGCCACAAGTGCAGACAAAACATATCCATTTCATACTAGGTTAGGATGAGGGCTTTGTGGAAGAAGAAGACTTCACTCAGGGTGTCCACAAGAATCTCATTTTTTTGTTTACTCATTGACTGGACAGGTTACTTCCAACACATTCAAGATCAAAGGTGTAATTAAGAAGAAACCAGTCATAATTTTGATTGATAGTGGGGCTTCACACTCATTTTTGGATCAGAATGTGGCTAAAGATGCTGGTTGTAAGATAATGCCAAGCCATCCCATGATAATAACTGTTGCAGATGGGTATGCCATCACTAGTGATTCCAAGTGCCCTAATCTGACATGGTCAATGCAGGGTACAGTGTTCCATCATGACATTAGATTGATCAAGTTGATGGGCTGTGATATGGTTATGGGAGTTGATTGGATGAGCAAATTTAGCCCAATAACTTTCAATTTCCATAATGTGTCTGTAATTCATCAAGGATGGGGTTCAGATTTCACTAAAATGATCTCCAAAAGAAGGCCAACTTAAGATGATTAGTTGCAAGAAGTTGGCTGACAGTCTGAAGAAGGGAACATATGGACTGCTTGGATGTTTGTATATGGTCCAAGAACAAGAAAATAATAGTGTTCCTATGTCTTTGCAGCCCCTACTAGCCCCTACTGATCTGCCACCTGGGAGAAGGTTTGAGCATTCAATCACCTTAAAAGGAGCTGATCCCATTAAACACAGACCCTACAAATATCCTCATCACAAAAAATATGACCTTGAGATGCTTGTTGATGAGATGATGAAGCAGGGGATAGTCCAGCATAACAATAGTCCTTTCTCCTCTCCAATGCTGTTGGTCAAAGAGAAGGATGGGACATGGAGAGGGTGTGTAGTCTATAGAAAACGTAATGACCTAACCATCAAAGACAAATATCCTATTAACATATTAATTATTGATGATGTGTTGGATGAGCTAGGGAAGGCAAGAATTTTCAAAAATATTGATCTCAAGCTTTGTTTTCTCAAATCTTGATGAATGAGGGGGGTGTACAAAAAAACAACCTTTGTTACTCATCATGGCCTCTTTAAGTTTTTGTTCAAAGAAAGGGTGGGACATTGAGAAAGAAGAGGCCTCGCTCACAAATGCCTCTGTCACATTTCAAAGGAATATGAATGAGTTGCTCTGGCAATTTCTAAGAAAGTTTGTGCTGGTTTTCTTTGATGATATTCTCATCTACAATGCTGATATGAGTGAGCATGTGGTCCATAGGATCATTTTTATGCCAAGTTGTCTAATTGCTCTTTTGGCCAAGATAGAGTGGAATATCTGTGACATTATCAAGCAAGGGAGTGTCTATGCTGATCCTTCAAAGATTGAGGCAATGACCAACTGGCCACTTCCAAAGAACATTGCTGAGTTGAGGGGTTTTATTGGTCTCACTGGTTTTTACAGGAGGTTTGTGCCACATTATGGGATTTTGGCCAGACCACTCAATGATATGTCGAAGAAGAAAGATTTTTTGTGGACCCATGAATCTCACAAGGCTTTTGATGCTCTTAAGACAGCCATTTGCCAGTCCCCTGTGCTCACATTGCCAGATTTTGAGACTCCCTTTTGCATAGAGACAGATTCATGTGGGAAGGGATTAAGGGGAGTCTGACAATAGGTAAACCAATGGCTTATATCAGCAGGGCTTTCAATTCTAAGGAAATGAAATTATCCATCTATGAGAAATAACTCTTGGTTGTTCTGATGGCAGTATCTAAGTGGAAGCAGTATATACAAGGCAAACCATTTATAATAAAGACAGATTAGCAGAGCCTCAAATTCCTATTGGATCTGAAAGCTACCACCACTTTGCAACAGAAAGGAGTTACTAAACTCATGGGATTGGACTTCACCATTGAGTACAAAAATGGGAGTGAGAATGTGGTGGCTGATGCATTATCCAGGCAGAGTCATGAACAGGGTCAGCTGAATCTTATTAATTCAGTATCTCCTCTTGGATTCAAGAAGTAACTTCCAGCTACAAAAATGATGTGGCGAAAAACAAAGGGGTCCGATGATTGCTACAACCCTAAATCCACATTGTACCTTACATTATGGTCTCTTAAGGTACAAAGGCGATATATGTTGGATCTACTGGAGAACCGAGACATAAGCTAGTGGAGCAGCTCCATTCCAGCCCTATGGGGCATCCAGGAGTCGGAGCATGCTATAGTAGACTCAGGAGGTTATTCTATTGGCCTAACATCAAGAAAGATGTTCAAGAGTTGATACAAAAATGTGCCACCTGCCAGCAGTATAAGAGCATACATGACAAACCCCAAGGACGGTCGCAACCACTCCCTATTCCAGACAGGGCCTGGTCACAATTGAGCATGGACTTCATTGAGGGACTTCCTAAATCTAAGGGGAAGAGTGTGATATTGGTAGTAGTAGACATACTGACCAAATTTGCTCATTTTGGCAATTGGAGAAGGGATACACAATTGATGTAATGGCCGGTCTTTTTATTGAAGTCTACAGATTGCATGGTATCCCGGACATCATTGTCAGTGATAGATTAGAGATAAGGTATTCCTTCTGAGTTTTGGAACCAACTGATGAAGTTGGCAGGGTGAATCAATGCATACAACACTGCTTACCATCCACAGACATATAGTCAAACAGAAAGGGTGAATCAATGCATTTGGATGTATCTTCAAAATGTTTGGCAGATTGGGTATAGAGTATGCATGACAGTTACTAAATTGATTTTTCTTCCATGTACTTAGCTTTCCTTTGTTGCTATTTATTCTTAATCTCTATTACCTTCACTCCATGGTTGGAAAACTTGCAAATTACGAAGTACAACTAGAGGACTTAGCTCTCATTTCCACCTTTCTCCGCATTCTTTCTTTCTTTCTTCCCTTGCTCGGAAATGAGTACCAAGTCCTGTAAGTGTACTCTAAAATTTGCAAGTTTTAACATAATTTTTCTCAAAAAACAGAATTCCAACCATTGATGAGCACCGAGGAAGCATGATTGAAGGAAATGAATATTATGGATAAATTGCAAGAAAATTTTGATGTTAAGTAAAGAAGAACAAAAATCAATTTATTATCAGAAATGTGGCATACCTATCCCTTGCCCAATCGTGCAAGCAATTGCCTAAACATTTCAAAACCTGAAGCTTCTCCATCTTCAAGTTGCTAACCCCTGCAGTACTTGAGCCATCTTGAATGTGATATTTTGGCAAAAAAAAATGAATAGTGCCTTTAACAATTTCTATATATTTGCATGATCTGTTCGATTTTGAACCAGAGGTTGCAAATGTTGTGTTTTTTATGAACAAATAATGCCTTTAACATGCAAATTGTCTTTTTTTTTGTATTTCTTATTTTATTCTCTTTGATTTGTCTATTTTGAATCCGTAGACTCTTTAAAGGTAACAGTACCTTTTCTAATGATATTTCTAGCCTTGCGTTATTTTAATCATGAAGACATAGTATCATATGATGATATTGATAACTTTGTAATTTTATGACCGCATATAATGACGTGACTTCATTTGTTGGTGTATTTTTTGTTGTTGTCGGTGTTCTTCTTCTTCCTATGATTTTTTTGGAAGGGGGATGTCAAATGTAAAGAGGTTGCAATGTTGATGTTGCATGTACATACATTTAGTCATTTGGAGTTTAAGTCATGACCATTGAGACTATAATTTAGACTATCAGTTACACATTCTTCAACTGTCCATTGTCTTTTTTATTAAAAAAAAACTTCAAATGGCGTATATTTAGTGCCATTTGACTCAGACTAATACAGTTGCAGCATCTTCAATATTGCTCTTTTTTTTTTCTTTCTTTTTTCCGATTGCAGACACTTGACACAAGCCGTAGGATTTTCGCTTACAATATTGTGCAAATTTGGGGGTATTAGAACAATATCAGTCACTAAGATTGCTTGTTACTGATAGTTGTAGCCTATTACACATCCAGGCGTAGCTTCTCACGTTGACAAAGATTTGGATGTCGCAAAATGCAAAGTGATTTTTAATCGTTCATATATTTATGAGATGCTAAAAAGCATAAAACAATTCTTTTTGAAGAAGTTTTCTGGTTCAGTTCGATAAATTTATGTTTCTGATGGGTTCATGTATTTCATATGTGTAATATCGCGTAGTCGTGTTTACTTGATTGATTCAAGACTGTTGCTAGGTAATTCTACAGGAAACGTCCTATATGACTTAGCTGAATTATATATACGTGAATTTATGACAGGCTATACTTGGTGGTAAGGTTGAAGTCCCTACTCTTTCTGGGAAGAAACAACTTGAGGTTCGTGTTTGGTTTACCCCGACATCATACTTATGCTTATCATATTTGAGAATACATGAAATGTTGTTTCGGTTTACTTTACTGGTAGTCCTTTTTTCTCTTTGATGAAATTGAGCATATTCCTGAGGTCGTTGTGTTTCTCTATCTTGAGGTTTTTTATTTATTTTTTTAGGGGGGAAAGGGAAGGGAATTTCTTGAGTTCATATCTTGTATATCTTTTGAAGTTTTTGTCAAGTGTGTATATATATATATATATATATTATGTGCTACTATATACACGAGTATCATTAATGATCTAAAGCTAGGGAATGTCTTTGGGTACCTTGGTTGAGCCTAAAATCTTCATTCTTGTCTTAAAAGCGTAGAAAACCTCTTGTTTTTCCCGTGTATATATATATATATTATGTGCTACTATATACACGAGTATCATTAATGATCTAAAGCTAGGGAATGTCTTTGGGTACCTTGGTTGAGCCTAAAATCTTCATTCTTGTCTTAAAAGCGTAAAAAACCTCTTGTTTTTCCCCCCCTCATAATATCTGCTGGTTCTTCGTTCTTGCACATGGAAGATAATTGTGCTTGTGATACTTTTGTTCTGTTTCATAAATGGGCTAAATAATGACGATTTTAGGATGTTTATAGAAGCAATTTTATGTGACGAAGCTTCCCCTTCTTGATATTATTTGATCCTTGGTTTATGATAGATACCTAAAGGAGTTCAACATGGACAGCTTCTGGTACTAAGAGGTCAAGGTATATCGAAGGCTTAGTTTTTAATCTAGAAATGATCTTGATAGATATCTGGCTGTTGCTTATTAAGGCCAAATGCAGGCTTACCAAGGAGTGGTTATTTCGTAAATCGTGGTGACCAGTATGTACGTTTCTGCATAAAGTTTCCTGTGTAAGCCTTTTAACTTCATCTTCTCTGTTTCCTGTTATTATTGTTGCTTGCCTGTTGTTACTTGCCTGTTGTTACTTGCATTATCACAAGGTTCTTTTGGCTTAGTCGCATAGGTTGAATGCTGATGCTGTTGTCACCAAAGACGGTTCCATTCAAAAATTTTAAAAAGGCCCCCAGACTCCTGGGAGTATGGGGGCCTTTATTTATTTGTTTCATTTTTTTTGGATTTTTGGAAATTTGTCAACATGAAATTCTACGAGGGGTTTCTGGTGTCTTTGCCTAGTGCATACTATTAACAGGAAATACACGAATAATTTGTTGTCAATTTTGCTTGTGCTCCATTTATAGTGTGTTGAATGAAAGACAACGCTCAATAGTAGAGGAATTTGCAAATGAAGAAATTGCTCACGCAGATCAATCATCCAGTGAAGAAAATTGGTAAGCGCTTGGCCTCTTCTTGGGGTATGTTTTTAGTATGCATTTCAAGGAGATATCATGTGCATTTTTGTTTAGACAAATGTCACATTCTGCTACCTCCGTCCTAAGTATCCATGACTTTCCCAAAATAAAAAAAATTGTTTCTTATTGTTTGTCATATTAGAATTTAAAAAAAAAAAAGTGTTACTAGTTTTTTCAGTTGCTTTCTTTGTAAATAGGCTTTAATTACTTTTACTGCCATTTATGCTTCCCGGAAGCCGAAGAGTCTATTGAGGTAAAGTTTCTCTCTCCCGGCCGCTTAGGATTCTTGTAAAACTCTCTGAAATAAAGTACTACAATTTTTTTGTCAAAAGATTATTTACAGTTTTTTTTCTTTCTTTTTTTCCTTTTCTATCCTACCCATATTTTATCATTCATCCAATAGCTTTCTAAACTTTACCTCATTGCAGTAATGATAATGATCAAGTGTTTTATACTTCATGAACTAAAATTTATGACATTAATCCAAACCCTAAAAAACGACATATATTTAGACGAAGGTAGGATTTTACATGTAATGAAGATGCAAATCATTTTCTCATCAGTTATTCAGATAGAAATTGTGTCATATTTAAATATCCATTCTGAATGTGATGAAACATTCTGGAACTGTTAAACACAGGCTTTATCAGCAGCTATCTCCTGGTTGAACTTTCAGGTGGCAGCAGATGCTTGATCGATCAATCCGGAACCCCAAATTTGTGGTTGAGTTATCTGTAATGCTGGTTATACTATTCTTGGTAACAAGGGTTCTTGGGTGAGATGCATCCTGCAACGATTAGGAGGAAGAAGTGGTGGCGGATTTTTCGTGAGGAGTTGTTAAGAGTGAGCGACAGTCAATCGTATTCTTACCACCATGATGTCATCAATGCATCTGGTTATTACCTCCCACACCTCGGGTGCATAGCGTACTGCAGAAACCATGATTATTTTTCGTGATATGAAACGTTAGTGCTATTGATGTTATTTTTTCTACGAAACGTCATTGACATCGACCTTTTTTATATACTGAATATGGGCAATGGTATCACCGGTGGTAATGATGTCTCTCGTACAAAACATTAGTTGGTGGTAGTGAAGTTAATGATGCTCCTTGTAGAAAACAAACGTCGGTGGTAGTGACGTTTTATAGGAATGTCACTCATGTTGTGTGCCGGATTTAATTTAATAGTTTCATAAAACAAAAATATTCAAAAATTTGACGGTTAACCGGCTAGTGAAGTGATGGATTATAAATTTGACGGTTAACCGGCTAGTGAATCATTCTTTGAGCTGTCAGTTCATCCGATTTGTTCTGTTAGGTAAATAACAAAAATTACTTTTGTAAAAGAAATATTATAACAGAATCTTCAGAAACCTGAAACCAAAGATGGCATAACCAACGAAAAACAGAACATGAACATCATCAAACTGCTTCACGTTTACAGACTAGATAACGGAGCAGCATTCGTGGTAATCATTAATCCTTTAATGTCTTTTTATCCACACAGAGAGACCCCAGCATGGATAGTTTCTATTTCAAATGTAAAAGATTATTACTAGGGCAGATAAATTCTCCATGATTAAACGTATGTATTTACAGTAGTCTTTCTGCAAGCTTCATTACATCTATATCCAGACATAATTGTGTTGTCAACAATGAAACTTGCTAAAAGTGCATTATACTTGCTTTTGACAAAAGGCACTTGCTAGCCCATTGTTTCTTATCAACATTTAGAATATATTTCATTGATTCAACCGAATGGAGTATCTACAATTATATAGACCTTTATAACTTAGGCTCCAATAAATAATTAAATAAATACAAATAATAAGATAAATATTCAAACATCTAGATTATTCTCGACACGCCTCCGCAATCTCATGGGAAATGGTTGAACACGGAGGCAAAACGAGGCTGCGCCAATGGTTTGGTGAGGACATCGGCTAACTGATCATTCGAGGAGATAAAAGATGCCGAGCTTGCATTACAAACTAATTCGCGAACATGGTGGAAGTCGATCTCTATGTGCTTCGTGCGGGCATGGAACACCGGATTTTGAGCAAGATAGGTGGCGCCAATATTATCACACCAAGGAGTAGGCGGGGAAGACAACAGAACCTACATCTCACGAAGAAGATTGCAAAGCCGCTGAAGTTCCGCGGCCGTTTTAGAAAGAGTCTTGTGCACGGCCTCAGTGCTACTCTTTGAAACCGTCAAGTGTTGCTTACTACGACACTAACGAGATTCTCACCAAGGAAAACACAATATTCCCCAACAGAGCGGCGATTATCAGTCTCAGCTGCCCAATCAGAGTCAGTATAAGCACGGAGCGAAACAGAGGACCGGCAGGAGAAGTAGAGACCATCAGATATGATGTGCTTAAGATACCGTAGGATACGTTTAACGGCAACCCAGTGATCCTCGGTAGTACTTACTAACCTTGTGCAACGCGAAGGTGATATCAGGCCGAGTACTGAGATACTGTAGACTACCAACAATAGTACGGTAAAACAACGGGTCGGCGCAGGGAGGGCCGTTGTCAAGTGTAAGACGGGTAGAGGCCGACATAGGTGTCTGACAAGGCTTGGCCTTGTCTAGAGAGGCACGCTGCAAAAGCTGAAAAATTTACTTGAGCTGAGTGAGGAACATCCCATCGGAGATAGGATGCACTTCAATGCCAAGAAAATATGACAGAGAACCAAGGTCCTTAACCTGAAAATGCCGACCAAGATAAGAGATAACCTGCTCAACAAGAGAAGACGGCGAGCCAGTAATAATAATATCATCCACATAAATCGAATATAAACACGAGCACCATCACAAGAATAAATATGTAAGGGCGTGTAGCGTCTTTGGAGCCGACAAAGCCAAAGCGAGTCAAGGCGTCGGTGAAGCGAGAGAACCAAGCACGGGAGCTTGGCGAAGGCCATACAAGATGCGGCGAAGACGGAAAACATAATCCGGAAATCGGCGAACAAATCCACGAGGTGGTGCATATAAACGGGCTCGAGATAAATGCCCGTAGAAAGGCATTGAAATTCTACGATGAAGCGACCAACCTGCGAAAGCGGCAAGAGATGAAGAAGACGAATGGTGACCGGTTTAACAACCGGACTAGATGTCTCGGTGAAATCAACCCCTTTGGCCTGATGAAAACCCTTGGCCACAAGGCGAGCCTTTTGACGCTCAAAACGACCATCAACATGACGTTTAGTGCAATAAACACATTTATTGCCAACAATATTCATATGAAGATCTGGGAGGAGCGAGATCCCATATGCAGTTGCGCAACAACATGTCAATTTCCTCTCTCGTACCATTACGCCAATTCGGGTGTTTGGGGGTTCGATATAAGTAGGGTCCAGAGAGTCGGTAGATGCAACAAGGGCTTTAAGAAGTGGATAGCGGATAAAGTTAGGCCGAGAGTTAGGTTTGAGAGAATTGGTTTTGGTTCGAGTGACCATGGTATGAGTGGGAGCATGTGGGGAAGGAGATGAGTCCGGAGAGGCCGAGGCCATAGTGGACGCAGGGGATATGGGTGGGGAAGGCTCGGGAGTGGGTTCTAGAGGGGGTGAGGCCAGGTTGGAGGGAGCCGGCAAGGAAGGTGGATGTTGCGGAGGTGCTGACAGGAGAACAGGAAGCGGGACAGTGAGATTATCACGCGTGGGTTTGGTGGGCGAAGGTTTATAAGGGAAGACAGATTCATCGAAAACCACGTGGCGAGCAAATATAGATACGGCCAGAGGCAAGGTCCAAGAATTTGTAACTGTGGCGCGAAGGACTATAGCCGAGAAAGATGCAAGTTTTGGAGCGGAAACCAGTTTTGTGATGGTTGTAGGGAGATAGGGTCAGCACACACAACCAAAGATGCGCAATGAAGTATAGTCAGGGGACCGCTGGTAGACCATTTCGAAGGGAGACTTATCTTTGAGGACTTTGGTGGGAAGATGGTTGATGATATAAGTGACGATGATGAAGGCATCCTCCCAATAGAGAAGTGGAAGGTTAGATTAGGCAAGAAGGGAGAGGCAGACTTCAACAATTTGGCGATGGCGGCGTTCAATGGCACCAACTTGTTCGTGGGTGTGGGGACAGGAAAGGTGATGACGGATGCCAAGAGATGTAAGTAGAGTGGAAACACGACAGTACTCACCACCCCAGTCAGTTTGGATGGATTTTAGTTTGGTATTAAACCAGCGTTCAATCATAGCAAAAAGTCAGGAAAGATAGTTTCAACATCTGATTTATTTTTCAGGGGATAGAGCCATAAGTAGTTGGTGAAGTCGTCCAGAAAGATGACATAGTAACGAGAATCGTAAATGGAGGGCTCAGAACAAGGGCCTCAGACATCAGAGTAAATCAGGTCTAATGGGGAAGTAGAGGTAAACTCATAAGTGTATGAAAGAAGACGGTGACTTTTTGCTAACTGGTACGGGCCAAAAACAGAAGGTGATGCCTTAGTAGGAGTGAAGGTGAGAAGACGTTTTAAGGCTTGACGGAGTATGGAATAAGAGTAATGTCCGATACGCTGATGCCGTATGATGGAGGAGGCCAGAGCTTGAGCAGGAGCAGGAGGGAGGTGAAGAGGGGTGGAGAAGTGATATAAGCCATCTATTACAAAACCCCTAAGGTGGATATGACCAGAATAATCTTTTACAAGAAAGTAAGACCAATTAAATTCAAAGTACACGGAATTATCTAAAGCAAATTTATGTACTGATAAAGAGGTTTCTAGTGATGGAAGGCGTAACAAGAATATTAGATAAATGAAAAGATCGGGAAGGGAATATCTGAAAGAAGAGCCATGATAGGTAATAGGTAAACTGTACCGTCTCGACTTCCACTTTGTCGGGGCTGATATAGGAGTGCGAGATGAGAGGGTGGGATTGCGGCGATCATAAGTGAGATGTTGAGTGGCAATCCGCAATCCAATCGAGAACCAGGATATGTGTAGAAAAGACGCCGCACATGGTAGGAAGTCTGAGTGGTGGTGACCGAGTTGGCGGGAGGAGGAGGATCTATAAGCGGTAGGGACATGACAGAGCAATATGGTTGGCATGATAACAAATTTGACAAGAACCATGCGCAGCATCATGTTGGTAGCCATGCCCCCGTTCTCGAAAAATGGTGGGCCCACGGTGATGAGCTGTTGACGTCGGCGCATGAGGAATGGGAGGCCTGAACAGGGGTATGCTGTGGGGTGGGGCAGAAATTGCAATAGTTTCCGGCCATGGCCAGGCAGTTTCTGGCGTCGAAGGTATGTGGTTGGCCCGAACAGAGTGCTTGCCGGTGATGTTGATTTAGTGGTCATACTGTTTGGTCTCGAGTATGAGTTGGATAGGGATGCTAACGGAAGAGAAGTCGGACGGTGGTGCTTCAGGGGGTAAGGGGTGGCTGATGTTGCAGGGTTCGGGAAGGGGTTGTACGCCGGAAGAGAATGACTAATCGGTGAGAGGTTGGCTGAGGGAGGGGACGATTTGGAGGGCATGACGCGGATGCTGGTGCTAGGTCATTGGTGGCGTGCGGCGAGGCATAGGGGATGGTGTGATAGCACAACCACCACGAGATAGTATAGCTTTGGTTTGGGCATGGCTTCCGGAGAAGGCGTTGTACGCCAATTCTTTTCTCTCGAAGAGTTAGGGTTTAGGGAAGAATTGACATAATGAAGAGAGAAAATCAACTTACTCTGATACCATATCAACATTTAGAATACTCGTATTTCATTGATTCAACCGAATGGAGTGTCTACAATTATATAGGCCTTTATAACATAGGCTCCAAGTAATAATTAAAAAAATACAAATAATAAGATAAACATTCAAACATCTAGATTATTCTCGACATTTTCCCATACTCTAAGAGGGTTTTGTTATCACTAGTCCTGTTGAACTTTCTTGATTATTCCACAAGGTTCTGCCTGCCTTTTTCCATTATATTTGTTTTAAGTGGGGAAAATTTACGTTGAAAAGCAAAAACCTCCTTCTGAGAAGAGCCCGGAATACAGACATGTGCAGTCATAACATAATGGTCTTCTTAAATATAAATACAGTCATACGATGACTGCTAGGGGTGAAAAAAAACCGGAAACCAAACCAACTGGTCGAACCAAATCGGTCCAAACCGAAAATGCATAAACCATGGTTTTTTGGTTGGTTTTTGTACTATAAGAAACCAAACCATGAAAAACAATTTGGTTTTGATTTTCTAAGATAAAAACCATACCAACTGGAACAGGATATATATATATATATATATATATATATATATATATATATATATATATATATATATGTGTGTGTGTGTGTGTGTGTGTGTGTGTGTGTGTGTGTGTGTGTGTGTGTGAATAATGACACTATTAATTAAGGGACCTTTATTTGCACCGCATCAATCCACTCGTGTACCACTCTACATGTGCATCACAGTAAAACCGACTTTTTGTGGTCCCTCAATTATCACTACATGTAAATAACTAATATCTCGGTCCATGATCTATTAATACTTCAATAAACTTCCTCACACATGTAGTTTGATGCTTATCCTAATAGGATGTATGACAAGATGAAATAAAACAGTTTACATGGTTTTATATGATCATCTTAATTGGAAAATATGATAATATAATGTTGTGCACACACACACACACATATACATAGAGAGAGAGAGGGGACCCAGTGACATTCGAGTTATGGTGTATGGTAGATGGAGAATGAGAATCTTGTATGATTGTCGTATGAATAATGACATCGTTCATTGAACCATGATAATGCCTATCTGATGAATTATTTGTATAAAAGGACTAAAACCGAAAAAAAAAGATGGCAAAGTCGATCCAAACCGGACCGGATAAAATAATTTTACCTAGCTATGGTTCGGTTTTGGTTTGTAAATTTTGAAACTGTAAAATATGATTTGGTTTTAAAAATAGTTGAAAGCCGGAAAATCAAACCATGTGCACCCCTATTGACTGCGATTGTTGGAAAATTTATATCCAATTAGTTAGCAAATAAACATACCAAAAGCAATTCAAGACAACCAATTATCAAACAAGAAAACACTGTACGTCAAATTTGAAAGATACAACTCCTAACTTTACAATCAAATTTACTTAAGGAAAAAAAAATACATGCGGGAAAATTTACTCTAACATTCTTCTCTCCTTCAACTACACCTAATCCTTCGCATGCCCTACAAAATTCCTTAACCCGCAAGGATTACAAGTGAGTTACTTTTTCACAAATCAAAGGCTGGATTCATCAGCAAACAAACATACCTTGATGATTCTGCCAGTTCCTCTACAAGTGTGGCATGTTTGGGTAAATGGGGGATATGTAACCTAACAATTCAAGCATCATCATTTATTGATGGGATAGATTACCCACACTCTTGAATACCTAAAGAAATATAATAACACCTTTCACCAACTGGTTTTAGTACAACGGTAAGCGCTTATTCTTAACATGGTATCAGAGCTAGAGGTCACGAGATCAAACTCTGGTTGGAACAACATTTATAAAAATTGTGCAAGTGTTGGGACAGATTGCCACACTTGAGGGGGGTGTTGGGAGGGATTGCCCACACTCTTGAAAAATATTATGCAAGTGTTGAACAGATTGCCAACACTCGAGGGGGTGTTGAGGCAGTTGCTCACACTCTTAATGTACAAGAAATAGAATAGCACATGTACTACAACCAATTGGTTTTAGTAGAATGGTAAGCACTTGATCTGCCCATACTTGAGGGGGGTGTAGGGAGAGATTGCCCACACTTTCCATATTTTTGAAAAAAATTGTGCAAGTGTTGGACATATTGCCAACACTTGAGAGGGGGGGGGGACATATTGCCCACACTCTTAATGTATAAGAAATAGAGTAGCATATTTACTATAACCAATTGATTTTAGTAGAATGGTAAGCGCTTGATCTGCCCATACTTGAGGGGGATGTTTGAGAGATTGCCCACACTTTTGAATGAAAAAATTGTGCAAGTGTTGGACAGATTGTCAGCACTTGATGGGGGTGTTGGGACAGATTGCCCATACTCTTGAATGCCTAAAGAAATATAGTAGTGCATTTATTAACACCAATTGGTTTTAGTACAACTGTAAACACTTGATCTTAATATTTATCAGTAAAATAAAATAAAAAGTAAGGAAAACCAAACAAACAACATAGTCCACAAAATTGCATAAGCTACCTTACAATCGCATGATAAAGAACTTACACTCCCGACTCGCCCAGCAAGTCGAGGCACAATCCCGATTTTGCATTCACCGGATGACCACGTCTATCGGGGTATTGGAAAAACCATAAATAAATAAAACTAAACAGTCAACATTTGTCGATGCAACTAAAAGACATGTCAATGGAACTCTTATTATGAAGACCTTGAAGATTTTACAATCAAATATGCACTTCTCTGAGTTTGGCATTTTCCTCATATTATTGATGGATGTATAGAGTCCTTTAATATTAATCGGGACATAGGGTGACATACCTTTCCTATATAATTGGATTTCCCACCTTTGGATTGCCATTATATAGATTTAAAGGAAGCGAGGACTATGTCCTTTGACACACTTAATCTAGGTAGGGCCAATATATGCTTTGTATGATACTTTTTTTCCCAGTATGCCTCATCTGAAACCCTAATCAAATCATGAAATTACCCATACTCTCTCATGGAAACCCATTGTATTTTCCTAGTAGTTCGCATGACCAACACAAAAAGATAAGTAGCCGGGGGTCTCGTTGTCGAAGGCCTCGTGTTGGCCTAAACTCCTCAAGTGCTGACCCACTCCAAAGAATAGACAGCGAGATTGAAGATAGGCAAAACATAATTAACTCGGTCAAATTTTCTAAGAAGTATGTCCAGATCAAGATATGGCGTAGAAACTTCCAATTCACCCAGTCATATGCTTTCTTCAAGTCAATCTTCACCATCATAAAACCTTTCTTCCCATTTTTCTTATTCATAGTGTGTATTGCATCCTGGGCCACAATCACATTATAGAGGTTTGTCTACCTGGAATGAAAGCACTTTGGCTGCTAGGATTCGATGAGACTATCAAGTCTTATGGTTTTGACCAGCACCATAGTGAACCATGTGTCTACAAGAAAACTAGCGAGTGCAAGGTGTCCTTTTTTGATATTGTATATTGATGACATTTTACTCATTGAGAATGACGTAGGAATGGTGTTAGAAGTTAATAGCTGGTTGGCTGGCATGTTCCAAATCAAATATTTTGGAGAATCAAGTTATGTTCCAATTTTTTTGAGATTGCCATAAATGAATGCTGGCACTTTCCCAAGCATCTTATATAGAAAAGGTGCTTAAGCGTTTTATGATGCAAGATTCCAAGATGGGATACCTACCATCCCGTCATGGAACATGTCACTCTATGAAACAGTCTCTTTAAACACCTAATGAGGATGAGATAATGGGAAGACTGCCTTATGCCTCAGCAATAAGGATTCTAGTGTATCCCATGCTGTGTACAAGACCCGAAATCTTTTATGTTGTTGGCATTGTTAGCAAATATCCATCCAATCCAAGATTTAAGCATCGGGAAGTAGCAAAAGTGATCCTCAAGTATCTTTGGAGAACGAGAAATTATATGCTAGTCTATTCAAGTGGTGACCTGAGGATAGACGGATACATCGATTCTGAATTCAAGCCAGATAAGGATGATCGAAAGTCAATTTCGAGATCATTGTTTACTCTAGGTGGTGGAAGCCATAATATGGAAGCGAACCAAGCGAGAAAAACACTGCTTGATTCAACCATGGAGGCCGAGTACATAACGGCTTCGAAAGGCGCAAAGAAGCGTTTGACTCCGTAAGTTTCTTCTTTGGCGGAAGTTATTCTGGATAAGGACTAGCCCACCATACTCTATTTTGATAAAAATTGTGCAGTGGTAAATTGCAAGGAACCAAGAAGCAACCAAAGGTCCAAGCATATAGAGAGGAAATATCATCTAAACAAGAATATCATGCAAATAGGAGATGTATCCTAGCTCAAAATCTCAGCCGATGGCCTAGCAGATCCATTCACCAAGACGTTGCCGGAAAGTGTGTTTGACCAACACTTGGATAATATAGGGATTAAGGACACGACATACCTACTTTTAGAGCAAGCGGGATATGCTGATAGTTAGTAGAGATGTAGATGGCGTGCTAAAAACAATTTGATTGCATTCATGGGCATGTGGGAGATTGTTAGGAGTAGTACCCAAAAAGACAATATTGTATTTTTTTAAAAAATAAAAATAATGTTTTCTTATTAATCCTTTATTTTCTCTTATGCATAGATATAAATGACACTGCAAGAAATTCATTGGGTTTTTTTTTTTTTAAGTTACCATAAAGTTCTAGTACACAAGTGTTATGTACGGAGGGCTGACTTTATAGTGGACTAACTTAAGCATTTACTTTGTGGTAAATTGATTAGATTCATAATTGACTAGAGTTTGGGATATCACAGTCAAATTACCACTAGTGCCTCAGAAAACTTAGAGTGTGACCGCATGATTTGGGCCATCGGTTTTGGAAACCTTAGTGGCTACACTTATACATGAAAAGGTTCATGTGGGACTAAACTGATTCAATATGATGATCTTGTACTAAGTCCGTAGCGAGAAATTCTAACTGGATCACAAGATGCCCATTTTTGGATTAATCGTAATCTTGATATGATTATACTCGTGTCTTTTCAGGAGTGACATTTGACTTGGTGGGGTATGACTGGCCAATCAAAGCCTTCCTTAATTGTTAAGGGTGATTTTATATGATTTATAACGTTATTATTTATAATGATTTCCTCCATATTCATATTATTTGCATAGAAATTAAGGGTTTAATCGAATTATTGAGCAGATGAGTTTTAAAAGTCTTTAAGTGTAAACTTGAGCTAATTTCGTGATTTTATTGGTAATTGTCTATGGTTTTACACTTTGCGTGTTCTTATGGTTTTGAAGGTACATTTACATGTCATGGAGAGGGATTGAATGAGCTTAAAGGATGTCCAACTGAAGATTAAGTGGAGAGAAAGATGCATATTGAACTTGGAGTGAAGATAAGGAAGCATTGAAGACTGAACGCACGTTTTCCATCCGTCCAACCTGGACTGGCGTCCAGAAGCATGGACTGGCGTCCACTGGAGCTGATCAATCTAGGAAAGCATGATTTTTACCCAAACGGGCGTCTAGAAGGAGTGAACTGGCGTCCAGGAGGAGCCTTTGGATTCAGGATGTTCAGATTTTCTGTGGACGAGCGTTCAAAATTACATAGGACGGGCGTCTGATCCAGCTCGGCCCGACTCGAAGTTTTTATTGAAGGTCGAATCAAGGCGTCGGAAGATCGGGCGGGCGTCCACGGTCGACATCGGCATAACCGACCTAGTTTTTCTATATATAGCCGTATTATCTCAACCCTAATGATCATCATATACACACGACAGCAGCCACATAAAACTCTAAATTCTGAAGCCGAGTTGTGCTCGGTTGGCCAAGCCTTGGTGCTTGGTCGACCGAGGGTTAGATTAGTTGTTTTTATTTTGTTTCGTTTCTTCTTGTTCGATTCATGAGGATGGCTTGAAGCTGATCAAACTTGGGGCAAGCATGTGAAACTTTTCAACATCGTTTTTATTTCTTCCTTTGGATGATTTCGTGAGTTTTAATTAAGTTGTTTCTTTTCTATGATTTTCATGCTATGCAATTTAAATCGAGAGATGTTTTGCTATTGATGTTTGCCATATGATGAGAATCGGTGTAAACACTAGATCACCATAGGGAAGAAAAGATTTTCTTTAACCTAAAAATACGAGAGTTGCTAGGTTAGAATATCTAGATTGTTAGATTGAGAAATCTTGCACCTTGGTTTGATAGCGTTAATCTTTGAGATCGAGAGATAAAAGATTGATAGGCGAACTTTTCCAAGAGATTAGGAGTTCATACCTTTGATAGGTGAATCACAATTTTAGTTAAATCATCATAAGATAATCTAGAGAGGAAATTAAGGGTTGCGGGACGGTGGATCATTGCTTGTTCTATGTTTAATCGCTATAGTCATTATCATGCTTTTATGAGTTTTATTGTTTTTCTCGTTTATAGTTTAGTTATGTTCGCAACGATCTTTCCTGGCTTTGGACTGACAATCCTCTGTCCAGTTTATCTTTTCGTTTTGTTATTTTAGGTTTTAATAATAATGGTATCAAACTTAGGAAAATTAATGAACTAGATACCCCGATTCCCTGAGATCGACTCCGGTATTAATCGCTATACTACGATCCCTGCACTTGGGGTATACCGGATTTATAAATTTATTACTTGTTTATTTTCATTAGATAAAATCCGTGATATTAATCCCGGCCATCTCAGCATCACTCAGAGATCGGTAGTCGGGAATGTAAGTCATAAAGATGGAGTCCATCCTTCTTCATTAAATGAAGTAGATAGACAGTTCCTTCGGGTGTTGATCTTGAAACTGGTCGATTGTGCACACATTTCATAAGATTAAATGGATATTGGTCACTAGTAGATCAATGCTAGTTCGAGGAAGATAAGTTATAGTGAAGTCTTATTGAAAATACCTTGCTCCATATACGAATTGTCTGTGGAGGGTTGCCAATAAGTTAATGGTTATATCAGTGAGGTCTCGGTTCTACAATGTGTAAGTGGAGTAAATATGTTCTATATTCTGAAGAGTGCAA